>BLSH010552895.1:447332-470882 GCA_018402905.1 Glandirana rugosa | reverse complement strand
CTCAGCCCCCCCCCCCCTTTTATCGATCCAGCGGTATGCACAAAAGCAGCGGCTCTCCCGGCTCTGTCCCTCCTCACTGGGCAGATTGATAGCTGTCAAACTCTGGCAAGGGAGCAGGGGCAGGGCTGAGCCGCCCTGCGTCACTAGACGCTGACAGGGCGGCTCTGGAGTGAGCCCGCAATTATGCCCCCCATAGAAACCGGCTTCCTATGGGGCCACTTGCTGAAGAGGAGAAGCCAGAAGGAAACCCAAGAAGAGGAGGACCGGGGCTGTTTTATGCAAACCCATTGCACATAGCAGGTAATTACATGTTCATCATTTTAAATTTAAAAAAAAAAATGGAAAGTTTAATATCACTTTACTAACACTTAAAGCGGAGTTCCACCCTATTAAAAGTCAGCAGCTACAAAAAGTGTATAGCTGCTGACCTAAGAATTGGACACTCACCTGTCCCAAGCTCCAGCGATGTTGCCGCCCGTCACTTCACTCTTCTCCCCCTCCTCCGTGCGGCAACGGCATCACAAGTGTGGGCGCACGGTGAGTGACTGGTGTATCTTCTGGGTCCTATGACGTGTCCCAGAAGATCGCCAAGAGGGGGGGGGGGGGTGAACTCTTGTGCTGCGGAGCAAGTGGAGAGAGTGCAGCAGGGTCCCGCTGCCCCGCAGAAAAAATACATGCCAATTGTGGCATGTCAGGGAGTCACCTTCCCTTAAAGCGGAAGTTACACTTTTGGGTGGAACTCCTCTAACATCTAAAAGTTTTTTCTTGAACCCATTACAAGTTCCCTCTGAATTTAAATGTTTACAGCATGAATGTACAAAGTGGGATTTACAAAAGTTACTTTAGTATTATCACAAAAAGAATCCAAAGCCAGAAAAAGTCAACAATTGTGTTTTAGGTTTTTTTTTAACAGATTGCATTACCAGAAAAGGAAGGATGTTTTACATAATCCCTGTACTTTGTGCGTTCTGCAGTAGCATTTTACACACACTGATTTTCATTATCATACAAGGTGTTGAAAGAGCAATTTTCTCTCTAGATGGGATATTAAATGGAAAGCTCTATTTTGCAAGTTAAATATAAATGTGGACATGAATGTACAAGTATCTGCTAAAACAAAAAGACAAGTAGTCTGACCTATAAAACATTGATGCGAGAAGAAAATGCTGGCAGTGATTTAGCTTCCAAAGACAGAAGAACTGGGTATCGCAGTCTACAGACTGCTATCCTAGCGGCCAAGCAGCCCCTATGCCGGGTAACAACCTACTTCACAGCTTCTGGCACATACAGTACACCCCTAGCATTTTAGTCAATTTTTTATTATATCTTTTCACGTGACAACACTGAATAAATGACAATTTGCTACATTGTAAAGTAGTGAGTGTACAGCTTGTATAAAACACTGTAAATTTGCTGTCCCCTCAAAATAACGCAACACCGCCATTAATGTCTAAACCGCTGGCAACAAAAGTGAGTAACCTACAAGTAAAAATGTCCAAATTGGGTCCAATTAGCCATTTTCCCTCCCCGGTGTCATGTGACTTGTTAGTGTTACGAGGTCTCAGGTGTGAATGGAGAGCAGGTGTTAAATTTGGTGTTATCACTCTCACTCTCTCATACTGGTCACTGGAAGTTCAACATGGCACCTCATGGCATAACTCTGAAGATCTGAAAAGAAGAATTGTTGCTCTACATAAAGATGGCCTAGGCTATAAGAAGATTACCAAGACCCTAAAACTGAGCTGCAGCATGGTGGCCAAGACCATACAGCAGATTAACAGGACAGGTTCCACTCAGAACAGGCCTCGCCATGGTCGACCAAAGAAGTTGAGTGCAGATGCTCAGCATCATATCCAGAGGTTGTCTTTGTGAAATAGATGTACGAGTGCTGCCAGCATTGCTGCAGAGGTTCAAGGGGTGGGAGGTCAGTCTGTCAGTGCTTAGACCATACGCTGCACACTGCATCAAATTGGTCTGCATGGCTGTCGTCCTAGAAAGAAGCCTCTTCTAAAGATGATGCACAAGAAAGCCCACAGTTTGCTGAAGACAAGCAAACTAAGGACATGGATTACTGGAACCATACCCTGTGGTCTGATGAGACCAAGGTTAAAACATATTTGGTTCAGAAGCATGTGTGGCGGCAACCAGGTGAGGAGTACAAAAGACAAGTGTGTCTTGCCTACAGTCAAGCATGGTGGTGGGAGTGTCATGGTCTGGGGCTGCATGAGTGCTGCCGGCACTGGGGAGCTACAGTTCATTGAGGGAACCATGAATGCCAACATGTACTGTGACATACTGAAGCAGAGCACGATCCCCTTCCTTCTGAGACTGAGCCGCAGGAGTATTCCAACATGATAACGACCCCAAACAACCCTCCAAGGCCACTGCCTTGCTAAAGAAGCTGAGAGTAAAGGTGATGAACTGGCCAAGCATGTCTCCAGACCTAAAACCTATTGAGCATCTGTGGGACATCCTCAAACGGAAGGTGGAGGAGCGCAAGGTCTCTAACATACATCAGATCCATGATGTTGTAATGGAGGAGTGGAAGAGGACACCAGGGGCAACCTGTGAAGCTCTGGTGAACTCCATGCCCAAGAGGGTTAAGGCCACACAAAATATTGACACTTTGGGACCAATTTGGACATTTTCCCTTAGGGGTGTACTCACTGTTGTTGCCAGCGGTTTAGACATTAATGGCTTTGTGTTGAGTTATTTTGAGGGGACAGCAAATTTACACTGTTATACAAGCTGTACACTCACTACTTTACATTGTAGCAAAGTGTTGTCACATGAAAAGATATAATAAAATATTTACAAAAATGTGTGAGGGGTGTACTCACTTGTGTGATACTGTATATGCTTTAACTGGCCCTAGAAAATGATGGTTGTCTTAAGCCTGTGTCAACGTTTCCCACTATTTGTAAGACTAAGGCTAGCCATACATTATACAATTTTCCATTAGTTTTACCAAAACCATATAATAGGAGGTCAAACCTAAACACTTTAAAATTTGTACACACTCAGGCAGGCCTGTGCACTACATAGTTGAAGGTAAATCTAAAGGAAATGGAATACATTGTATAATGTGTGGCCAGTTTTAACTGGGAACTGGGGGACTGGTTGCTGGGCAATTTTAATCAAGAAAAATGGATTGGTAGAGCTTTATTTTTTTAAACCAAGCACATAAAAATTGATACAGGCACTTTTTTAAAAACCACTACCACAATCAAATGTGACCAAAAAAAAAAAAGTGGTCTGTACAGAACAAAACAAGACATGCATGAAATTTCTGATTGTAAAATAGTATTTTTGCTGTCTTCTTCTGAGTAACCAATCAGTAGAGGGAATTTACAAAGAATGGGGCAGCCAGAATCTGGATCAGCTACTCGTGACAACCGATAAGCTTTTAACGTTAATTTCAATTATTAAATTATTCAAAGGATAAATTATATGTAAAAACAATCCATTCAGTTTAAAATAGAAATTAAACATTTGTGTATACATACACTCACTGGCCACTTCATTAGGTACTCCTTGCTAGTATCGGGTTGGATCCCCTTTTGCCTTCAGAACTGCCTTAAATTGGATGTAAAGGCAGAAGGTTTTTTTATCTTAATGCATTTCATGCATTAGGATAAAAAGCCTTCTGTCTGCAGCAGCTCCCCGATCCAGCGATGTTGCACGAGAGACTCGGCTGTCTGGGACTCTCCCCTCCTTATTGGCTGAGACAGCAGCGAAGCACCATTGGCTCCCGCTGCTGTCAAAGTCATTAGCCAATGAGGAGAGAGATGGGGTGGGCCACGGCTCTGTGTCTGAATGGACACAGGGAGCTGCGGCTTGGGTGCTCCCACAGCAAGCTGCTTGCCGTGGGGGCACTCAACAGGATGGAGGGGCCAGGAGAGTCGAAGAGGGACCCGAGAAGGAGGATCTGGGCCGCTCTGTGCAAAACCAACTGTTAAACATAACCCCCCCCCCCCCCCAAAAAAAAAACACGAGACTTTGGTATCACTAATTCTTTGTGGCATAGATTCAACAAGGTGTTCAAATTATGCCTCAGAGATTTTGGTCCATATTGACATGATAGCATCACGCAGTTGCTGCAGATTTATCAACTGCACAGCCATGATGCAAATCTCCCGTTCCGCCACATCCCCAAGGTGCATTATTGGATGAGATCTGATGACTGTGGAGTCCATTGGAGTACACTGAACTCATTGTCATGTGATGCATGCCAAGAAACTAGTTTTGCCATCAGAAGATGGGTACACTGTAGTCAAAAAGGGATGGACATGGTCAGCAACAATAAGGTAGGCCATGGCGCTTAAACAATGCTCAATTCGTACTAAGGGGGCCAAAGTGTGCCAAGAAAATACCCCCCACACCATTACACCACCACAAGCCTGAACTGTTGATATAAGGTAGGATGGATCCATGTTTTCATCTTTACACCAAATTCTGACCCTATCATCTGAATATTGCAGCTGAAAGCGAGACTCCTCAGACCAGGCAACGTTTTTCCAATCTTCTATTGTCCAATTTTGGTGAGCCTATGTAAATTGCAGCCTCAGTTTCCTGTTCTTAGTTGACAGGAGTAGCACCCAGTGTGGTCTTCTGCTGCTGTAGCCCATCTGCTTCAAGGTTCAATGTGTTGTGCATTCAGAGATGATATTCTGCATACCGTGGTTGTAACTGTGGTATCACGTGTGAAACACACACAAAGTAATGATATCATGCATGAGACGCAAGCAAGGCTGAATCCAACTTGGGAAAGCATGCTACTTCAATGGCTGCTAAATCTTTCTTTTTAAAACCACTGTCAGTCCTTGGGCTAAACTCTGCTCTCTTCCTGGCCAGATCGACTTCAAAGGGGCATCTAGACTGTGGTATATGACAAGCCAGAAAGAGAAATCGGTTTGCGTTTATCTTTAATGCCGGGACATGCGAGCACCATAAATCACCCAGTCAACTCTAACCTCAGAGTGACCCTCTCCCTGTCTTAAAACTTACCAAAAAATATATAAAGTTCTTAACTTCAGTTAAGAACATAATATAGCGGTAAAATGTACATATTTGGGTGCAGCTGTTCATACCATGTAAAATGAGTATACACGTCAAAGACTACTACAGTAAGGAGAGGCAGAACTAGTATGTTCCCTTCCCAGGGTCCTAGAAGGTCTCAGAACACTCATGTTTGGAGTCATTTAAAAACCTTAGGCATGCTGAGATTGAAGTTCTTACTGTGAGATTTGCCGGGCAGCCCAATCATGAGATATGATTTTTCATACACAACGTGTGGAGTAGGGAGATAATTTCCATGGCCCGCCCTGGACATTGTCTAAGAAAACGCCCACTCATGTGAATGGTCAGGAGCATACGGCCCCACCCCTTGTCAACCAGAGAAAAAGGGATTGCTAAGATCAATTGGCAGTTCCCAATTTCCATCAATGAAGCAACGTCAGAGAACCAGTAAATAATCTTCAAAACACTGATTAGTCACAGACATTTCAAAAGCAAGTATTTTATTCTGTTTCTTTGCGGCTTTAATTTTGTCTCATTGTTTTGATAACTTTCTTTTATTTTTCTGGAAATATTTTACTGCACCTAAAACTTGACCTTTTCATTATTAAACCTTATTTTGAAAAGTGTTCATTTTGTCCCTAAAGCTCTTAATGCAACTATCACAAATCTGTTCCTTTGAAGAGCGCTACTGTTTTCAAAATAACGGATCTGAATATACCTGTCTGCGGTGACAGCGTGTGTTACAGGTGGTTATTCTAAAATATTGGTATTGCTAACATCCGGGTCTTCTGGCCGGCATCCAGAAGTGGTGGCAGAGAAAGGGTTAATTGTTTGAATTAGCCCACTAAATCACTCGCAGGCAGCTGGCATTTAGACGGTGGTCCCGCAAACTGAAAAATCTTTGTGCTGAAAGCAGCTGAGTGGCATTGTTACATTTGTGACAAGTGCGGTGTTAAATCAAGGGGGTCCTCGGTCGCCCGTCGGTGAGGAGGGCAGCGATCTGATACCCGCGTTCGTCACAGTAACGAGTGGTTATTTGAGTTACTGCTGCCCTTCGATCATCTCAAACCAGTCTGCCCATTCTCCTCTGACATTAACAAGGCATTTCCGTCTTCTCAATTGCCGCTCACTGGATATGTTCTCTTATTTGGACCATCCTCTGTAAATCCTAGAGATGGCTGTGCGTGAAAATCTCAGTAGGTCAGCAGTTTTTGAAACTCAGACCAGCCCGTCTGGCACCAACAACCATGGCACGTTCAAAGTCACTTAAATCCCCTTTCGTCCCCATTCTGAGCTTGGTTTGAACTTCAGCAAGTCATCTTCACCACGTCTAGATGCCTAAATGCATTGGACTTGCTGATTTGCAATTGTGTTACCAAGCAATTGAACAAGTGTACCTAATAAAGTGGCCGGCGAGTATATAAAAATATTTTTAAAGAGGGGAAAAGGGTATTTATAAGTGTTCACATACCCTCTGTTCTCAGCTGCATAAGGAGCTCAGAGAGCTAGAGGAGGAGAAACTGCAGCACCCTGGTCTTTCCAGTGAATGGTTGTGCAAAGTGAGGGGACTGTCAGCACAAATCTGATCACTGGAGGACAGGAAGCAATATGAAGAACAGAATACTTTTTCATACAAGTACATAGCACAGCAGGCACATATCAGGAATGTGAAATGCTGGGTTTACATATGATTTAAAGCTGTAATAAACCAAAAAGCAAACATTATATTGCAGCTTACCAATATTTCGATGTGATGGCTGTATTAGTTTTCTTCTTTAGGCTTTTTTTCTATTTCCAGTTACAGGGATGGGACAAACCATTAAATACTGGCAGGGGTACTTACAAAAGTTAAAAAAAAAATGCTAATACATCTAATAGCCCTCTCCCCAGACTGACAATGCTGCTGTCCAAAAAGGCCCCCCTCTGCTCATTGATCAAGCGTGAGGGCACAGTAATACAGGAGGTGTGTTACTGGGCAGATCACCAGGTAAAAACAGAGGGAAAAAAAAGCCTAAGAAAAACAAACTCAGCAACCACATCCAAGGATTGGCAAGTTGCAATAGATTACATTTTTGGTTTTGGGTTTAAGGACTCTTTCACACAGGCTTTCCAATCAGGTCAGCCTGTCAATTTTTCAGGCCGACACGATTGAAGCCTTCATTCACTCCTATGGAGGGGCGGATCTCAGCGGTGACATGTCCGCTGACAACTGCTGCTATGCGATTCCATGCTGTCCATGAAATCCAGACGGATGGAGACCCTATATTCCATCCGTCTGGTGGATTGGATGGGATCGGGTGAAAACAGACAGGTGGTCAGTTTTCATGCACTCTTCCCATAGAGGAGAACGGGGCTCTGACAGGTCCATCTCTGCACAGTGAGAGGATCAGTGGAGCGCCCGTGTGAAAGGACCCCAACTATAGAAATTGAAGTTAGAAGCTGATTGGTTAGCATACACAGCTGCTCAAGATTCTGTGTGCACTAGTTTTAGTAAATTCCCTTCAGTGTATCCCTTGTGTTCCAAATCTTCCTTAGCAATTGGGAATAAAAAAAGCACATTAATTATCAGGAGGGAACAGAAACTTCATGCACAATGTCCAACTCTATATACATGACTAACAATCATAAAAGGTATCCTGCTCTGCGCTGTAGACCATGAGCATCATGAAGTAAAGTGGCTAAGTGGTTAGCACTTCTATCTAGCAGCACTAGGGTTGTCGGTTAGAATCCCAACCACGCCACTACCTGCCTGGAGTTTGCATGTTCTTCCTATGCCTGCGTGGGTTTCCTCAGTATACTCTAGTTTTCTCACATAGAGAACAATACCTGCTCCAGGCTACTTATCCCTTCCAGCCTGTGCCCGAGTCAATCAATGGGTGAAGGCTCTGCTGCATAGACAGGTAGAAAAGAGATCACTGGATAGCTGCACACCAAGTGAATGAATCTTTATAGAAGATAGATTAAAATCCATGCAGTCAAAAGGCACAATACGATTTTGGTGAGAACGTACAGCTGACGTGTTTCACGCCTCACAGGGACGCTTATTCATAGCCAGATCTATATACATCTATATACCATATCTGGCTATGACTAATCGTCCCTGTGAGACATGAAATGCGTCAGCCATGTGTTCTCACCGGAATCGTATTGTGCCTTTTGACTGTATGGATTTTAATCCTCTTCAGTAAAGATTCATTTGTTTGGAGTGCGGCCATCCAGTGATCTCTTGGCCCTAGTATGTGTCTGGATGTGAGTTAGGGGCCTTAGATTGTAAGCTCCTTAATGGAAGAACGTGAATGTACATTGTAAATTGACGGAAGTATATTCAGTACCTGTAATAAATTTATAAAACAGGGCTTGGTTCACATATATGCGAATCTGATGCATTTTTAGCCTCATTCGATTCACATTGTCTGGGCTTTCAATGGAGCCGGATCACATGTTCGGGGCAGCTGCAGTCCGTTTCTAAAAAGTGTCCTGGGTGATTTTGGGTTTGGTTTAGGTTCAAGTAAATATTCAAATCTGAATTACACCTTAACTGGTGAACAAAGCCATACTGGATTCTGGATTGCAAACTGCAGCCGGACATGTGTGAACCCAGCCTAAATGTAGCTGAGTGGGTGGGCACAGACACAACTGTTATGTCTTGGAATGCATACAAGCCGCTTTGCCATTACACAGTCTATATGCAACTACAAAATGTAAATATTCCTTTGTTGCATGTAGCCCGAATTCCACAAAGACATTTTGTTTACACATTATAAGATATAAAAGCTCACTGCGGTAGTTAAAGCTCAATACTATACAAGCTTTGCTCAAGAAACCATGCAATGTTCCTACAGTGAAGAACAGTAATTTACTGCGCTGCTTGAGCAGTATTATGAAGAGTCCTCTATGAATGGCTTAGGATCTAGCTGTTACAATATACACTGCATGTACAGAGAACATAATGTAAGTGTGTCATGTATCACTATGAGGTGACATCTAATGAGAAAGGAGTTGCCTTCTGCTGCCAAGTTCAACAACTCTCCAATTCATCACACTCCTCCACAAAGTCAGCCCTGCAGCTAACAGACGCTAAGGACATTTCACCACATCTTCCTAATTTCAGGGTGACAGTTAATCATTAATGTTACTCCAAAAGCTGCACATGTTAAAGGACAAAGTCACTTCCATACAACTTTGTAACAGTTAAAAGAAGAAGAGATAAAAAAGAAACAGCGGACATGCAAGTTTGATTGTCTTAAGAACTAAACTGGTTAAAAGGGTTTAATTTGTAAATACATATTTAAAAGAAAGTAAATGTTAATTATGATTCTTTATTTAACCTGCTAAAACAAAAAAAGTATTAAACAGGTCATATGCATTATAAACACAAAGACATGAACACTGAGGAGGAACGGCACATGGCAAGATTTAGAACCTTTGTACACTCTGACATCCTACAATGGAGAGGACCTGATAATATTATGCATGAATGACTCACATACCATCTGCACTTTGCCTCCTGTCTTAATAAATCCCTGTCCTTTTTATTCTGCTTTTAGCGGCTGACTCAGAAGTTAAAGAGAACCTGTCAGCTGCAGCTGTAATGGCCTTTTCATTTCTGCAGTAAAACATGTAAACGCTAAACAGATACTGGATTTGGGGCTGATAAAAGGTTCTGCACAACAGGAATATTACAAATATGTTTTATGTCCGACTGATAATTCACTGGACGATGTAATAAAATGTGGGACCACCAATGAGCACTGAACACTGCACATGATAAATTTTAGGGATGATGGCAGTCTCTTTCCATGTGCGCCTTTGATATCAAGGAATCTCGCTTCCTCAGTAGACAGGCGTTTTGGCCCCATTAAACAAGGCTTAAATAATTTCTTATAAAAATTTTTAAAAACAAGCTTATAGGTTTATTGTGTGTACAAAGCATCGCTAAAAAATAAAATATATAATATATATTTATTATTATTGTTATATAATTAGGAGAAAAAAAAAGAGGGGTTGCAGGGACAAACCCTGCTGGTACTGGACTTTAATGGAATCACATGAGGCAGACATTTAGTAAAAATAGGATTTTATTTAAAAATCAAAAAGCTTACCGTAAGTTGTACAGGTTGCTAAATCCTCCAGGGGTTAAGGTGACCCTTGGAGGATTGAACAACCTGTACACTTCAAGCTTATATCATATAAGTATATTAGAAGGCTTCTTGTATCATATCAAATCACAATTGTTGAGGTTTTTAAATCACAATGTATTTTCTAAAATCTTTATGAATTTTAAAATGTTGAAAATAAAATCTTTTATTAAATTTGTCCTGGTCTCATGTGATGCCATTAAAGTCCAGTACACGCAAGGTTTGTCCCTGCAACCCCCTCTTTTGCTCTTAAATAATATAACCATAAAATATTTTATTAGAATTTTGGATGAGGGATGGGTAGAGGTCTTCTCTTGTCTTCGCTCGTAATTGTCATATTATTATATGCCTAAAATACCATTATATTCTCTATCTAAATAAATTATGCTATTCTAGATTTAATACTTTTTAAGTTTGCCCAACTGAATTTAAACATGCTGTCAACCCTCCTATTTAAATATTAATCTGTTAAATCTGTATACCGGGTAAAGCTATAAACAGCATAAACTTACAATTGTATCAGCCTAAGAGTTTGTCACTGAAATCCTCGACAAAACTGACACCAAATTGACTGCTCTTCCTCATATGCTTGTCAGTGAAAATGACGAGACAGATGCAATTATATGTGGATAGTGACTAATGAGCAAAGCATTTTAACACGAGGGAAGAGACATTCAAGTAGCCTTGCATATCGTGGCTATTTTAGTTAGGAAGTAGAAGTTCAGCAAGTTCCAATCTCTGCTCACATAAAAAAAAGACAACATTGTTCTGTGTAGGAAGTTCATTCAATCCAGAGGAACAATAGTCCAAGTTTCCTACTTGATTTATAAATATATTCAGCTAAACTTAGCATAATAGTCAAAAGTAACAAAGATCACTAATAATTTAGGCATTTAAATGTCCTGGCATGGAAGCTGCGACATTAAAAATGGGGGCTTTAAATTGCTAAACATGACATGTATAGGAAACATAAAATACTCAAGCTTCTCAATGTGAGAGCTGAAATTATGAATCCCTTAACACTTTCTCAAAAGATATTAACGAGTCTCACAACTTGTTTATAGTGTTTAGAAAGTATGTCTGCGCTTCAAGAAACAATGCATCTAGCAATAAGATCATCAGATAAAAATATGATTTTTTGAACTTATTCTTGTAGTTCCCTGAGGGACACAAATTTAGAAGTTACTGGGAACTTGGATTATACCATCACCTCCAGGAGGTTGGGACACTAGCAAACATTGTTAAGCCAGCCCCCCTTATATCCCTGCCTTCAATCATCTTGGCACAGTTTTGTGGACAATAAGGCCACCAACACAGAGGGGTGGGACCTGTGTCACTCAAAGAAGTAAGGGAAAAAAAAATGTTACAGCAAGTACAAAAATCTTATTTTTGTTGTACATTTTAGGACATGGGAATTTAGAAATTTTTATACATTTGGGATGAAAGCAGTCCAACTGAGGGACGGCCAATAGCCACTGAGGTCTCAACAGATGTGGCGTTCCTACTACAAAGGGAATCTTGAGGAGTAGGCAAGAGGATACATCCATTAGGGGAATCCTTCCAGGAGGGAGGTAGGGATAATTCCCACCCTGGCTAGAATCTGGCCAAGAGATTCTGGGACTTCTTGGTATGAAAGACTAGCTTGGTGCCTTGTCCATATTGTATACTAACTCAGAGAGAGAGAATGAAAAAGCATTGAGAGCCCACACAAAAATGGGGGTCATTTTAACTGGAAAAATTTCCCAACAATCCCCCAATCTCCAATGAGAGATGCATGTGAAATATCTCCTAGATATAAAAGGTAAGGATCAAAGATCCACAGAGATTGTAGATGATGGGACCCATGGCTTAACTAACTGCAAGAATTTAGGAAACCACTCTCTCAGAGAATAACAGGGAAAAGCACTACAGTGGACTTACGCGTAATACACAATGGGAATGCCACAAAAAGGCACTAGGTTGGGCAGAAGAGCCAATGCCATGAGCAAATCCCAGAACCACTGGAAGTCACTGAAGAGTCAGGTGCTTATTAGGGAAGAAAGCAGTAGGAACTGATCCCTTGAAGGTCAAGAGATTCCTCAGGAGAGAGATAGGGTTGATGCAAATCAAGAATGCAAGGGATAAAACCATCCTCGATGGAAAAGGTCTCCCCTGAGAATAGGAGGATGAGATCAAGTAGGATACCATTCCCAAAACATAGGGCCCTACCAGAGTAGGATACAGAGACCCCAGGGTGCAGAAACCCAAACAAACCTGGGAAGATGCACAGTGGGGTGCAGTAATAACAGAAGGTTGAGGGACAGCTAAAGAAGGTGCCTCACTTAAGGGTATTGAGTGGACACTATAAAAGGGAAGCACAAGCATCTAATCTTAAGAGGTAAACTAGCAAGAGACCCAATAGGATAAACAAATGTTCTCAATCAGAAAAGTAGGAGCATGCCTTCATGCAGAGGTGAACAGATGAGACTGGGGGCTTCAGGTTTTGAAGATTTTGAAGCTTGATGGGAAAGTAGACTGAACGCATATGAGCTATTGTTGAGGTAGTAGAAAAAAAAAGGATGGGGTTCCTTTCTCTCAGCCACAGATCTCGTTCATTGAGAGAGGCTCACACTCCGACTACCAGTGGCATTGAGCATAACAAAGGGAAGATCTGTAAAGATGCTTTCCTTTAAAAAAGTCAAGTAAATCAGATGTTCCTTGTGCGTATCCATGACATCAGAGGCACATAGGTCTGTTCATATGCTTAGGGCACTTCAGCCCACTCCCATGCAAGGCACAAGCAAAGATGCTTGTAAAAGATCACAGCTGAAATGCAGGGCACTAGATACTTGTTCCAAAAGGTCCAAGAGGCTTTGTCCTTGAGATGGAGGGGTCCCCTTATAGGAATGTTGATCCTCAGTGACATGGATTTACAGAGGACAGAGAGTCACTCTAGATAATTCAAAGAGACATAAATAGGGGGTCCAACTGTCCAGTAGTGAAATCTCCAAAAGGATTTTGGCGGTACTCTTGTTAAGGTGGATGCGTCTACACTGACTAGAGAAGACTTAATAAATTCCCTTTCAAAAGTGAAATCACCCCTTCACACTGTCAGAAGGGATCCAAGATTCCGGTCCTTGTAGAGAAAGGTTTCAAATATGAAGTATATTTGAAAGGTCTTTGAAGCTGTAAGAACTGCAGTGTACAATGTACTGCATTAATCAGATTAGTAACAATGATTTAAATCTTCGTAGTATGGAATTTTCTGAAATACAGTTTTTCAAGATAAAACTGAGGACTCTCAATCGGAACCAGAGATGGTAAAAGGGGCCTCAGGTACACTTGCAGCTGGGAGGCCCAAGTAGGGTACCTCTGCATGCTGATGGCTTCATTAACTGAACATAAACTGACAAAAAATCCAAACTATATAAGGAGTCTTGTGGACACAGGTGTGATCTCAGAGTTCTGCTGTCAAGCTATCCGATGAAGCTAACCCTATAATAGGGGCCCCAGGATATAGGTTACAGGCGTTGGTTCATTCTGGGGATACTGAGGAAAATGCCTCTAGAAGCAATGGAGGGAGTGCAGGCAGAGGTTACACATTACAGCAGGACTGTCCTGTGTGTGTCTTTAAAAATATACGTTGCACTGGACAGTGAAAACCTAGGCCCAAAGCGAGGTAAGGCCTTGCGTACTTGCAAACTAATGCAGCTGAACTTGATAAGAGTCGCAAGCGGTTGGAGGTGACCTGGTTACTGTTGAAGGGCAGAAGAGCAAGACCGGATGATCCACAAAGTGTTTCAGAAACAGGGGCAGCAGCAGGAAGGTTTCCACTAAATGGCAGAAGAAAGCGTACGAGGTGCGTAACAGTTCACCTAGCAGAGGTCACCTCTCAGCTCCCTCAGTCTTAACCATTAATGCAGTAAGATGCTAGTTGCGGGTATTTGAAAATGCCACTCAACGGTACGGTACAAACTGTGAGGCACTTCCCAGTGCTTCAACCCAACTGGCCTCACTCACTAAGCATTTCCTCAGAGACTGGGCCACGCCAGAGGCTGTGCCACACAGCTGTGTGGCTAACAGAGTACACAAAAATGTCTGGAAAGTATCACAATGCAGAGCCCAGTGCCCACAGGTCACATTTCAGGCTAGCCCCACAATCTTCCAGTCCAACAGGGTCCAGGTACAGCCTCCAAAGCTATTGCTAAGGATATGGCGATCCAGAGACAGACAAGTTTTAGCAACATTTTTGAAGACTTAATTGAAGTCACTGAAGAAAAAAAAATCTGCCGTGATTAAAGTGGTTGTCAACTTGTGACAATCACTTTAACCTACAGGTAAGCCTATGATAAAGCTTACCTGTAGGTGCCCTGCCTATCTTCTAAACCTGTACGGTTCAGGAGATATGCAGTGTATTTGCTGTGCTGACGTCATGACGGCACATGCGATTGTGCAGTGACTGGCGGCTTTCGCATGCATGCGCGGGAGTGACATCACGTGACTCCGGCCAGTCACAGCACCGGAGTCGCGGCCCCGGAAGGAAGAGGGGCTGAAGATGGACGCCGCCAGCACAAGGGACAGCGCTGGACATCGCAGGTTCGTTTGCAGGTAAGTGGCACATAATGGGCTACTAAGTAGCCCATTACGCTTCTGCATTACAGGGGCATGTAGAGGAAGTAAACCCAATCTGGGTTTACTTCCTCTTTAAGGGAAAAAAATAAATAAATGAAAAGGCCAGCAAATATTATGGTTACAGTAAACTCCATTTCAGCAGAACTAAAGAAAAGGTGTTCAAACTCCTAGGTGGTATTAAATGACAAAGAATTTCTAAATTCTTATGTCCCTCAAAAGGACGAAAAAGAAAATCGTCATGTTTCAAACTCTAGACCTGTTTTTGGCTATATATTATTAATAATTAATATTATTTTTTTTTTTAAATTTATTATGGACAAAGGTGAACTTGCCCAGGAAGCCCTCCTTACCCCCCCCCCCCCAGTCCCGCTGACCTGGAGTGCAGGGATCTTCCGTTCTGAGCCTCGGTATAGCCGCCTCAGGGGACCGGAGCTTAGAAATCCCCTCAGCATCCATGCAATCTCTTCTTCTTCCCCTGACAGGACGAGCTACGCGGCTCCTGATTGGTCAGCGCCACTGATGTGATGGCGCCAACCAATTAGAAGGTTGCAAAATGTACCGCCTAACGGGGTACGTTTTAGAGATTGAGCTGCGGGGATTTCTAAGCCCTGGTCCCCTGAGGTGGCTATACCGAGGCTCACAACGAAAGATCCCCGCACTTCAGATTAGCGGACTGGGGAGGGGGGGGGAGGGGGGGATTAAGTTCACCTTACAGATTTTTCTGTAAAGGTGATCTTACCCTTCAAGACAAATTACCTTAATTTTATTGGGTACTATGGATTAATCCACTTTAAACATCACTACTGTATGGAGCTGCACAATTATGGCTAAAATGAGAATCACAATTTTTTTTGCTTAGGATAAAGATCACGATTCTGGTGACGTAACAATCTTTTACAAAAAAAATTGAGCTAACTTTACGGTTTCGTTTTTTTTTTTTTTATTCGTTTTAGTGTATTTTTTCACAAAAGCAAGCATTTTAGGAACGCTGTGCAAATACCGTGTGACATAAAATATTGCAGCAACTGCCATTTTATTCTCTATGGTCTCTGCTAAAAATATAATATAATGTTTGGGGATTCTAAGTAATTTTCTAGCAGAAAATACTATTAACTTGTAAGCAACAAATGTCGGAAAAAGTTTTGGTCTTTAAGTGGTTAAACTACTTCAATTACCAGACGAGTTCTTCCCTTTTGATCTATTCTAAAATGACAAATTGTTACAACATGTCTCTTGTCTTCTCTATCTCCCAGCGCTAAGGAATGTGCTGAGGAATGTAGAACATTCTCCGGCTTTTTTTTTTTTTTTTTTTTTTTTACAGCACTGGTTCACACATAAGCGATCCGACTTCAGGGGCGACTCAGCGCGACCCTGCGCAGCGCGGCTTGCAAGCAACTTCTGTAATAGAAATCAATGCAAGTCACCCCCAAAGTAGTACAGGAACCTTTTTCTAAGTCGGAGCGACTTGTGTGTATTAGAACAGTTCCATTGTAACAGTTCCAACTTAAGTCACCTGAGAAGTCACCCTGCACGGTTTAAACAGAATTAAGGAAATGTCGGGTATAGATCGTGAGGGGGGTTGAATTGGGATTGCGATCTTATAATGATTAATCGTGCAGCTCTACAACTGTATTATAGGAAATGTAATGGTAATAAAAGCATTCCAGCCAGATTAAATCAGAACTACTGTTAACAACCATCCTACACCTATGTCAGTTAAAGTGGATGTAAACCCGATTCATGAAATTTGAGCTGGGCACATAGATCTGCGGTGTTTTGTTATTGCTCTTCAAAGCCCTGTCTTGTAGCTGTCTGTAGCTCTGTTATCAGCCTGATAAGTTCTTGTTCTTGGAGACGGGAGATAGAAGTGTGTGTCAGGGGAGGTTGCCATCAATAGATTAGCACATTAGCTTGTCGTCTAAGAGCAGAGCTATACACATTCCTTTGCCTATGAGGAGAGGGGGTGTGTGCCTTTCCTTCAATCAGCTCTCTTCGTTGTATGCCAATAATCCACTCCCAGTGGTAACCAAGAAGAGAAAAATATTAAACACGATCTGCACTTTCTAAAGGATATATACAGATGAAGACAGCAGATATACATGTAAAACTTATATAGGGAAATTGGCTTCATCTCTGTGTATCATCTGAGGTTGTTCACTTCACTGGGTATATGGAGGGTTTACATCCACTTTAGGTTTCTTGCACATGGCCATATATTAGATGTACGGCTCTAGAGAATAAGCTTTTTGTTGTGGCTCCTGGGAGTCATAGCTGCAGTATATTTTGTCCCATAGATATAAACACAGTATAGGTTATGTGCACATTACACCTGCACAGGAACATTTTTTCAAAACCACCCTTAATGGATTCAGTTTGCACACCCAATTTCTTTGCCTTACATATATATACTAAGGACAACTGTTTGTCTTAAAAT
This sequence comes from Glandirana rugosa, assembly GCA_018402905.1. Lineage (NCBI taxonomy): Eukaryota > Metazoa > Chordata > Amphibia > Anura > Ranidae > Glandirana > Glandirana rugosa. The sequence goes on along the minus strand of BLSH010552895.1, from coordinate 453,680 downwards.
AAAGTTAACCATTGTAAAATACAAAATACATACTGATTTCAATCTCTTTACTGCATCTTCACAAATGTGCATGCCCCGGGATTCATCCACTTCCACGTGTCCTAGGTACTAAAGAAGAAGGATAAAAAGCATGGTTAGTGTCTGAAAGTAATCAATTCTCTGAAAATAAAACATTTTATTCCACTTTAAAGTGTATGTAGATCCTAATTAACCTCTCATATTTGCGCTTTTGTTTTGTTAAAACCTAACTTCAGGTTTCATTTAACTTTAAAGTGTAAGTTCACTTTTTCACGAAAAAATGAAAAGGTGAATTAAAACCCTACACCCTCCCCACAACAATGGTCCTCCCTGCACTGACCTACAGGGGATTTAAAAGCTTCACTCTTCTTACCCTTCTTTCCTTAGGGCTTCCAAGACAGATCAAAGCAATTCCGACTGGTCACATGGTGGCACGTGACCACTTTGACCAATCGTAAACGCAATTCGCCCCTATGGTGTCATAAGAAAGGGAGGGCTTCAGTACTTTAGGCAATTGGGCAGGTCTGCCACCAAATCTTGCAATTTCTGTCCCCAAAAAGCCATATGGCATAAATTTCACAAGAAAAAATTGACTGACTGCATTTCTAACAAATCAACTAGTGTTTTTCTGTACTTGCAGGGTCTTTAAAACCTGGAAAAAGTGAATTTATTGCAGAGATGTTCTGCATTTAATTTAATTTTGTCCATACATATGCTTTAAGAACTTGAGCTCTTTGGATGTGTCTGCTACTGTAGCCATCAACTTGCTTATATTTTGTGCTGCTGGCTCAGCGCTTTGATGTAAACAGGATTTGGAGGCATATTAGGTTCTATGTACACGGTACTTATCAGGAAGTTTCCACCAGCAAGATTCGGCATAAGACACAAAAAATGGTCCGCATATTGCTTGTGTTTACATGCATACAGACGTGCATACATCTGTACGCATGTGTGATTTTGCAGTCCAAAGACTTCAATGGAAATGCATGTACGTGAGTTTTTAAATGTGATTTTGGGTGATGGTATAAAAAAAGGGCCCAAGACCCTACACCACTAAAATTGCATTACTGCAGTGCATAACAGCACCTGAAAATCGCTTGCAAAACTGATCACACTAATGTGAACGAGGTCTCAAGCTTCCAGAATTAAAGGGGGGACAGGGGTGTGATTTACACACATACTGTATATGCATAAAAAATATAAACCAGTAATGCACATTTTTGTGTGTGTGTGATCTGAACGCAGTACTAGTTTACCAACATTTATGTGGCTGTGCGCACAAGCCAATGGAAAACAATGGACAGAATTCAGATCAGTAAAAAGTAAGTGCCTGAATACTTTAAAAGGTTGCATTTTTGGCACCTCTGAGTCCTTATGCAATACCAAACTAGCAATGAAAGAATGGGACAGAGAAATACCTGAAAAAAATATCACCCATGCAATATTTATCCATGTAAAATGCTTGAAATAAAGACCTTACAGAAGGCATAAAAGTACACGAGGTAAAACATTCATGCTGACTTAATGTAGCTCAAAATTCCTCACAAAAGCACAAACTAAAGTTAGCCATAGAGGACTTGCAATTCAGCTGGTTCAGTTGAATTTGGGTCCATCTATGGCTGTTAATGTTCGAGAGGAGGCGACCTAGTGAACAACTCAGAAGAGAGGTAGTAGTCCTGATCCTGGAGCGAATGCTGTATTTTAAGGATCTAAAAATTGGTTGAGATGATGTCGTTATTGATAATATAGTTACATATAATACATTTCGTTTGGTCTATCAAGTCAATTGGCAGGGGGGGGGGGGTGGCGGGGGAGAAGAAAAGAGGAGTTACACTTTCCATTTCATAGTTTCATAGATTTGGATGATGACTGAATCCAGGATAACTGTAAATCTTTAAACTTGTCCCCGGAATCAGAAGTTTTTCCATTCTCAAGATATTAACTGCATTGACCCATGTCAATGCAGGAATTGTGGAGATTATCCAGAGAGTGGGCATCAGTTGTTTTGCGGCAGTTAAGTAGTATCTTAGAAGTAATGATTTCTGGAAACCTAAGTGCTCTACACTTAGAGAGGGTAGAGGTTTTTGAGAACCTTAGCAGCGTCCACTGTGTAGGAATTCCTCTTTTTTCAGCAACAACTCTAATAATGTCTTCAAAAGCTTCACCAAAAAAGAGGCTTCCTTTAAAGGGTAAGCAAATCAGGTGTCTTTTTGTATGCAACTTATACCATAAGCATCTATGCATGCATGGAAATCAAAGCCATCCTGGAAAGTTGTGTGGTGACCACTAGTAAAAGAGAGTCAGCATAGTGAAGTAAAAGAGGAGGTAATCGCTGAGGCTGCATTCACACCTGAGCATTTTGTTTCAGGCAGAAAATCAATCGATTTTTACTGCGATTTTGTACAGGTCAAAGGTCACCAGCATAAAAAGCAGTAAAACGCCTGTAATCAGCCTAAAAAGAAGCTCATGTACTTTTTTGAGCTTCAGGTGTTTTTTTTCAGGCGACAAAACGCTCAAACATGAACAGGGGCCATTTCAATGAATGGGATTTTGCTTGTTGTGCGTTTTGGAGCTGCAGAGAGGAGCGTTTTACATGCTGAAAACGCTCAGGTGTGAATCGGCCTTGAAAGTTCTCTGATAAAGCAGAATCCTGAACAGGGTCACGTTGGTTGCACACGTTCAAGGTCCAGACGGCTGTGTTCCGACAGCCAGATCAAGTAGCGATTGTTGGGTGCTGGGACCTGCCAGCCTAAAAAAAGCTCTCAAGAGAGTTTCAGATTTTCTATGCAAAAGATCCCAAAGGTAAAGATGCCTTTGGGTAAAATAGTTAAATGTTTATTCAATATAAAACGGGTGCTTTCACTACTGGCACTGTCCATTTCACAGTAAACCATGTATTTATAGGACAGAGTTTTGAGGATCTTTGGAGGAGGGAAAAATCCTGGACCTTGATAGCACCCTGCAGCTATCATCACATTGCCAAGGTAAGTGCCCATGCAGGATTCAGCGCCCGAGGCAACAATACGGGCCACCCCCACACTGTGGAATCCGAGTACAGATCCCAAAGTTTTACCAACCTGGATACACAGCTACTATAAATATTAAGGTTGATTGAAGAATTCTTAGGAAATCTTATAAAAGTAAATAATAAAGTAGTGAGGCTGGTTTTTCCTGGGAAGAAGAAGGTCCACCATCTACAGACACTAGAACAAAACTGAGGACACACAGGAGTGAGGAGAGAGGAGGCAGCTCAGGGGGTTTGTCCTCAAGAGCTTTGCCAGTGTACAGTCACCTGAAGGTACAAGTCCATAACCCATGGTCTTTGTCTGTGTACTGTACAATTAAGATATTCAAATTCCATATTTTTCTTTAAAATCACAACATGCATCCACACAATATTTGGGAAGTTACCATCAGTACTACTTTTTTTTTCTTCTCATGTCTGAAAATTCTGCATGCAGTGCACTGATCTAAAAGCAAGACAACTTTATGCCTTGAATGCACATTCATGCTAAATTTTCAACTTTGACTGGGAGGTATCTTTAGTATAGTTTCAATGCAAAAAAGAGGTAATTTTTATCAGCATTTTCATACCCTCAGGACAAACCACAAAGAGGGGTCTCTTTAGGAGTAAAACAAGCAGGAAAACAGTCAAATGTCAAAAGTATGCTCTGGTTATGAGTATTCTCCTGTGAATGCAAGTAAAATATGAAAGTGTATACAATGCACAAAATGGGGTTGATTTACTAAAACTGGAGAGTGCAAAATCTGGTGCAGTTGTTCATGGTAGCCAAATAGCTTCTAACTTCAGCTTGTTCAATTAGGCTTTGACATGAAAAAAAAAAACAAAAAAAACCTGGAAGCGGATTAGGTTTCTCACGCAGAGCTCTACCAGATTTTGCACTCTCCAGTTTTTGTAATTCAACCCCAATGCATCAATCTACCAATAATATAAATAAATACATTTTACTATGGTGCAATTACCTTAACTTGAAAACTACATTTTCCAATCCTGACAGATTCTTCATCTGTTTGCCATTGATGGGGTCGGCTAGCCTCTGGAACATACACATCTTTCTTCCGCCGAAAACTCTGACGAAGTTTGTTCATCTTTGACAACCTGAAGAGCACATACAATTTTAGATTAGGCTGTAAATAAAACCAGTCTTAAAAACAATACTTTTAATTTATAAATGTTTTTTATTTACTTCCTGTCTACAGGCATGTACTCCCAACACTCTAAAGACCTACTGGTAGGTTAATTTGCACACAGAAAATATTTTACTATGTGTTTAACCACACTCTGTGCCCCCATCGGAGAGATATGCTTACGCTCTGTACAGGCAAACTTATGCAGTGAAGAGATTCCCAAGATTTGATGCACTATTAACTTAACAGATTCTAGATCTTCCCTATTCTATCTTGGAACTCTGAACCTCCAGCCAACTTAAGTCAATAAGTTAGCAATAGTTCTGAAAAAAAAAAAAAAAATCCAAAAAATACGGTACAGAACCCACAATCCCTAGTCATGTGACCCAACTACATCGGAAGTTGATAAGGCGGAAGCTAAGATATGCCTGAACTGTAGGAAGGCAGGGTGGTAGAGGACAAGGTCTTTTTTTAATATAGGCCATCTTAAAGTGGTTGTCAACACCAGACATGAAATATGAACAAGGCACATCTTTCTATAGTGTGTTCTTGTCTCAATTAAAAGCACTAAGTGTCATTTCTGTCTGCTGCTTTATTCCTCTATCTGTAGGAGTCACTTCTGCCAAGTTTTCCTGACACCAAGAGAAAAAAGGTGGCAGGGGAGAGAGCTCCAGCTGACTTGCAGCCTCAGCAGTGTTTTGTGTGCTGTGTGAAGGGGGTGTATCCCTTCCCTCCAATTACAGGTCTCCTCACTGAGATCTGCAGTGTGTAATTTCAGCTCTCGGCCCCCTTTTCTGACCACTCAAATGAGCTTGATAAATTCTGGACTTTGAACGGATGTTGAGAGGAAAAGACTGCAAATAAACAGGTACAATGTATGTAGGAGCATTTGTTTCATCTCTGTATCTCATGTATCACCTGAGCCCAGTCACTTTACTGGGTATGTGTAAGGGTTTCCAACCACTTTTAATAAAAAAAAATAAAAAAAAAAACACACAGAGGACTTCTCTTGACTGATGAAAGACCATAAACTTTGTACACTATATCTTGAAACCTGGAATCCTCAGAAAAGGACATCCTCAGGGCACCTTTTGTAATAAGAATGTTAGTCTATTTTGCTTCCCTATCAAGTGCACAAAAGTATGAAGCATGAAAATATCTCCTTAGGCTTTATGTACATGGGACGCTTTTTGAAGCTCCTGTTTAGCCGCATTTCACATTTACGCAGCGCTTTACATATATATATTTTACATTCACATGACTGATGTGAATGTAAAATATATATATGTAAAGCGCTGCATAAATTGACGGCGCTATACAAGTACCTATAATAAATAAATAAATAAAATGCCGCGTTAGTGTCTAGAAGCATTTTTTTTTTCTTTTTAAATGACAAATGACTCTTAACGAAACATTGCTAAATGCGAGTTAGGCGCATTTACAACCTGTTACAGGCATTTGGCATTTCAAATGCCTCTGAACTTCCATCTGAATGCATTTTTTTTTTGCTTTCCAAAAAAGACTCTAAACTCAACTGCCTGGAAACAACCTTAAACGACCCTGCGTATATGTACTGTCAGATAACAGAGGAGTTCAAGGGCCGCTGGAAAAAAATGCCCAAATGCCTCTAAATGTCCGTTTAGAGGCAGCAGTGTGCATGAGGCCTCACTGTAAAGTTCCAAATTACAGAGCAGCCACAAACTGCAAGACTAACCACATCACGGATCTACAAAAATCTGCTGGGATAGCAGACACACTCACTAGCCAAGGAAAAGCTGAAATAACTAAATAATAAAAAAAGAACGTTTGGACTGCTCAGCAGGCTCATTGTGTGTCGTCTAAAAACATCTAGGCACTACACCAATCAGAACGTCAAACACCGACGAGACATTAAACCTTGAAATGTCACTCCGGAGTACGTGTGACGACGGAGATTTGCCTGTAAATCTCCGTAAACCCGTAAAAAAAGGTCGCCGGGAACTTGAGGAGACAATAGACTGTCATGTATATGCGTCCCAGCAAATTCCAACAAAGGTCCGTCAACTCAAATCTCAGAAAAAACCTTTCGTTTTTTTTTTACGTAAGTCTACCTTCAAGTCTCCGTAAACTTTACGGTTTACGGACATTGTCCAACATTTACGCGGATTGAGCGTAAATCGTTACAAAGCAATTCTCAGTAAA
>BLSH010552895.1:417931-431211 GCA_018402905.1 Glandirana rugosa | reverse complement strand
GATAGCTCTATTTGTGGGAAAAAAAGGACGCAAATTTTGTTTGGGTACAACGTCGCATGACCGCGCAATTGTCATTCAAAGAGCGACAGCGCTGAAAACTGAAAATTGGTCCGGGCAGGAGGGGGGTTTAAGTGCCCAGTAAGGAAGTGGTTAATCGTGTTACTCGTGAATCAAGGTTCCACTGTATATGCAATTATTTTGGCCACAGTAATACTTAATATCTGCTAAACTGGTTGTCAGTACAGAGCTGCATATGACCAGAGAGAAAAGGGAACCGCATTTCATTATCACAGTGAATACCGTGTGAAATTTCCAGGAGTGATAATGAGCACTGCCAACACTCACATGTACCTTATTATCACAATTAATACTCGGATCAGTCTTGCTGCCAGTGAATACTGGGACACACACTGGCACACTGGCTGTAGTACTGGGTTAAATGCCATTCAATGGGGGAGGTGGCTAAATCAGCAAAAACACAATTCACAGCTGTTTGTGCAGGTTTTCACAATAAAAAAGAAAACTTATTATGCAGGTATTTTCCATATGGCTAGAATTAGAATACTGACATTTCTGCGTATGAAAGACACTGTTTGAGAATTGATTATCAGTTACCAATATAGGCGGGTTTCACTTTATTTTAGTCACACTGGCCTTGGGCAGCGTCAGTCTCCCACACCATCCAGACCATAGCGTATATTTTCCACTATGTGATCATTAACTGGGTCAGTTATGTGCTCCAGTGGTTCTTTCCTCCAATTACCATATCTAAACAGTTGCCTCTCTGAACGCCGTCTTAATACTACATATTCAATTCATATGCCCTTGGCAGCATAAAAATAACAAGGCTGTAAAACAAATGTAATCAGTACTGTACCACAATGACTACAAGAGTGTGTGTGTGTGTAATATATACACACACACACACACACACACACACACACACACACACACACTTATATCAGTGAGTACACCCCTTACATTTTTGTAAATATTTTATTCTATCTTTTCATTGGACAACATTGAAGAAATTACACTTTGCTACAATGTAAAGTAGTGACTGTACAGCTTGTATAACAGTGTAAATTTGCTGTCCCCTCATATAACTCAACACACAGCCATTAACCCCTCCAGATCCGCGCTATTGCTGAAGTAAGGCTCCAGCGTGGATCTGAATTTCCGGGACATCGTCCCCTGTGCACGCTCCCGGCGTGCCCCTGGCGGCGGTGCGTGACCGCTGCACGCTGCGCAGGCGTGCCTGCGGGTCGGGCGGACTCTATGTCCGCTCGAGACCCGCGATCGCCTGACAGAGCTGCAGAACAGGGAACCGCTGATGTAAACACGGCAGTTCTCCGTTCTGTTACAGGGGACATGACAGATCTACTGATCCCTGTCACTGGCATCAGTTAGATCTGTTATGTCCCGGCCAGCCCATCCTCCACACAGTTAGAACACAGTTAACCCCTTCACTGCCCCCTTAGTGTTAACCCCTTCACTGCCAATGACATTTATACAGTAATCAGTGGATATTTAAATTTCTGATCACTCTATAAATGTCATTGGTCCCAAAAAAGTGTAAAAAATGTCCGACATGACCGCTGCAATATCACAGTCCCAATAAACATAGCAGATCGCCGCCATTACTAGTAAAAATAAAAAAAAATATATAATAAAAAACGCCATAAATCAATTCCCATAGTTTGTAGACGTGATAACTTTTGCGCAAACCAATCAATATACGCCAATTTTTTTACCAAAAATATGTAGAAGAATATATCTCAGCCAAAACCCGATGAAAATTTTTTTTACATTTTTTTTTTGGATTTTATTATAGCAAAAAGTAAGAAATATTGTTTTTTGCAAAATTGTCACTTTTTTTGTTTATAGCGGCGATCAGAAATGACGCAGAGGTGACCAAATACCACCAAAAGAAAGCTCTATTTGTGGGAAAAAAGGACGCAAATTTTGTTTGGGTACCACGTCGCACGACCGCACTCATTCAAAATGTGACATCGCTGAAAGCCGAAAATTGGTGTGGGCAGGAGCGGGGTTTAAGCACCCAGTAAGCAAGTGGTTAATGTCTAAACCACTGGCAACAAAAGTGAGTACACCCATAAGTGAAAATATCCAAATTGCGCCCAAAGTGTCAATATTGTGTGGCCACCGTTATTTTCCAGCACTGCCTTAACCCTCTTGGGCATTGAGTTCACCAGAGCTTCGCAGGTTGCCACTGTAGTTCTCTTCCACTCCTCCATGATGACATCACGGAGCTGGTGGATGTTAGAGACCTTGCGCTCCTCCACCTTCCATTTGAGGATGCCCCACAGATGCTCAATAGGGTTTAGGTCTGGAGACATGCTTGGCCAGTCCATCACCTTTACCCTCAGCTTCTTTAGCAAGGCAATGGTCATCTTGGATGTGTGTTTGAGCCGCAGTATTCCAACATAATGACTCCAGTCTCCAAAGGGAGAGGATCATTCTCTGCTAAAGTAAGTCACAGTACATGTTGCCATTCATGGTTCCCTCATTGAACTGTAGCTCTCCAGTGCTGGCAGCACTCATGCAGCCCCAGACCATGACACTTCCACCACCATGCTTGCCTGTAGGCAAGGCACACTTGTCTTTGTACTCCTCACCTGGTTGCCACCACACACGCTCAATACCATCTGAGTCAAATAAATTTATCTTAGTCACATGAGAGTACAGAACATGGTTCCAGTAATCCATGTCCTAAGTCTGCTTGTCTTCATCAAACTGTTGGCGGGCTTTCTTGTGCACCATCTTTAGAAGAGGCTTCCTTCTGGACCGACAGCCATGCAGACCAAATTGATGCAGTGTGCGGCGTTTGGTCTGAGCACTGACCCCCCACCCCTTTAACCTCTGCAGCGATGCTGGCAGCACTCACATGTCTATTTCCCCAAAGACAACCTCTGGATATGGCGCTGAGCGCGTGCACTCAACTGCTTTGGTCAACCATGGTGAGGCCTGTTCTGAGTGGAACCTGTCCTGTTAAACCACTGTATGGTCTTGGCCACCGTGCTGCAGCTAGCTCAGTTTCAGGGTCTTGGCAATCTTCTTATAGCCTAGGCCATCTTTATATAGAGCATCAATTCTTTTTATGACATCCTCAGAGTTCTTTGCCATGAGGTGCCATGTTGAACTTCCAGTGACCAGTATGAGAGAGTGAGAGCGATAACACCAAATTTAACAGACCTGCTCCTCATTCGCACCTGAGACCTTGTAACAATGAGTCATATGACACTGGGGAGGGAAAATAGGTAATTGGGCCCAATTTGACATTTTCACTTAGGGGTGTACTCACTTTTTTTTTCCAGCGGTTTAGACATTAATGGCTGTGTGTTGAGTTATTTTGAGGGGACAGCAAATTTCCACTGTTATACAAGCTGTACACTCACTACTTTACATTGTAGCAAAGTCTAATTTTCTTCTGAAAAGATATAATAAAATATTTAAAAAAATGTGAGGGGTGTACTCACTTTTGTGAGTGGGAGGGAGAGGGGGAGAGAGAGAGAGAGAATATATGTGTGCGTATATATATATATATATACATACATACATACATACATACACACACACACACACACACACACATATAATATATATATAAAATTTTTGTATCAGAGCTGCCCGATTAACCGTATAAAAAAAAAAATCGCTGTCTTGAGTCAACCTCCCTCACGATCTTACTGCTGCAGAGTGGCTCTGTCCCGCGAATCATAGTCTATAGACGGCGGTTCGCGTGTGCCCGCCACAGTCTGCAGGAGTGTGGCCGCGGCTCGGGCGGACTATCTCCGCCGGTGAGCCGCGATTGCCTAGCAGAGAAGAAAAACAAAAAACCGCCGATGTAAACACGCGGTTCACCGCTTTGTCAGGCAGCATATGAGAGATCTACTTATCCCTGTCACTGGGATCAGTTAGATCTCTTATGCCCCTGGCATCACAGTTAGAACACGCCTAGGGAACACAGTTAACGCTTAGATTCCCCCCTGCAGGTTCACCCCTTCACTGGCAATGACATTTACACAGTAATCAGTGGATATTTAAATTTCTGATCGCTGTATAAAATGTCATTGGACCAAAAACAAAGCATCAAAAATGTCCGACATGTCGGTTGCAATATCACAGTCCCGATAAAAATCGCAAATCGCCACCATTACTAGTAAAATAAAAAACAGTAAAAAAAACGCCAGAAATGAATTCTCATGGTTTGTAAACGTGTTAACTTTTGCGCAAACTAATCAATAAACGCAGATTGCGATTTTTTTTTTTACCAAAAATATGAGAAAGATCATAAATCGTCTAAAACCGATGAATACATTTAATTTTTTATTTTTTTTTTGTATTTTAGCGAAAAGTAAGACTTTTTTTTGTTTATAGCGGTGATTAGAAAGGACGCAGGAGGGGATCAAATGCCACCAATAGAAAGCTCTATTTGTGGAAAAAAAAAGGACGCACATTTTGTTTGGGTACAATGTCGCACAACCACGCAATTGTCAGTTAAAATGATGCAGCGCCGAATCGCAAAAAAGTGCTCTGGTCCTAACGCGGGGAATTCTTCCAGGGCTGAAATGGTTAATCCAGCATTTCCAGGATTCAGATAGCAAGTGCAGAGCAGTCCCTGCTCACAGCTGTCAAAAGAGAAAAAATAGGATTTTTTGACTTACCGTAAAATCCTTTTCTCTTAGTTCATTGACGGACGCAGCCTCTTAATCTTGACATGTGGGGTATGCACCTTTTACCAGGAGTAGACTAGGCAGAACATAGTTCAGACAAAAAAGCAAGCTAGCCCCTCCCCAGGGGCAGTCCTCACTCTGCATAACACCCTCCGCCCTGCTAGCACTTCAGTTCGCAACAAGCAGTACAAACTCAGAACACAGAGGGGTGGGTGCTGCGCCCGTCAATGAACTCAGAGAAAAGGATTTTACGGTAAGTCAAAAAATCCTATTTTCTCTTTCGTTCATTGACGGACGCAGCTTCTTAATCTTGACATGTGGGGATGTTCCAAAGTGTCAACCAAAAAGAGGGGTGGGTAACACAATAACAACTGTACCCTAAGGAAAAACTAGGCGCCTACACCGCCGCCTGCAAAACTTTGCGGCCAAAAGCAGCATCCGCAGATGCTGACACATCAACTTTGTAAAACTTAGCAAAGGTGTGCACAGAGGTCCAAGTGGCAGCCTTGCACACCTGAGACACCGACACTTGGTGATGGAAAGCCCAGGAAGTACTAATCGCCCTGGTGGAATGAGCCGTGACAGGAAAAGGGGGTTCTTGACCCCGAACCTCATACGCACGGGTCACAGTCTGTCGAATCCAGCGAGAGATAGTGGCCGAGGCCGCCAGCCCCTTGCGCGGTCCATCCGCCACCACAAACAGCGCGTCCGACCTCCGAAAGGAGGCCGTGGCCATCAAATACACCCGCAGAGCCCTAACCACATCTAAGGCGTGCAAGGCAACCTCCCTAGGATATGACGGGCGCAGACACAAAGAAGGAAGGACAATCTCCTCATTAATGTGAAAAGAGGAAACCACCTTCGGTAGAAACGAAGGAGATGGGCGCAGCACCGCCTTATGCAAGACCAAGTAGGGAGACCTACAAGACAAAGCCGCCAACTCAGACACCCGCCTGGCGGATGTGAAGGCCACAAAAGAGAGAGGGGCGCACCGACCTTGTGCAACACCATAAAACCATTTATTTAAAAATTAAAATCCAGCATAAAATATACTCACTAGCGGAGCAGTGTCAAAGGCACGTAAGTAATATACAGTGACATCAGTCTATCACCACCACAGCTATGGAGGATCCAGATGGCATCATTCGCAAGGCTAACGCGTTTCCAGGGCGAACCCTCTTCTTCAGAGCCTGAAGTGAAGGCCACCAAGAAGGCCACCTTTTGCGAGAGTAACAGCAAAGAAATGTCTCTGAAATGTCTTTTTACAGCTTCTGCAGTACTGAAAGCATAACGTACCCCCTGTACAAACCTATGAATCAAAGAGTGCGTCGCTAATGGACGCTGGAAAAGTATCACTAGGGCAGAAATCTCAATACCAGTTTTTGATCCAGGCCTTGCTGAAGAAAGGCCAGCACACGAGTCACTGAAAAGGAACGAGGGTTCCACCCCCCAGCCTCACACCAAGCAACATAAGCCTTCCAGGTGCGGTGATAAATCTTGCGTGACGTGGACTTGCGTGCCTTAAGCATGGTGGGGATCACTGACTCAGAAACCCCCCTATCCCTCAAGACCTGGGATTCAATAGCCAGGCCGTCAAAGCCAGCGAGTGTAAAGCAGGGTGCAAGATGGGCCCCTACGACAGCAGATCTTTGCATAGCGGAAGTCGCCAGGGAACATCCGTTACCATCCGTACCACGTCGGCGTACCAAGGACGCCGAGGCCAATCCGGAGCCACCAGGATAGCCGGAATCCCCTCCACTTCTATTATGCGCAGGAGGCGCGAAAGAAGCTTGAGAGGAGGGAATGCGCAAAGGAGCCGGTACCGAGACCACGGAGCCACAAGGGCATCCACAGCGTCCGCCAATGGATCCCTTGCTCTGCACACAAAGGTTCGCACCTTGCAATTGAACTGGGACGCCAGCAGGTCCAGGTCTGGTGTGCCCCACCTCTAGCAGATCTGACGGAACACTTCTGGATGCAGCGACCACTCTCCCTGATCCAGAGTCTGGCGACTGAGAAAGTACGCCCCACCACAGCAATGCCCCTCTGCCTCAGCAGAGCCAGCACCGGAGCCAACAGCTTGGTGAAGACTCGCGGAGCGGAGGCTAGGCCGAAGGGGGGAGCCACAAATTAGTAGTGGAGGTCCCCCACCGTGAAACGCAGGAAACGCTGGAGGTACGTGTCCCTGATGTTCAGAGAAGCCAGGAAATCCCCCTGGCGCAACGCGGCCACGAAAGAACGGACTGACTCCATCCTGAATTTGCGCGCCTTCACAAAGTGATTGAGCGCCTTTAGGTCCAGAACCGGCCTGACTCCATCCTTCTTTGGAACCACAAAGAGAATGGAATAAAACCCGCGGAACCGTTCTGCAGGAGGGACTGGGACAATCACCCCCTGCTCGAACAGAGCCTGGACAGCCCCAGAGCTTGCCGACGCCCCGGAGGGAGTCTCAGATTTGAGGGGAAGAACCTGTCCGGGGGCAGGGTACAGAACTTTATTTTGTCCCCAGACGACACCACCTCTCGCACCCAAAGATCCAAGATGCGGGCGGTCCACCGGACCGCGAACCCCAGAAGCCGACCCCCCCCCACCCGAGCGTCGGGCGGGGGCAACCCATCATGCGAAGGCAGGCTTCTCCTCCACCTTCTCGGACTTGCGCTGCCAGGGACGCTTCTGGTTCCCTGCGGCAGCCTTGCAGGGCCGAGGACCCGCGCCCGCTGCACCGGGTGCCCGAAAAAAATGCTTCTGGGTGGAGAAAGAGGGACCCCGTTTCCAGCGTTGCTCCCGCCGCTTGGGTTCCAGAAGAAAAGTACTCTCCCCCCCGTGAAATCCTTAATGATCTCATCCAGGGAAGCCCCAAACAGCCGACCGCCCTGAAACGGCAGGTCCGCGAGGCCTTTTTTCGACGCATGGTCACCCGACCAGCACCGCAGCCACAGCAGGCGTCTAATGATAATCGCAAAAACTGCCAGTTTTGACAGCATGGGAGCCACGTCCAAGGCCGCATCGCAGAGGTACCCGAGACCCTGCGCCAGCTGGTCAGCCAGCTGCACCGACTCGGAGGGAACCACGAGGTCCCCCAAATCCTTGTGCAACACTGTCACCCACTCCGTGAGTGACTGCGCCACCATCACTGACGCCAGCACCGGCCGCATGTCCGCCCCCGCCACCAGGAATTTAGCCTTGGACACCGCCTCTGTCCGCTGGATTTTTAAAAAATTGAGAACCCTCCATAAGGATAGTGGTAGCCTTGTTCAGACGGGCCACCGGCGGGTCTACCACGGGGCACACCCATTTCTGCAACAAGCTATCCTCAAAAGGATAGCGCACAGAAAAGGGTTTTGGTAATGTGAACGAATTCTGAGGACGCTGCCATTCCTGGTAGACAAACTGATCAAAATAGGGCACATAAAGGGAAAACCTTAGGAGCCCGAGCCAGCCTATGGGACCCAAAGGCGTAGGCCACCTCCTGCAACGTCCCAGCCTGGCCCAAACGCAGCGTCTCACGGACGGCAGCCACCAGGGAGCCCCCCAACTCCCTTTCCCGCGCTACGGTGGCCCCCTGCTCCTCACCATCAGAAGGGTCCAATTCCCCATCTGACAGATCCACGGGGGTCCCTGTGACCACATAACCCCTTTCCGGCTCCGAATACTCCCCAGAGGATGGGTGTGGACGCTTCTTCGCCACCCCCCTACCACGGACCGGTTCCACCCGTCAACTTGTCTAGTGGGGCTACAGGTCCCAGCTCTGCCGGAGCCTCCGCAGAGACTTCCAGGACAGACACTCCCGGTTCAGCCGCCATTGCGCCACCCCCCCGGAACACTTGTGAGGCCTACAGGCCGCAAGCCCGCCACAATGCCACCCCTCAGCTGCCCGGAAATACACAGGAGGACCCGCACTGCACCGCTACCAGCACCCCAGGGAGAAGCCAGCTATACTTGCTGAATGTCTGCCGTATCTGCCACCACTGCTGCTGCTGCTTAAAGCTCCCCCACACGTGCCGACCACGCCGAGCAGAATGAGGAAACTGCGCCAAAACACATGCTTTTTGCCCATCAGGAGACCAACCAAAAATGGCCGCCGAGCGGTCACTAGAGGCCAAAGCCACCACAAAATGCCTGTAACTACGGCAAAATGGCGGCCGGCCCCGAAAAAATGGTGGTGACCGCCACATGGCCAGGGGACCAAAAGACAGCAAGCAACGGAGGCGGGATGCGGCGGGGGGGAATAGGGAGAGAATGGGGAGGGGGGACAACTAGAAGCCACCTACACCCAGTCGGGGGGGGGGACGACACCCGCCAGCCCCACCCTCCACACCCCCGAGGGGGGGGGGGAGTGTACTCACCCTTCCAGAGGGGCACAGCAGGTAGCCACCCGAGACAGACCTGCCGCCCCTACAGGTGGGGAGGGAGCTGCCGGCCATGCGACACCTCGACGCGAGGTGCAGCCCGGTCACTCAGTGCGCTGGCGGGACGTTTAACCCGCCGGCCGCCCCGCATGGAATGGGGCCCGATGCGGATGACCCCGCAAACAGCTAAGGGACGGCTCGCATCCATCGGCCACGTTGGGGAGACTACCTGGACCTAAAGATCTCCAGCCTGTCACCCAGGCGGCTGCTTGATTGCATTGTTCATCAGATAGCTTGAGCAAAAGCAAAAAAATTGGGGAACCGCAGATCCCAGCAGGGAGCCAGGTCCTACTCCTTGCACTAGGCAGATAAAAACTGAAGTGCTAGCAGGGCGGAGGGGGTTAAGCAGAGTGAGGACTGCCCCCGGGGAGGGGCTAGCTTGCTTTTTTTGTTTGAACTATGTTCTGCCTAGTCTACTCCTAGTAAAAGGTGCATACCCCACATGTCAAGATTAAGAGGTAAAAAGAAACATTATATCAGTTAAGTGTTAGGGGGGCTACTGAACACAGAAGGCTTTTTAAGATTAAACATTTTTTTATTAAGATAAAAAACCCTTCCTCCTTTACAACCCCTTTAAAGACCCAGCCTTTTTCTGGCACTTGGTGCTTACAAGTTAAAATCTGTATTTTTATTGCTTGAAAATTTCTTCAAACTCCCAAACATTATATATATATTCTTTTAGCAGAGAATAAAATAGCGGTTGTTACAATAATTTATGTCACGTTGTATTTGTGCAATTTTTTGGGAAAGAATGCGCTTCAATGAACAAAAACAAAAACAAAAAAAACCCAACAACCAAAAAACAGTAAAGTTAGCCCACTCATTTTATATAATGTGAAAGATGATGTTACGCTGAGAATCATGATCTTTATTATAAGCAAAAAAATTGAGATTCTCATTTTATCCAGAATCATGAAGCTCTAATATTCAATGGAAGTCGTCTCCAAGTCGGATCCCCCATCTATATTGAAGCGGCTTTACAGTTAAAAGGAAAAATTTTGAAGGCAACCCCCCTCCCTTCCTTCTCTGATCGCCTGGCATGGAGTAGTGTTATAAGCCGCCCAAAGTGGTCTTCAAATCGCCTAGCAAAGTTGCCCCTGAAGTCAGATTGCCTAGGCGTGAAACGAGCCTAACACACATTTAGCCCTGGTTCACATTGGTGTAGACATGACTTATTACCCCTGGAACACCTCTCAGGGGGGTATTCATATGAAATAGAGTAGGGGCACTACACTGAACTAAAGATCTGCCAAAAAGTTCCACGATCATGCAAAGAACCCTCATTGCCACCACTTGTGACAATGAAAACTAGCCCTAAGCACTAGAAACTAAGACTGGTCTTGAAAAACAAAACTATGTTGCTAAGGCCCCTTTCACACGTGTGCCACCTGAAAGTTGCACGATTTTGCCGCGACCTGAAGCACTGTGTAATCTTGAGGTCTATGGACCTCAAGTTGCATCAAAGTCAGACCAAAGTAATGCAGGGACTACTTTGAAGTCAGGAAGACTTGAAGTCACACAGATATGAATGGTACTCATTGGAAATCATGAGGTACAACTTGTTATGAGACTTTGCAGTCATAAATCACAGGACGTCGCACAAGTGTGAAAGGGGCCTAAACAGCAAGCCTTGCTCGAAAACACAGCTAAAACTTCGCTGCTGACTGCTAAATGTAGGGGCCGTGTGCTTTATAAGCTTGCCTGATCTTTCCCTGCAGTTTTTCATTACAAATATTAACCTAAGTTTTTGTTATTCTGACCCACAAAACGTACAGCACTCCAAGTAATAGGCTTTCAACTTTATTTTTGCTGCAAACTTTTTTTAGCAGATTCTACAAAATTAGCCAGCGTTACCTCTCATGAGATGACACCATGTTCAGTAACAGCTTATAGAAGCCGCATTCCTTGCTTATCACCAAGTGCCTCCTCTCACAGGCTGCTGACCAGTACAAGAGATGGCTTAGTGCAAAGTTTAAAAGGGATGGAAAAGACTTAATACAAAAAATCCTAGTAGCCCCCAAAATGGCAGCAAATTGCTTCTATAGAAGGGAAAAAAAGAAATAGATTACAAAACATCCACACATTCACTTACTAAGAACCTAGGCCAGGGTTTCTCAACCAGGATTCCGTGGAACTCTAGGGTTCCTCCAGAGGTTGCTAGGGGTTCCTTGAGCAATGGTCAATTTCTACCTCTCAGATAAATTTCCAATGACATCATTGATCTTTTTAGCTATCTGTAAGGGGGAAATTCTTCTCAATGACCACAAGTGTAAGGAGCATTCTTCACATTGACCATCCGAGTTGTAGATGTTTAATTTTTAGCAAGGGATCCCCCGAGACCGGAGAACTATTTCAAGGGTTCCTCGGTGTTGGAAAGGCTGACCTAAGCAATAGGGGGAGATACAGGACTTTATAGGTGCAATTTGTACAAATCCATAATGCATAATCAATTAAAAAAAATATTTATTAAATCGCATAGATAAAGATAAAAACACTTCATACGATATATCAACGTCCGTTAGACAGAGGACACTATTTTTTGGGGTTACATTGCTGTGGCCTCACTCTTATTTACTTAATTACTAAGACACTTCTGTGTACATTAGAAGAAAAAAAAAATATGCACAAGGTTTCACAGGCTTTTTGTTACATCACGCCTATAATGAGCTACCAGAAGCATCTTCAGAGCTTAATGGCTCCCATGTGACAGAGGAAGTGCGCTTTATTTTTACATGTCAGTGCAGCAGCAGGAGAATTCATGCTAGCGCTTTTCCTATAAGAAGACAAATCCAGTCTGACGTCACTGAAGATTCTCGTACCGAGGCATTTCGGTCAAAGGATAGACTGGAGCAGAGTTCCAGTCACTGCAGGAAAGTCACTGAATGCTTTGATAAAAAAAAAAAGTGTCACATTGTTCCAGTCTCTAAAATGAGCGTGGTTGCCAAATGAGGTTTCAAATCCATGCAAAAGCCATAAAAACTATATTATAACCCTTCCTATCTTTTTCACTTGCACAAGATGTGCACTGATCATGTAGTTTCATGGTGTCATTTGTTGCCCTGTACGCACAGGTTATAGTACAGTAAATCCTTCAAAACGCATGAGGCATGTAGCATGGCACTGCAAAAGGTTAATGCATGACCTCTGTCTGTAGTCTGAGAACTAGCATTTCCTGTGAAGATAATCCATATTCCAAAATCCCAGCGTCTCTCAATTTAGTGCTCTGTATGCAGGGTGGATAGAAATCAATGATTTAAAAAAAAAAAAAAAAAATGTAAAAAATATGAGATTTTTTGATTTAACCGGTTAACGACCAGCTTGCGTACATTTACTGCCGCAGAGTGGCAGCGTAACGCGAATCGCCGTCTATAAACGGCAATACGTGCATGCGTGGCTAGCGGACATAGAGTCTGCCTGACCCGTGATTGTCTGTTAGGGCAGAAAAGCAGGGAACCGCCCATGTAAACACAGCAGTTCCCCGCTATATCAGACGGTCAAGACAGATCTACTGATCCCTGCACTCGGGATCAGTTAGATCTGTTATACCCCTGGCAGCCCAGCCCCCACACCGTTAGAACGCATACAGGAAACACATTTAACCCTTAGATTGCCCCCTGCAGGTTAACCCCTTCCCTGCCAGTGACATTTACACAGTAATCAGTGGATATTTAAAAATCTGATCGCTGTATAAAGGTCAATGGTCCCAAAAAAGTGTAAAAAAAGGTCCGTTGCAATATCGCAGTCTCGATAAAAATCACAGATCGCCGCCATAACCAGTAAAAAAAAAAAAGAAGCCATAAATTAATTCTCATGGTTTGTAAACGCAGAATACCGCCGCTAGACACTAAAAATAGCTCTGACGCTATAACGTTGCCTGGAAAAAAATGTGAAAAAACCCTGGTAACTGGAAATATGTCGCTAGTCTAAAAATTTATAGGTGACTAATGACACATTTACAGTGACCGTCCCTTCCCCAATTGGACGTCCCCCGTTAGATTCCCAATTTACACAAAGGACATACGCAAGATTGCCACACCCCCGACCCGACGGTCCCCATATTGTCTAGATTGACTAGGGCTCACGTCCCTAGTCATCTAGACAGAACTGGCAGACTATATCGCCCCTTGACGACACAAATGTACCCGCCAAGGGACGAAAAGACGGGATTGTCTGTTAG
>BLSH010552895.1:381264-401464 GCA_018402905.1 Glandirana rugosa | reverse complement strand
CCAAAAAAAAAAAAAAAAAAAAAAAAAAAAAAAAAAATTGCAAATCGGCGTTTATTGATTGGTTTGCGCAAAAGTGGCCGCGTTTATGGAGAATCAATTTCTGGGGTTTTTCTTTTTTACTAGTAATGGTGGCAATCTGCGATTTGTAGCGGTACTGCGATTTTGCAGCAGACATGTCGCACCATTTTGACACTTTTTTGGGACCAATGACATTTATACAGCGATCAGTGCTATAAATATGCACTGATTACTGTGTAAATGTCATTGGCAATGAAGGGGTTAACCTGCGGGGGGGGGGGATCTAGGGGTTAACTGTGTTCCCTAGGCGTGTTCTAACTGTGGGGGGGGGGGCTGGACAGTTATGGGCATAAGAGATCTAACTGATCCCAGTGACAGGGATTAGTACATCTGTTATGTCCCTACTGACAGAGCGGGGAACCGCTGTATTTACATCGGCGGTTCCCCGTTCTTTTGCTGTGGCCACTGATTGTGGCTCGTTGGCAGACATCAGGTCCGCCCAAGCGTCAGGCACACTCCTCCGGAGCACGGTGGCGCGCACGCGGCCCTAGCGACCACTCCGCAAATCGGCGATTCACGGGACACATCCACACTGCCGCAGTAAATATACTGCGCACAGTGTGGAAGTGGTTAAAGCAATATTAAACCCAAAAGCAAACATTATATTGCAGCTTACTAGCTTATAAAGTGTGAGCTGGCATTTGGCCCCAATTTGTTAGTGTATCTAAATATGCTAGTACATTTAATGCTCCTTCCCTGGAAATGGACAATGCTGCTGTCCAAAGGGGCGTCTGGGCCCCTTCATCCAGAGTGAGGGCAATCTAATACAGGTGGTGTGTTACGGTGCAGATCACCAGGTCATAACAAAGGGGGAAAAAAAAATAATGCAGCCACAACATTTAATAATTGGTAAGTTGCAATATATATTACATTTTTGGTTTTGGGTTAAATACTGCATTAAGTTTTAACCATGGGTTATACACTGCCACCTCGGATGAGAACCTGGGCATACAAAGCTGTTAGGACAGCCCATATAAAGCCTCTCGTTCCCAACATTCCTCAGTTTTTTAGCAAGCAACCAGTGGAAAAAGCCAAGACAGAGCAAGAGGATAGCCTGTGTCCTGTAGTCCAAGAAAAGGATTTTACAGGCAAGTCAAAAATCCTCCTGAATCCTTTAACTCATAGGCCTCATGCACACAGGACGTTTTTGGACTGTTTTTCAGCAGCTGTTTTTAGCGGCAGATGTTTTTTTCTACAGTCAATAAACCCTCCATCATGTTATCCTATGTGTTCATGCACACACAAGCTGTTATCAACTGATTTTAGCAGTGACGTTTTTGAGCTGTAAAAAAACCCAAGACCAGAGGGTTGTTTTGGACGTTGTTCAGCTGTAAAAATGTTCAAATGCTCAAAAACATTGATCCCCAATGTTTTTGGATGCTTTAGATCAATTGAAAAAAAAAAAAAAAAAAACTCTGGTCCTTTAAAAATGCAAAAAACACAAAAAAAAAACCCAGCGGTAATAACACGCTGGTAAAAGCTGGAAAAAAAAAAAAAAACACTGATAAGCTACTGACGTTTTTTGGACTTAAAAAAAAGCCCCATGTGTATGAAGCCTTACAAACATAGAAGAGTGGACAGCAGAAAAAAGACCAAGTGGTGTATGGAGTCAGCCCCATTTTTGTTTGTTTTTTTAATTTATGCACGCTTTTGTTTCGTTTTGTTTTTCTGTTAACTTGTCCGAGTACAGATCTAGATTTGTCCCAAGCATGTTTAAGTCCCTTTACTGTTGGCTGACTCACTACCTCTGCTGGAAGTCTATTACAAGCATCAACTACCCTCTCGGTAAAATAATACCTTTTAAGATTAGTTTTGAACTTTCCCCCTGCTAGTTTGCAATCATGTCCCTGTGTTCCTGATCTTGGCTTCAGATTGAAAATACTGCCCTCCTGAATCATTTTTATCCCCTTGATGTATCTAAGAGGTTTCAATCATGTCCCTCCTTCCCCTTCTTTCCTTTAGACTGGAACATCCCCAAGCAATACAACTGCCCAAAAAACAAGGGAATTGGATTCAAAACTCAAAGAGCATCTCGAAGAATCTTTCAACTGAAGCTAGCATCAGCAGAGATCGGAGTATCCACCTGATAAAACCTCAAACATGTGAGCCAAAGATCAGGTGGTGGGCTTTCAAATTTGTGAAAAAGACGTTTGGTGCTGAAATGCCCGGGAAGCACTGACTGAACAAATCAAGTGAGCCTTAACAGGGAACTTGTACCACCTCAGCTCCCGTGTGAGAGGACACCCCTGGCCTGCCTTTAGTATTTGCCACCACAACTCATAGGTCACAGTTAGCTCGCAAGTATGGGTGGATATTTCGTTACCCCCCCCCCCCCCGATATTCTATCAGTCCTACTCATTGTCTATTTATATACCATCTAGATACACGCACATACACACACACACACACACACTGCTCCAGATGAGTGGTAGTGACCACGAAACGCGCCAAGCCGTTCACATCCAATCATGCATTTACAATATAGAATTTAATTGATTTTCGGACCTTTGGGTTTTTACTGTACTTGTTTATACAGATCATGTATCTTGCACTATGACAATATAAACTATGAATTGTTATTTTGCCACCAACTTTGTAGAGCTGCACGATTAATCGTATTAAAATCGCGATCTCGATCTACCCCCCCCCCCTGCGATCTCCATCAGGCATTACCGCGATTTTCAGTGCAGTTAATGGGGTCCGACTTGCAGGGCGAATCAGCGCGACTTGACAGTAATAAAAGTGAATGCAAGTTGCCTGAAGGCTTTTCAAGTCGGAGCGACTTGAGTCTCAGGGGAAGTCAGGGGAAGTCTGGGCAGAGAGCCAAGTTCTGAGTCATCATTGATAAAAAGATACAAAGTAATTTTACTTCAAAAGCTGTGTGAACTCCCCTTCTATAGTTGTTTGGTTTAACCATTTAAAGACTAAATCTTTCCTGACATTTGCTCTTTACAAATAAAAATCCATTATTTTGTCCTAGAAAACAACTTAGAACCCCCAAACATTATATATTTTTTTTTAGCAGAGACCCTAGAGAATAAGATGGTGGTTGTTGCAATATTTTATGTCACACGCTGTTTGCACAGCGGACTTTTAAACGCAATTTTTTTGGAAAATTTACCCTTTCAAAAACCTAAACAGTGCTGTTAGCCCAATTTTTTTGTATATTTAATATATTACGCCGCGAGAATCGTGAGAGAATCGTGATCTTTATTCTAAGCAAAAAAATCGTGATTCTCATTTTGGCCAGAATCGTGCAGCTCTACAACTTTGTAATGTTGTGCCCTGTCACAAGTGTACATATATGAACTTATTCTTGCAATAACTTATTTAGGATTTCTGTGGCTAAACTGTGACGTCTTGTGCAATAAAAAAAAATATACTTATTACTTATCCACAGTGGTATTTGCTTCTAGGATGCATGCTTCACTTAGTCCCAACCCCCCCCCCCCTTTCTTTCCCCCATGTTATGAGATGGAGGATACCCCTGACTCTACCGCCAGGGTCCTCATATAAAGTCCCACAAGCCTTGGGTTGGCTTTCCCTTTCTTTTAACAGGGAAAGGAGGCATAAGCCTTAGTGATAACCTGCTTAATGCAACTGAAAATGGTGGAACAAGATGCAGGACATGCCTTGTGAAAGCCTGCAGGCAAGACAAACGGAGAATCCAAAGTTTGGATGGAGGCAGTGGCAGAAAGGTAAACTCGCACTGTATTATCACATCCTAAAAAGTAGAGATATCTCTTTTGGGTGCTTAGAAGCAGGGCACAGTCAGGGAAGGACAATGTTCTGATTGAAAGGTGGAAGGAGGAAACCACCTTGGGAGAAAGGAGGCCCAGGGCCCTCAAAACCACCATGTCTTTATGAAGAACAGGGAAGCTCACGTGATAGCCAGGAGAAAAATCACCTTGCAAATAAGGTCAGTCAAATGAATATCTGAAATGGGCTCAAAGAGAGGCTTCTGTAGTGCTGTCGGGACCAAATTGAGAGACCAGAGACAGGGGAATAAAAAGTGGGTGTGATGTGGGCCACCCCTTGAACAAAAGACCTTATTGAGGGAATACAGGGAAAAGAAGAGAACCGTGCTAATGTAGATCACAAATAAAGCGGCAGCCTAATTATATGCAATATAGATACAAAAATAGAAATACAGGCTGGAGACTGCGCTAAAAATTACAAAAACTGAATAAAGCAATACGGTTAAATACATATCCCATTTCAGGTAATACCAAAAAGTCCATATAGGAAGAAATGGTGAGATAAGGTGTGGGAACACTAGAATCAGAATAATTAATTCATAAATCGCTATATAAATGGATCTTAAAACAGTAATCCACATATAGAAATGTATGGCAGTGTGAGCAGGTAAAACAGCAGTGTAATGATAGGACGCTGTAGATCAGGGTCGCTCAACCAGGGTTCTGTGGAACCCCAGGGTTCCTCCAAAAGGTTGCTAGGGGTTCCTTGAGCAATGGTCAATTTCTACTTCTCAGATAAATTCCCAATGATACCATTGATCTTTTTAGCTATCTGTAAGGGGGTAATTCTCCCCAATGACCACAAGTGTAAGGAGCATTCTTCCCATTGACCATCACACTAATGTATCAGAAGTTGTAGATTTTTAATTTTTAGCAGGGGTTCCCCGAGACCGGAGAATTATTTCAAGGGTTCCTCGGTGTTGAGAAAGGCTGCTGTAGATGGATGTAAACAGTCTATACATAGAAGAAGAAGAAAATGAATCCAGAAACACCCAGTGCTCCACTCTTCACTCCAAGTGACTCCACCAGATATGAACTGCTTACCAGACGCAAGCTATCATGAGCCTGTGACTTAACCCAGTCAGGGCCCCCTGGGGGGGGAAAGGACTGATCCAGCAGGAGTCACAAAATGTCCCTCTATGTATAGTAATCTAGGGTGGTCCGTAGTCAATCACGGGCATCCATCCACACAGTACATAGGGAGTAAAGCTCACAATAGTGTAATACTGATAGAGATTTTATTCATAAAAAAGTATTGCACCTACAAGGTAGCAGGTTAAAAACCGCAATAGGAACACAGCTGGCCAGCTGTACCGGTCTCAATTCACAAAATCGGTGATGTCCGTACGCCCTACCTGGCGCAGCGTTTCGTCCAATCCAGATGTCGTAACGGGGCCCTTATCGAGGAAATTACTGGCCAGCAGCCTGGTATGAGCAGACAAGGAGGGGAGAGGGGATGAGGACAGAGGAGACACAGGAGAGCAGGCTGCGGATGACGGAGGCACATACCTGTGACTCCGTTGTCAGGGCTCTGCAATCCTGATAGAATGTGGTCTCCATACAGGGAGAGGCCATAGCCAGGCAGGATCAGCCAGGTATTACAGGTCAGGGGGCCAAATTACACAGCACAAGCGCTGTATAACATGCTTGAAGGGAACAGGATCTTTATTTTATGTTAACAAATGCTTTAACTGTTCTTTGAAGCAATCAAATTGATGGGTTTACTTCCGCTTTAACCACTTCAGCCCCAGAAGGATTTACCCCCTTAATGACCAGGCCATTTTTTTGTGATACAGCACTTTGTCGCTTTAACTGACAATTACGCGGTTGTGTGACGTTGTACCCAAGCAAAATTGACGTCCTTTTTCCCCACAAATAGAGCTTCTTGGTGGTATTTGATCACCTCTGTGGGTTTTATTTTTTGCAATATAAACAAAAAAAGAGCGACAATTTTGAAAAAAGAAACAATACTTTTTACTTTCTGCTATAATAAATATCCAAAAAAGAAAAAAAATTATTATACATAAAAACAAAGTTCAATCATCAGTTTAGGCCAATATATATTCTTCTACGTGTTTTTGGGGGAAAAAACCCGCAATAACCGTACATTGATTGGTTTGAGCAAAAGTTATCGTGTCTACAAAATAGGGCAGGTATATGCAATTAGCGGACCTCCAGCTGTTGCAAAACTACAAGTCCCATCATGCCTCTGGGTGTCATTTTGTGTCTGTCAGAGTCTTGCAATGTTTATGGGAATTGTAGTTCTGCAACAGCTGGAGGTCCGCTAATTGCATATCCCTGAAATAGGGGATAGCGTTAGTTACTTTCATTTTTTTTTTTTTACTGGTATTGGGGGTGATCTGCAATTTTTTTGTGGGACTGCGACATTGCGGCGGACAAATCTGAAACCAAGAGACACTTTTTGGGAACCACTGACATTACTACATTGATCAGTGCTATAAAAATGTACTGATCAATGTATTAATAACACTGGCAAGGAAGGGGTTAACACTAGGGGGCGATCAAGGGGTTAACGGTGTTCCCTGAATGTGTTCTAATTGTAGGGGGGATGGGCTGCCTGGGACAATACAGAGATCGCCTTTCCCGATCACTGGGAACAGCAGATCTCTGAGAGGTCTCCTGTCAGAACGGGGATCTGCCTTGTATACATAGGCAGATCCCCGTTCTGCCTCTGTGTACCGCGATTGGGGGTCCCTGGCTGACGGAGTCCGCAGGACCCATGGTGTGCAGCGGGCGCCCACTGTTTCACATGCATGACCTGCCGCCGTATATATACACAGTGGCTGGTCGGCAATTAAAGTGATATTAAAGTACTTTTTTCTATTTTTTAAATACGCGTTATACACAGCAGCCCAGAACCTCCTTTTCGTGTCCCTCGCCGGTGCTTCTGGCCCCTCTATCTGGCCCCCCACAGCAAGCAGCTTGCTATGGGGCTCCCGAGCCGAGGCTCTGTGTGTCCATTCAGACATGGAGCCGAGCCTCGGCCCCGCCCTCCTCTCTCTCTCTTCATTGGCTCACTGACTGATTGGCAGCAGTGGGAGCCAATGGCACCCGCTGCATCTCATTCAATAAGGAAAGAGTCCTGGACAGCCTAGACTTTTGTGTAACATTGCTGGATCGAGATGGGGCCTCAGGTAAGTATTAGGGGGGCTGATGCACACAGAAGGTTTTTCATGTTAATACTCAGAATGCAGCAACATAAAAAACCTTCTGATTTTAGAACCACTTTAAGCAGCATTGAAATGTCAGATAAATCCTGATTTTTCAGAACTTGTGCTTCAATAGCCAAGCCATAAAAGCCAGTAACTACAGTTGTGCTCATAAGTTTACATACCCTGGCAGAATTTATGATTTCTTGGCCATTTTTCAGAGAATATGAATGAGAACACAAAAACTTTTCTTTCACTCATGGTTAGTGTTTGGCTGAAACCATTTACTATCAATTAACTGTGTTTATTCTTTTTAAATCATAATGACAACAGAACTACCCAAGGGCCCTGATCAAAAGTTTGCATACCCCAGTTCTTAATATCATGTATTGCCCCCTTTAACATCAATGACAGCTTGAAGTCTTTTGTAGTATTTGTGGATGAGGTGCTTTATCTTCTCAGATGGTAAAGCTGCCCATTCCTCTTGGCAAAAAGCCTCCAGTTCCTGGAGATTCTTGGGCTGTCTTGCATGAACTGTGCTTTTGAGATCTCCCCAGAGTGGCTCAATGATATTGAGGTCAGAAGACTGAGGTGGCCACTCCAGAACATTCACTTTTTTCTGTTGTAGCCAATGACAGGTCGACTTGGCCTTGCATTTTGGATCATTGTCACGTTGGAATGTCAAAAAGTACGTACCATGGGCCGCTTCCTGGCTGATGAATGCAAATGTTCGCCCATTATTTTTTGATATACTGCATTCATCTTGCCATCAATTTTGACCAAATTCCCTGTGTAAAGGCACACATCCCCAAAACATCAGAGATCCACCTACGTGTTTCGCAGGCCTTGTTGACTCCTCTCCAAATGTCATGTTTATGGTTGTGGCCAAAAAGCTCAATTTCGGTCTCATCACTCCAAATGACTTTGTGGCAGAAGGTTTGAGGCTTGTCTCTGTGCGGTTAGGCGTATTGTAAGCAGGATACTTT
The DNA here is from genome assembly GCA_018402905.1 of Glandirana rugosa. Taxonomy (NCBI): domain Eukaryota; kingdom Metazoa; phylum Chordata; class Amphibia; order Anura; family Ranidae; genus Glandirana; species Glandirana rugosa. Next base: position 393,472 of record BLSH010552895.1, on the reverse strand, counting down.
GTGGCATTTGCATAGTAATGGCTTTCTTTTGGCGACTCAACCATGCAGCTCATCTTTCTTCAAGTGCCTCCTTTCACCTGAGGTTATTTGTGTGTTTTCTTTGCATCCCGAACTATTTTCCTGGCAGTTGTGGCTGAAATTCTAGTTGGTCTACCTGACCATGGTTTGGTTTCAACAGAACCCCTCATTTTCCACTTCTTGATTAGAGTTTGAACACTGCTCATTGGCATTACCAATTCATGGATATCTTTTTATATCCCTTTCCTGTTTTATACAGTTCAACAACCTTTTCCCGCAGAACCTTTGACAATTCTTTTGCTTTCTCCATGACTCAGAATCCAGAAACGTCAGTGCAACACTGGATTAAAGATGCAAGGGTCTATCAGGAGTCCAGAAACTCATTGACCTTTTATACACACACACTGATTCCAAGCAAACAGATCACAGGTGAGGATGGTTACCTTTAATAGCCATTCAAACCCCTTTGTGTCAACTTGTGTGCATATTATTAGGCCAAAAACCCCAGGGTATGTATACTTTTGATCAGGGTCATTTGGGTAGTTTCTGTTGTCATTATGATTTAAAAAGAGTAAACACAGTTGACTAATAATAAATGGCTTCAGCCAAACACCAACCATGAGTGAAAGAAATGTTTGTGTGTCAGCATTCATATTCTCTGAAAAATGGGCAAGAAATCAAATTCTGCAAAGGTCTTATGAGCACAACTGTATGAAGCAGGCAGGTAAAAAAGGTCCATAAAACAGCAGGTCTGGAAGTGTCCACAGAGTGTCTCTGAAGAGTCGGAAGATATCCGAGTGCCAAGTCCTACGGAGCCAAATTGGTGCCACCAAGATCACCAAAAATCACCTAAATCTCAATCCTGTGAAGCAATCGAGGAATAAACCATAGCAGAGGGAAGGTGTATGGATGATGGGCAGATGAGGAATTTTCACTCACTAGCAGACAACCAGTGAAAGAGTGAAATCTTGCTGGTCTGGTTAGTGGGGAGGAGACTCCATTGAAAAAAATACGTAGTCTGTTAATGATTCCGTCTCTGGCTAGTTGTCTCCACCATCAAAACCACTCATCTGACATGACTCTCAAGGTCAACAGGTATTAAAGTTTAACCGTTTTTAGTAGGCTTAGGGAATGGCGGGCCATATGCATATGAATATCAGCTTGGTGTAATTTAATCTGCTTTTCAGGATGAGGCATACGAGATTTAGTAAGAAAACTGTACCCATAACACGAAAGAAATCGTGCACAACCACTGAAAATAATGCATTAACACGGTTTAGGAGTGGTATAAATGGGCACATTTTCAAAAGGTGAAAATGTTTAAAATTATGGGATTTTGCAGAATAAAAAAGTAGTTGTGAAACATTGCACAGTACAAGTAGGAAAAAAGCCTGGGCTTTTTTAAAAAATGGAGAAAAAAAAAAAAAAGCGATGGGGTGATTGAGTAATTTTCATTCATACACAACCCTGAGAGCTTTACATGGTCTATGGTCAATATGTAAAATCATATTTCCAGATTAAATATTGAAGTATTTCTAGCCTGCTCCTATTAATCTAAATGACCTTGAAGTTTGAAAACTTACTTTTTCAAGAATCCCACACACTTGCTGACAAATCTGTCAGGAATGCTGTAACACATATTTACTTTGAAATGGGTGACACGGCAGTGCATAAATACAAGGCAAAGAATCTGCTGTCCGGACTACAGAGGGGCAGAGAAGAGCCATTCCCAGGAGGCACACCACATTATTACAGCTTGCAGGCAAGCAAGGTACCAATGGGATATGTAGTCCTTCGAAATAAATAAACCAAAAGAATGAGCAGAGAAGTAGCTAGATAGCATGAAGGGAATCACAACATTCAATTTTTCAAATAAGCATATACTGGATTGTCAAAAATAATAGTTTGTATTGCTATTACAATGCTAAAAATGTATGCTGTCACTTTAGATCAACTTTAACCCTCTCTGCCAGAACCGGAGCTCTACTTTTAAACTCAGGTTGCCAAACCATGCCAAATCATTATTAGCCGACACAAACACAGCAAAAAACGTATACAATTTCTGCTAAATACCCCCTAAAATAAAAAAATAAAAAAACGGTTTCTTTATTTTGTAGTTGCAATAACATTATGCAGGCATACATTTGATTGCAATGCACTGTGTTACAATGGGCAGCAATGCACATTTGCGTTATGTGATAGGCCTCAAAGGGCTGTACATCATGAAGGAAAGTATTTCTGTGCCCAGGAGTCAAACTTGTCTGTGTACAGCCGAAATCAATGACAGGCACCTTGGGTGTAAGAATGTAGGTGAATCTGAGCGCTTACATGCATATAGGGATTTATGAACAGCACAATTTGCATCCAAGATGTGAGATTACATGTGTACAGCTGCAGTTTCTGTCAGCCTATCACCTGTAGCATTACAGAAACACATGCGACTTCTGGGATTAGAAATGCATGAAATGTGTGAAGTCTTGGGGCTCATTCAAATGGGCGTTGTAGCCTGTAGAGCGTGATGAGCAGTTTATTTATGCAGCTAGAGCTGCATACAGACAGCCTATGTTACTCTATGGGGATGCAGCATTTGTACAAACATAGCCAAAAGACTCTAATTTAATAGGTGTATGGGTGCAGGTGAATGGCCCTGAATTCAGACAGTTAGCAATCGGGGGTCGCTTCTCGCACACCTGTCAAAATTAGGACCTGCAGCTGTGTTTGTACAACCACTGCTGTTCCCATAGGGTAACAGAGGCTGCCTGCATGCAGCTCCATCCATGCAAACAAACTGCTCATCAAGCTGTATGGACCAGAGCACCCGTATGAAGGAGCCCTTAGGTCTCGTTCATACAGACGTACTTTAGCGCACACCTGTGTTTGCCTGCACAGGGATGCAGTGTTTTGTGTATCCTTGTGCAGGCAGTTCCATTCAGGTCAATTAGGATGCACGGATGCATGGGCACAGCCGCTGTTCCCATTCTAACAGCCGTACATGGCCCTGATCTCAGACAGCATGCGTTTAGAACCTTGAATCCACAGAGATGTCCTGTTAAATTTGGAGCAACTGCTGTGTCAGTGCAGCCGCTGTGTCTCAATTGAGATTAATGGGACAATCTGCACAAACACCTGTACATCCCCGTGTGGGCAAACACGGCACTCACACAGGCATGTGCTATAGTACTCCTGTGTGAATGAGGCCTGCATTAGGTTTATTTTGTACAATTTTTTTTTTTAATTATTTTTTAAAATTTTACAATTAGACCTTTTGGGGAGTGGGTCCTTTGGATGATGAAACATCAGGGGTCTAAACAGACAACCTGATGTCTCACTTTTGAGGCAGAAAAGAAATGAGTTAAATCCCCTTCTTTGCACTTCAGATGAATGAACTGGAAGCGATCTGTATGGAGGTTTCCTTTTCATTCACAAACTAAGGCATAGTAAACAGTTTACTATGTTTAAGTTGCGAATGAACACAATGAGTGGGCAGTACCGGGTTGGGGGGGGGGGGTGGTTGGGTTTAGCAAGGGGGAGGGAGATGACAGAGCAGCAGAGGGACCATGCAGCAGCAGGAGAAGAGCAGGCGATATAGGAAAGCAGTCAATTTATCTATTAGGCCTCATACACACGTGGGTTTTTAACGCCACGTTTTTGGGCGTTTTTTACAGCTCTCCTTGTTATTCAATGGCCTTCTAAAAACGCCAACGTTTTTGAGCAGTAGAGGGCATCGGCGTTAGTAAGCTATAACCAGAATGTGGGACCAGTGCGTTCTGAAGCTGCAGCGTCATGGCGGAAGGGGGGTGGGGACGAGCGAGCGCCCCACCCGGACCATACCGGGCCACATGCCCTCAACATGGGGAGTATGGGTGCTTTGGGGCAGGGGGGGCTCTGCGCCCCCCACCCCAAAGCACCTTGTCCCCATGTTGGGGACAAGAGCCTCTGCCCGACAACCCTGGCCGTTGGTTGTCGGGGTCTGCGGGCGGAGGGGCTTATCGGAATCTGGAAGCCCCCTTTACATCGTACCCCTACCAATTTACCTGGAAAAAAAAAAAAAAAACACTACACAGTTTTTTAAAATATTTTATTAAATCCGCTCGTACCCCTACCAATTTACCTGGAAAAAAAAAAAAAAAAAAAAACACACTACACAGCTTTTTAAAATATTTTATTAAATCCCCTCCGGCGTCTTCTCCCCTCTGCTCTTTTGCGGGGTCTTCTGTCTTCGGTCTTCTACTCTTTTGCCGCTGTCTCCTAGGCTAGCTTCTCCCGCTTCTTCACCTTCTCTTCTGGAGATGTTGACTCGTCGCTCTCTTCCACGCGAATGCCGGGTCCGTGCTGCGCAGTTGCCTTATATTGGCATGGAGTGGGGCCACACGATAACGTCATCATGTGATGGCCCGCCCCAGGATGTGACGCCATGAGGGTGGGGCTCGTGATGACATCATCGTGTGGCCCCACCCCATGCCAATATAAGGCAACCGTGCAGCACAGAACCGGCATTCGAGTGGAAGAGAGCGACGAGTCAACATCTCCAGAAGAGAAGAAGAATAATAAGGAGTAGAAGCGGGAGAAGCTAGCCGAGGAGACATCGGCAGAAGACGGAAGACCCCTCGGAAGACAGAAGACCCCGCAAAAGAGCCGAAGAAAGAAGATGAGGGAGAAGAGAGGGGAGAAGACGCCGGAGCTGATTTAATAAGATATTAAAAAAAGCTGTGTAGTGTGTTTTTGTACATTTATTTCCAGGTAAATGGGTAGGGGTATACCCCATACTCATTTACATCGGGCGGGGGCGGCAGCATCTGGGGGCCCCCTTATTAAAGGGGGCTTCCAGATTCCAATAAGCCCCCGCACGCAGACCCCGACAACTGACGGCCAGGGTTGTTGGGAAGAGGCTCTTGTCCCCATCAACATGGGGACAAGGTGCTTTTGGGGTGGGGGGGGGCACAGAGCCCCCACCTGCCCCAAAGCACTCATACGGCCTGGTACGGTCCGGGGGGGGGGGGGGGGTTGGGGAGCCGCTTGCTCGTCCCCACCCCCTTTCCTGGCCTGCCAGGCTGCATGCTCGGATAAAGGTCTGGTATGGATTTTGGGGGGGACCCTACGCCGTTTTTTCCGCCGTGGGGGTTCCTCTAAAATACATGCCAGATCGTAGAGCCTGGAATGCTCTTGGGGGGAACCCTACGCAAATTTTTTAGCGGGGGTTCCCCCTCAAGATCCCTAGCACACAAGTCACGCCACAAGTCGGATCATTATGATCCGACTTTTTGGTGCAACTTCTATTCAAATCAATAGGCTCCCATAGGGAACCATTGATTTTGAATAGAGGCAGAAAAACGCCGCTGACAGCCAGCATGGAAAAACGTGCGTTCACGTCAATGCAAAACGCAGAGAAAAACAGTGATTTTTTCCCTGACGTCGGACCTGGCGTTTTGCTTATTTTTTGCAAACGCCCCGTGTGTATGAGGCATAATGCTGAAGTGACCACAAGCTTATAGCAGAGTGGGAAATGCAGCCTACGTATGGCATACTATCATGGCCAGCTGGAAAACCAGTTCTGCAGGACCATATGGAATACATCCATGGCAGTGAAAGGCTTAAAATGCATGTTACCCCAACATTTTGTATTTCTGATGTGTGCATTACCATTTACTTTTATTAAAAGGTTTTCTATTTTCTTTGCATTGCTTCCTTTGTGTGAAATACCTGGTGATCCTTCCAGTTCCCCTACTATACCCATTTCAACTGACCACACAAAAGGCATGGAGCACATCTTTCTAGGTATGGTCAGTTTACTTGTATGCAATCTTCTTGGAAACACAACCTGCCTGTACTGTAGGTGCTCCGCTAATGCAGAGCAGGACACAGTCGGCTTTCTTCTATGGGGAGTACGATGTAAACAGATCGCCTATCAGTTTACATCTGATCCAATAGATGGATGGGGAACAGATACGATTGGATGTTTACGGGTGTAAACACAAGGAATTGGTATCTTTACACACACCGATACTAGACACACACACACGGGAAAATTATTATTTGATCCCCTGCAGACTTGGTAAGTTTGCCTACTTACAAAGAAATGAATGGTCTATAATTGTTATCATAACTAGATTTAAAATGGTAGAGACAGAGATTTTATAAATGGAGTTGTGGTTCAGTGAGTAAAATAAAGTATTTGATCACCTACCAACCAACAATAACTCTGGCTCCCACAGACAGGCGCACTTTCTTAACCACTTCACCTCGCAATTGGCGTATATTGATTGGTTTGCGCAAAAGTGGCCGCGTTTACGGATGATGCAGATTAATTTCTGGGGTTTTTATTTTTTACTAGTAATGGCGGGGATCTGCGATTTTTAGCGGTACTGCGATATTGCAGCGGACATGTTGGACATTTTTGACACTTTTTTGGGACCAATGACATTTATTCAGTGATCAGAAATTTAAATGTCCACCGATTACTGTATAAATGTCATTGGCAGTGAAGGGGTTAACCTGCAGGGGGGGGGGGGAGCTAGGGGTTAACAGTGTTCCCTGGGTGTGTTCTTACTGTGGGGGGTTGGGCTACCATAGGCATGAGAGATCTGATCCCAGTGACAGGGATCAGTAGATCTCCCATGCCCGCACTGTCAGAATGGGGAACCGCCGTGTTTACATCGGCAGTTCCCCGTTCTTTGCCTGTGGCTGCTCATCAGGAGTGCGGTGCGCATGCCCCCTAGCAGCCATTCACAGATCGCCGTCTTTTTACGGCGATTCGCGCACAGCATCCACACTGCCGCTGTGAATACACGGCAGGCAGTGGGGAAGTGGTAAACTGACAGGACTAATCTGGGTGCCAAACGACAATTTGTTATGTGTATAAAAAGACACCTGTATACAGAATCCCTTTCTTCCATTCAAACCTCACCATTATGGGCAAGACCAAAGAGCTGTCAAAGGACGTCAGGGACAATATTGTAGGCTGGAATGGGCTATAAGACCATTAGCAAGAAGCTTGGTGAGAAGGAGACAACTCTTGGAGCGCAAATCGAAGAAATACAAAATAACCATCAATCGCCCTCCGTCTGGAGCTCCATGCAAGGTTTTGGCTCATGGGGTACGGATGATCATGAGAAAAAGTGAGGGATTAGCCCAGAACTACACGGGAAAAGCTTGTGAGCGATCTCAAGGCAGTTGGGACCACAGTCCCCAAACAAACCTTTGGTAACACGCCGCCATGGGTTGAAATCCTGCAGCACCCCTCCTCAAGAAGGCACATGTACAGGCCCGTCTGAAGTTTGCCAATGAACATCATGATTCAGAGAAGGATTGGGAGAAAGTGCTGTGGTCAGAGAAGACCAAAATTGAGCCCTTTGGCATTAACTAGTCTCACCATGTTTGGAGGCAGAAAATGCTGACTATGACCCCAAGAACACCATCCCTACAATCAAGCATGGAGGTGGAAATATTACACTTTGGGGCTGCTTCTCTGCTAAAGATACAGGCCGACTTTGCGGCATTGAGGGGCCATGTTCTGTAAAATCCTGGATGACAACCTTCTTCCCTCAGCCAGAACAATGAAGATGGGTCGTGGATGGGTCTTCCAGCATGACAATGACCCAAAACATACTGCCAGGGCAACAAAGGAGTGGCTAAAGAAGAAGCACACTAAAAGATCATGGAGTAGCCTTTTTTTTCCAGGGAGCTGAAACTTCAAGTTTGCTAGGAGACAGCCAAGAAACCTTAAGGATTTAGAGAAGATCTGTAAAGAGTGGACCAAAATCCCTCATGGAGAGGTGTGCAAACCTGGTCACCAACTACAAAAAAAGTCTTACCTCTGTGCTTGTCAACAAGTGTTTCTCCGCTAAGTACGAAGTCATGTTTTGCTTGGGGATCAAATACTTATTTTACTCACTGAACTGCAAATCAATTTATAACATTTGTATCATGTGTTTATTTCTGGATTTTTGGTTGATATTCTGTCTCTATCATTTAAAATACACCTATGATAAAAATTATAGACCCTTCATTTCTTTGCAAGTGGGCAAACTTAAAATCTGCAGGGTATCAAATTATATACACACACACACACACACACACACACACACACACACACACTTATGGCTTTCTTTCAACAATGGCTTTCTTCTTGCTACTCTTTCATAAAGGCCAGATTTGTGGAGTGCACGACTAATAGTTGTCCTGTGGACAGATTCTCCCACCTGAGCAGTGGATCTCTGCAGCTCCTCCAGAGTTACCATGGGCCTCTTGGCTGCTTCTCTGATTAATGCTCTCCTTGCCCCACCTGTCACTTTAGGTCAGGGGTAGGGAACCTGCGGCTCTTAAGCTGTTGTATTACTACATTGCCCATCATGCTTCTGTGAGTAATTGTATCCATCAGCCTTGCAATGCCTCATGGGAAAAAGGGATTTTATTAAAACTTACCGTAAAATCCTTTTCTCTGAGTTCACCGACAGACGCAGCTCTCCATTGACATGTGGGTTATATGCAGATCCTATTAGGAGTTAACTAGGCAAAGAAAGATAGCAAGCTGGCCCCTCCCAGGGGGCTGTCCTCTTTCCCATATAATCCCCCTACTCTGCTCAGTACATTAGTTCGTAACAAGCCGTACCGAAAAAAAACGCAGAGGGGTGGGTGCTGCGTCTGTCAGTGAACTCAGAGAAAAGGATTTTACGGTAAGTTTTAATAAAATCCCTTTTTCTCCTACGTTCACTGACAGACGCAGCTCTCCATTGACACATGGGGATGTCCCAAAGCTGTGTCATTAAGAGGGGTGGGTAAACGGCAACAACTGTACCCAACAGAACCTCTGAAGAGGCGCCAGGCGCGCCTACACTGCCGCCTGTAAAACTTTACAGCCAAAAGCAGCATCCGAAGATGTGGACACCTCAACTTTATAAAAACTTAGTGAATGTGTGCACTGAGGCCCAAGTAGCCGCCTTGCACACCTGTGACACCGAGGCCTGGTGCCGAAAAGCCCAGGAAGTGCCAACAGCCCTGGTAGAATGAGCCGTGACTGGAACAGGGAGTACTTTGCCCCGAACAGAATACGCATGAGTCATGGTCTGTCTGATCCAACGAGAAACAGTAGCAGACGAGGCCGCCAATCCTTTGCGCGGACCGTCCGTCAGTACAAACAACGCGTCAGATTTCCGAAAAGAGTCTGTAGCCGCCAAATATACCCGCAAAGCTCGTACGACATCCAAGGAATGCAACTCAATCTCCTTAGGATGTGAGGGGTGCGGACACAATGAAGGAAGAACAATATCTTCCTTAATAAGAAAAGAGGAAACCCCCTTCGGGAAAAAAGAAGGTGACGGGCGCAAGACTGCCTTGTCCCTGTGCAGGACCAAGTAAGGAGACCTGCAGGACAACGCTGACAACTCAGACACCCGTCTAGCGGATGTAATGGCCACCAAGAAAGCCACTTTCTGCGACAGGAACTATAAGGAAATATCCCGGATCTTCTCATACGGTGGCTTCTGAAGCACTGAAAGCACCAGATTCAAACCCAAAGGCGCCATAGGCGACCGCACCTGAGGAGCCACATGGCGCACACCTTGTACAAATGTACGAATCAATGAATGCGACGCCAGAGGGTGTTGAAAAAGATTCGCCAAAGCCGATATCTGGCCCTTGAGAGTACTCAAGGCCAATTTTTTATTCAGGCCCTGTTGTAAAAAAGTCAGGACCCTAGACACCACATAAGAGCGAGGGTTCCAACCCCCCGCCTCACACCAGGCAATATAGGCCTTCCAGGTGCGATGATAAATCTTGCACGAAGTACACTTGCGTGCTTTCAGCATGGTAGGGATCACCGAGTCATCTACACCCCTGTCCCTCAGCACCTGGGACTCAATAGCCAGGCCGTCAAAGCCAGAGAGGGGAAAGCAGGGTGCAATATGGGTCCCTGAGACAGCAGATCGTCTCGCAGCGGGAGACGCCAGGGAACGTCTGCCACCATTCGTACCACGGACGCCGAGGCCAATCCAGTGCCACCAGAATCATCGGAATTCCCCTCCGCTTCTACCCTGCGCAGTAGTCGCGGTAGAAGTTTGATGGGAGGATAGGCGTACAGAAGACGATACCGACCCCAAGGGGCCACTGGGTCTCTTGTCCTGCACACAAAGGTCTTTACTTTGTGGTTGAACCGAGACGCCATGAGGTCCACGTCTGGCGTGCCCCACTTGTGCTAAATCTGGCTGAACACTTCTAGATGGAGGGTCATTCCCCCTGATCCAGCGTCTGGTGACTGAGGAAGTCTGCCTGCCAATTTTCTACGCCTGCAATGTAAATGGCGGAGATTGCCGGTACGTGAAGTTCTGCCCAATGCAGAATGAGAGCTGCTTCCGAAGCCGTAGCCGCGCTCCGCCTTGATGGTTTACATATGCCACCGCTGTGGCATTGTCTGATTGAACCCGAATCGGGAGCCCTTGCAACCTCGTCATCCAGCGGGAGAGGCAGAGTCTGATCGCCCTTAGCTCCAGCACATTGATTGGTAGGCGAGATTCCTGCGCCGAACAACGGCCCTGGGCAGACAGATGTCCCAGGACGCCCCCCCCAGCCCTACAGGCTGGCGTCCGCCGTGATCATCGACAACGTCAGGGGAAGAAACGATTTTCCCAGCGTCAAGGCTGGGGCCCGAAGCCACCAGACCAAAGAGGCCCTGGTCTGATGATCCAAGCTGACCAATTGTACTCCCCCTAGTATGTACGATGCATGCATATTCTTAGCCACCAAGTGCATAACTTTACATTTATCAACATTAAACCTCATTTGCCACACAGTCACCCAATTAGACAGTGCATTGAGGTCTCCTTGTAAGTTGGAGACATCCTGCAAGGACTTTATTCCACTGCATAGCTTGGTGTCATCTGCAAACACTGAAATGGTACTTTTAATCCCAGACCCTATATCATTCATAAATATATCGAAAAGTAAGGGTCCCAACACTGAACCTTGGGGTACACCACTGATAACCTTAGACCATTCAGAATAAGAATCATTAGTGCGTACCAGTGCCACCTATCAGTGCCCACCAGTGCCGCCTATGAGTGCCCATCATTGCTGCATACAAGTGCCTCATCATCAGTGCCCATCAGTGCCACCTCATCAGTGCTGCCTCATCAGTGACAATCAGTACCGGCTCATCAATGCCTGTCAGTGCAGCCTCAGCAGTGCCCATCAGTGATGGAGAAAATGTACTTATTGTAAGGGGGTTAGCTCGGCAGCGGGTGTGTTTGACACCCTGGAAGGGTTCACTACACAATTTAGGCACAGCGAGACAGCAGTTTAAGTGGAAAACAAAAAGGTAGTTTATTCTCAACAAGTACAATGTGAAAAACAGCAACACAAAAAAAACAACAAATTAAATCCTAGGCCACTGACTACACAATAGGTTTCCCTGTCTGTCAGCTGGGTACAGCCTACCGCTGTACCTAGCTCCCATCTCTCACTGAAGACAGTCAGCCACACAGGCTTCTTACCAGACAAGCTGTTACACTCCCCAGTCTGTTGACATGACACAGAACCTGGTTCCAGGGTGGAGCACTCACCTATCCCTGCTGGGAGTTCTTGTAGAGGCCTTAAAGAGCCAGCTCACGGCCTTCGATTCAGTGGACTGGTGCTATATGAGCAAGGTCCTGGAACGCATGGGCTTTGGTCCAGTGTTCAGGAAATGGGTGACTATGCTGTACAGTACCCCCAGAACGGCAATTAGGCTGGGAAGTGCGATCTCCCCCCTCTTCGACATAGGAAGGGGGACCAGACAGGGATGCCCTCTGTCCCCCTTCCTGTTCGCACTAGTTATGGAACCAGTGGCGATAGCGCTCAGATCATCCCCAGATATTCAGGCCACCCAGGAGGTTCTTGTCATCGTCCAGTAGCCGTATATTACGGTCTGTGAGGGAATATCAGGGTTGGAACTACCGGACTTATAGACCCCTACTAGACTCGCGATAGCGGTGACCAAGGTATTGATCACGCTTGTCCTTCCCCCTGTCTCCCGTAGGGACAGACCAGGGGGAAGGATACAGCTTCTCCCCCCTCTAGCGTGAAGGGTCGGATTAACGGCAAGACCCCCATGACATGTCGTATCAGTGGGTAAAGGACTTGTGACCTGGTTTCGGGTACGCAAGGTCCTGGAACGAGTATATCGTGGTCAGGTGACTTAGCTTCCGGCACTCGACCGAGA
>BLSH010552895.1:357241-368405 GCA_018402905.1 Glandirana rugosa | reverse complement strand
AAAAAAAAAAAAAAAAAAAAAAAAAAAAAGATGATCATACGCCTGTTAATCTCATCGTGTGTACCGGCATTAGGCCAGATAAAAATGCAGCTTTCAAAATGCTAATTGAATTCAGTTGAGCGTCAACATTTGCACCCCCCCCCCCCTTTTGTAATATTGTACAAAATCATAAAAGTAGATTTTTATATATTGTAGATACAGATCGTGATATAGATGTGATTACAAAAAGGAAAGCGATGTCCCAGTCACTTTATTTACGTTTTGTTGAAGTAAATAAATACATTTTTGTGAAGCACTGGCTGGCAGGATTGTAGACCGTGCATTTGTGTCACCTAGGAGTTTTACCTACAAACCGTGAAGGGCTCCAGGCTTTATGAATGAAATGGTATGGAATAAAAAAAAAAAAAAAAAAAAAAAGTAAACTAGAGTTTTAACTTACTAGTAAAATCAATTTTCCGCCCGTGCTGGGCCCCCACCCCCTAACCTGGGCCTACCTGACATACGCTCTTCCGGCAGTCCATTCCTCCTTCCCAGCTTATCTCCCTCTTCTATGCTCCTCTCCCCTCTACCTTAACTCTTTCCCCCATTTTTCCCTTTCTTCCCTACCCTTTCCGCCTTTGCTGTCCCTTTCTCTCTACTGAACTCCTCCTCTCTCAAAAGCTGTTAAAATGGAATAGTGTTGTTACAACCACTCCTGGTATTTTCTCTCACTGAGGCATATGTTGAGAACGAATGTAGTTCACCAGAAGCCTTGCCAAATGGCTATCGGCAGGCACCTTGGCGTTATTTATCTTTTGTTGTCTCATTATTGCATGTTGCTCACTGTTCTTAATAAAAAAATCTTTTCAACTCTAAAATCAATTTTCCTGGAGTATAGTACAAGAGACAATCTCCTTTCAGGTTATTAAGCGGGGTACACACCAAGTTTTTTTTTTTCGTTCCCCCAGTGGGCTGAATGAAGAGACTAAGGGCCGGTACACACAGGGGTGAGTTGCGCTCCGACTTGTGTCGCCCCAAGTCACGTGACATAAGAAATCCCATTGAAGTGAATGGGAGCCGTCTTAAAGAGCAAGTAAACCCTGATGGGGTTTACTTCCTCTATAATCCCCTGCAAAGTAGAAGCATAATGGGCTTCTATACAACACATAGTAGCCCATTATGTGTCACTTGCCTGCAAACGAAGCCTGCGATGTCTCCTGTGCAGGCAGCGTCCATCTTCAGCATGCGCGTGGGAGCCACCAGTCACGGCACAATCTCAGTGAAGAAACAGGACGAAGGCCTTTCATCTTATTATAGGCTTACCTATAGGTGAAAGTAGTTGTCACGGGTTGACAACCACTTTAATGTACACTACTGAAGTCGCTCCGACTTCAGAAAAGGTACCTGTACTACTTCAAGGCGACTTCTATATGACTTGTGCCCATAGAATTCAATGAAAGTCACCTCCAAGTCGGATCCCCCATCTATATTGAAGAGACTTTACAGTTCAAAAGAAAATACATTTTTAAAGGCAACCCCCTCACCTCCCTTCTCTGATTGGCCACCTGGCATGGAGTTGCGTTGCAAGTCCCCCAAAGTTGTGCTGAAGTCACACTGAAGTCGCCTTTAAAATCGCCTAGCAAAGATGTACCAAAGTCGGGTTGCCCCTGTGTGAATGGGCCCTTACAGATCACCATACTTACCAATGTTAGTGTGGCGATCTTCCCCTACAGAGCTTTTGTATTCTGACAGGGGACACACACACACACACACACACACACACAGTTTACGCTGATGCTGTCAGAACCGCAGCGATTCCTGTATGGTTCCTGCACCGCATCACAAACACAGGCAGGACACACTGTGCTGTTAATGACACCATCAAATCAGTTTGCAGAGCGCAGTGTTTACTGTGGAATCAGATTACATGGGTCTGAAAAGCCATAAGATCTGCTTCCAGTGCGAAAAAAAAAAAAAAAGGGTCCTGCGCGTTTTTGGTGCGGATTCAGTGTGAATTGAGCCATACAATACATAATGTATGACTTAATTCGCACCGTACTGAATTTGCATGTCATTTATACAGGAATCTGATGCGATTCCTGTACAAATGGCATGCGATGCAGCGGACCGCATCAGTGTGAACCCAGCCTCAATGATGCTCAGGGCTCTCTCTCTCATGTTCTCTCTGCCGTGGAAGCCTGCTGCTAAGGGAAACGTTTGACTGCTGACACAATTAGAAAAAATATATAGTATAAGTGATGTCCGTTTACTTTGGAGAACCCATTGGGGGGCACACTGTTACAGACTTACCAAAGATGACCTGGAAATCTTTCTGGAAACACTGGAGCTTCCCCCCACTGATTTTCTAGATTGGAGACTAAACACATCAATCCCGTTACCGCAACATCCGGACAGCTGGGGTCCTGCTTCTACTAGGTCCTGCAAGCGTACCAGGCAACGTCTCCGCAGCCAGAGTGTGTCTGCATCTTTCCCCTCTTAATGGTGTCTCAGGCCTTATTATTACAGGAGTCAACCGGCACAGAACGGAACCGGTAACGTTTGGCTACTATGAGCTCCTAGGCTACAGACAGCGAAAGTCAGTCCAGGGGGCCCCCATTTGCAACAGTTGGATGGCCGTTTCTGTGGCCTGTTCCAGTTGCATAGCTTTGGCACCCCCACATGGCCCCATGCTCTTGGAACAATGCCCATCAAGCAAGTTATCGGGTTCCTTGGATTCAGTTAACATCCGCTAGTTCAATATTGTTATGTTACTGTTGTTTGTCAATGTCCCGGGGTGCTCCTCGACCCTCTGCCATGTGGACAGTCACGTTCTCCCCATTAGGAGTGAACCCGGATTTGGGGTATGTTTACCCGCAAAATGGCAGACGGGATGGTGGTCTTGCGGGGGTGGCTTTTTCCTCCCCCAGAACCCTACCTCCCTCTATTAGAACCACATCCCACCTCGAGGAATGGCAAGGTGATCTTGTGGTGTTTTTTTTCCAAATTTTTTCTTCTTATTTTCCTGTACTGTAATGTTGATGCTTATGCCATTTGTGAATATGTTTTTGTGAAGGGTGCAGCTGGGGGTTATGTTCCCAAAGAGGCATATGTATTATGTGGTGGGTGATGTTATAGGAGGGCTCATTAACAACAGCATGCTATGTTGGGTCAATAACATTATTCATTATGCCTAATATCCGTAAACTGTTGTCCTACAATGTTAGAGGTCTCTGCAGTCTTTCTAAAAGAGGACATCTTTGGAAGGAACTGCGTCACTTACCGTCAGACATTTTTCTGCAGGAGACGCACTTCACTGCCAAGTCCACTCCTCGACTCCCTCTCACGACATAAGCAGTGGTACCAGAGTCTGTCTCCTATACCTAAAGCCAGGGGGACCTCTATTGCCATCAAGATATCATGTTCATTTTCCTTGCGCGCCAGTTTGATGGACCCAGAGGGTCGTTTTGTGTTTCTTAAGGGATCCTTTGGAGGGCCAGACATACACCCCCCTGGCCAGTTTATGTGCCCCTAATACCCGCACGACCCACTTTATTTCCACTTCCCTTAAGAAACTTGAAGGGTTCAAGCAGGGCATGTTGATTGTAGGGGGGATTTTAAGGTCACTCTCAACCAATGGACACCATCATCCAGCAAATCCGCCCTCTCCTTTAGAGCAATTAAGCATGTTAAAAACGTTCTCCACTCTCTACACCTGGTGGACACCTGGCGAGTGTTCCACCCGAAGGACAGGGACTATAGTTATTTCTCCAAAACCTTTGACACATATTCCCGCCTAGACATGTTCTTCATAGATCATTTTTTTCTAAGGAAGGTTTGCTCCTGCTCTATAGAATCTAACTACTTTGGACCATTCTCCGATTAGACTCACACTAGATCGGGCTCCTGGGAGACCAAACAAGGGTCTTTTGGACGACCCCGGAGTGGTGGAAGCGATTACTCTCTGTGGGATATTACTTTGAATCCAACACGCCGGGGGAGGTGTCCAACCAGGCAGTGTGGGAGGACCACAAGGCAGTAATAAGGGTCGAACTGATATCCCATGGGTCCTGCATCAAGAAAAATAGAGAGAAATCACAGACCTACTTGACAAGATCCATGACTTAGCCCGGGTAGACGCTGAGCAATTAAATGTCCTACGGACTGAGCTCAGCCACTGCCTGGACCGAAGGGCAAGAAATAAACTAAGTTTTTATGAACACGGTAACAAAGTGTGGGAGGCTCTTGGCCCGACAACTAAAGAAACCACAAACTCTCCACTATGTTCATAGTTTCATAGCACAAGGTAGGCAGCTAATAGATTCCCAATCCATAGCATCAGATTCCAACAGTACTACGCATCCCTGTATAATTTACGCCCCCCCCATACTTGGAGACCTCGGCACTCCCTGTCTTCCCAAATACTGGAAGATTTAGAACGGTCTTTTACAGAAGAAAAGATAGGCGCAGCCGTAGCGGCCCTCCCTTCAGGTAAAAGCCCTGGGCCAGATGGCTTTAAAAACCTTTATTATAATAACTTTTTCACCATACTGGCTACACCTCGGTGCACTTACTTAAACTCCCTCAGTACCACCAATCCCCTGCCAACAGAAGCCCTACTTACGCATATAGCGGTCATACACAAACTGGGTAAAGACCCACAGCTTTGTCCGAACTACAGACCCATCTCCCTGTTAAACGCTGATTCAAAAATTTTGGCTAAGCTACTGGCTCTCCGCCTTCAGAACCATGTGACTGCTCTGGTTCATCCGGACCAGACGGGCTTCATGGTTGGTCGAGAAGCCAGAGATAACATTGCCCTGCATATTCTACACTGGGCCCAGAATGGACTGGAATAGAAACCGTGTGTTCTCTCACTGGATGCTGAGAAAGCCTTTGACAAGGTAGACTGGGTCTATATGTTTTCAGTGTTACGAGGGCTGGGACTGGGAGACCGTATGCTAGGATGGGTCCAATCATTATATGGGAATACCACGGCTCAGGTCAAAGTCAATGGAGTCCTCTCCGGACCCCTCACAATACGTAACAGGACTAGGCAGGGGTGCCCACTTTCGCCCCCGCTATTTGCCCTTGTGCTGGAACCCTTTCTTCGCACAATCAGAGATAATGCGGATATTACGGGACTTTCCATTGGATCGACAGAGCATAAGTTATCAGCATGTGCTGACGACTTCTTGTTCTACCTCTCAAACCCCCAGACTACTCTAGTAGTAGTAGTTTGCAAGTTCGGGCACATATCCAACTTCAAAATAAAATTACGATAATTCGGACCTTCGGCCTATCCACGTCCCGTCAATCATGGCTAATTCCCTACAACGATCCTTCCCTTTTAGATGGTGTAAAAATGCGCTCCCATATTTAGGGACCCATAATTTCCCCGGTCCAGACTCTCCTATAGGACCTCAATTAGGGCAAACTTTTGACAGGGATTGTACACAACCTCCAAACCTGGCGGGACCTTCCTCGTTCAGAAGGATTAGTGCCCTTAAAATGACTGACTATCTTACAGAGGAGAATCTATATTCTATACACAATACCCATAACTCTCCCCTCCAGCCTTTTTTCAAAAACTACGCAGGGAACTTATAAAACTTTGTTTGGCAAGGCAAACACCCAAGATTAGCACATGATCTCTACGTAGACCCAAATCGGAAGGTGGGCTTGGCCTACCGGATGTAACCCTTTATTACAAAGCCATGTCGCTAGTGCGCATCCTAAGCTGGCACCACAATAACTCGACCAGACTGTGGGCCAAGTTCGAGAAGACGATGGCAGGTAGGAATCTGGCAGGAGCCCCTTGGATTCCATGCGGGTTCAGAGGACTGTCAGATTGGACCTCTCCTTTAACCAGGGCTACTCTAAGCACTTGGGACAGACTCAACAAACCTGGACACTATGTCCCCAGACCTCTCCTCTTACCCCCCTAAGGGGATTCCCTTGGTTCCCCCCTGGAGAGGAGGGGGGGTTTTTCTGGATCCTGGGGCCTCGAGGGTAGGAACCTGTGCGCTAGATTTGCACCACAGGGAACCCTATTGAACCTAACTAGTATGCAGTTTGCCTTCGGGTCCATGCCGTTCCCAGCGTGGAGGCACATGCAGCTATTAAGCATCTTACGTACGTTGGACCCCCCATTGCGACCAGCCCCCACATGCTCACAGCGTTTGAATCCATGTGTGTGGAGCTCCCAAACACAGACCACCTACTATCCCAAATGTACAGATTGATACGGGACTCCCAGCCAACAGGGACACCATACTATATAAGGGAGTGGGAAAGGGAACTGGGTCAAGAGTTCACTACACCTCAAGTGCAGAGCATGCTTAAAGTTCCCCCACTCCTCATCTGTATGCTCTCGCATTCAGGAATCCTCATTTAAATTTCTTTCCAGACGGTACAGGGCCCCCTCTAAGCTAAACCAAATGTTCCCAATGAAGGATGGCAAGTGTTGGAGAGGATGTGGCCAACAAAGCTCATTTCTCCACCTCTAGTGGAACTGAGAAAATTCAACCATGAGGAACAGTGAGTGTACCCTACTGCATTATCTGTTTCATGGGGTTCCCTTGAACAATACAAGAGGCGTGTTGCACCTCATTTACTTAACACAGCCAAAGCCCTTATACCAAGGTATTGGAGACAGACAGCCTGCCCAACTCTGGCTGACTGGAAAAGGGAGGTAGACGCAACTATGGAGGCTGAGCACTAGAGGCCAAAGACCAACATGACAAGTTTAAGGACACTTGGTCCAGTTGGAGGTACTACTCACATGATACCCACACATTAAAATCCTTCCTAAGACGAAACCTTCCTGCTCCACTCGCAATAAACCAACATAATGTTTCTAATGCACATCTCTAACAGTCTCTCCTTCCCTTTTTTCCTCTTTTCTTTCCTTTTTTCCTTTTATTTTGGTTTTGAACACCAATTATCCACTATCTATTTATTTTTGGGGCTCTTTATTAGTAGGAATGACTTAAGATCAGTCTTTTTCTTATTTGAGAGTTCAAGTTATTAAAAACGGAGCGTTAAACATACTGCTAGATGGAAACTGGGAGGCAATGGGGGGAGTTGGGGGCGAATGGCCTGGCTATCCCCTCTGATTTAACACGCCCAGGAGATAGATGGCGTGGGATTGGAGGTTGGTTTTGGATACCCCGAACCCACGGACCCTAATAAATGTGCGATAGAGGTGTGTTCACTCCTATGTTTATTGTTGCAGATTGTTTATGACTCTCAAATGCATAACACTTGTACTTGTATGATCTTTTGATTGTCCTACTCTTGTAATGTTAATATACTGAATAAAAATTTCAATTATAAAAAAAAAAAAAAAAGGCTTAGTGGTTAGCACGTCTGCTTTTCAGCACTGACATCCCCAGTTTGAATCACAGCCAGGACACTATTTGTGTGCAGTTTACGCATTGCCCTTGTGCTTGCATGAGGTTTTCCTTTGGGTGCTCAGGCTTCCTCCCACACACCAAAAGACATGCTGGTATGTTAACTGGTTCCTGTCTAGTTTCATCTGTGTGTGCACACATGCGAGACAGGAACTTTAGACTGTAAGCTCTGTGAGAACGGGGACTGATGTGAATGTATAGCAATATAGTATGTTAATTGTCAGCTCTCTTCTCTACACACATACACACCTGAAATTAATGTTTAAATGTCTGCCTGATGTTCAACTTAATCCCTTTACTTCCAGAAAGGTTTTATCCACTTCATAACCAGGCCATTTTTTGCTATTCAGCACTGTGCTATTTTAACTAGCAATTGCATGGTCAGGCAACACTGTACGCAAATGTAATTTAGAATTTTGATCACCATTGGGGTTTTTTTTTGCCATATAAAAAATGAAAAAAAAAAAAAATCAAAATTTGGAAAAAAAGTTTGGTAATAAAACCTACCCAATAGAATCAAAATTCCTTCATTAGTTTAGGCCCAAATATATTTGACTACATGTCTGGTAAAAAAAAAAAAAGTTATAGATTCTACAAACTATGGTATACAGTGCCTTAAAAAAGTATTCATACCCCTTGAAATTTTCCACATTGTCATGTTGCAACCAAAAACATAAATGTATTTTATTGAGATTTTATGTGATAGACCAACACAAAGTGGCACATAATTGTGAAGTGGAAAGAAAATGATAAATGATTGTCAATTTTTTTTCAAAACAAATGTGAAAAGTGTGGCATGTATTTGTATTCAGCCCCCGAGTCAGAACCACCTTTCACTGCAATTACAGCTGAAAATGTTTTTGGGGATGTTGCAGGACTATTTTTTCCCGTCCTGCAAGTGTACTGCCCCAGCGTGAAAGTACTCGGGCTTTTACACTGGGGTGGCAGGAGAGGCGGCTATCAGGTGCTATTACTAGCGCTAAAACACCTGAAAACCGCCTCAGTGTGAAAGTGAGCCTCTTGACTGCTTCTCTGATTAATGCTCTTTGCCCAGCCATGTCTTGGTAAGTTTGCAGTTGTGCCATACTCTTTCCATTGTCAGATGATAGTTTGAACAGTGCTCCGTGAGATGTTCATAGCTTGGGATTTTTTTTTTTTTATAACCTAACCCTGCTTTAAACTTTACAACTTTATCCCTGACCTGTCTGGTGTATTCCTTGGCCTTCATGATGCTGTTTGTTCACCAAGGTTCTCTAACAAACCTCTGAGGGCTTCACAGGACCGCTGTATTCATACTGAGCTTAACCACCTGCCGACCAGCCACCGTTGTTAAACGGCGGCAGGTGGGCTCTCCTGTGCGAATCGCCGTAACTGTATGACCCGCATTCGCCCGGTACAGAGGCAGAATGGGGATCTGCCAATGTAAACAAGGCAGATCCCTGTTCTAACAGGGGACATGACAAAGATCTATTGTTCCCAGTCATCGGGAACAGTGATCTCTATCATGTCCCTGGCAGCCCATCCCCCCACAGCTAAAACACACCCAGGGAACACAGTTAACCCCTTGATCGCCCCCTTATGTTAACCCCTTCCCCGTCAGTGTAATGTTTACATTCATCGGTGCATTATTCTAGCACTGAACAACATAATGTCACTGGTCCCCAAAAAGTGTCACTTGGGGTCAGATTTGTCTGCCGCAATGTCACCAAAAAAAATAAATAAATTACTAATATATATATATATATATATATATATATATATATATATAAATATAAAAGTCCCTAAATCTATCCCATAGTTTGTAGATGCTATAACTTTTGCGCAACCCAACATAAAAAAATATGTAGAAGAATATGTATTGGTCTAAACTGATGAATACATTGGTTTATTTTTTTATATGTATTATAGCAAAAAGGTAAAAAAAAAAAAAAAATAAACCACAGCAGGAGGTGATCAAATACCAGCAAAAGAAAGCTCTATTTGCGGGGGGGAAAAAAAAGGACGTCAATTTTGTTTGGGTACAACGTTGCACGACTGAGCAATTGTCAGTTAAAGCAACGCAGCGCCGTATTGTAAAAAATGGCCGGATCATTGTACCAATCAGAGCCAGAGTACTTGTCACCTGTCCATCAAAGTACCCGAGTACCTGTCGCCTGTCCATCAAAGTACCCGAGTACCTGTCCATCAAAGTACCCGAGTACCTGTCATCTGTCCATCAAAGTACCCAAGTACCTGTCACCATCCCATCAGAGTACCCGAGTACCTGTCACCAATCCATCAGAGTACCCGAGTACCTGTCACCAGCCCATCAGAGTACCTGTCACCAGCCCATCAGAGTACCCGTCACCAGCCCAGCAGAGTACCCGAGTACCCGTCACCAATCCATCAGAGTACCCGAGTACCTGTCACCAGCCCATCAGAGTACCAGAGTACCTGTCACCAGCCCATCAGAGTACCCAAGTACCTGTCACCTGCCCATCAAAGTACCCGAGTACCTGTCACCATCCCATCCAGGGGCTTCAAAAGTGTGATAGGTATGAATGAAACGTTATGCATAATTTATGCTCCTAGAACGCCTGACGGTGCTCCCTGCATGTTCGGCCTCTGTATGTGGCCAGGGTGTGAAAGTCTCACACATGTGGTATCGCCATACTCAGGATGAGTAGCAGAATATATTTTGGGGGGTAATTTTTGCTATGTACATGCTATGTGTTAGAAATACCTTATAAATTGACCACTTTGTGTAAAAATAAAAGCGTTTTCATTTTCTTTCCACGTTTTTGGAAGACTTGTGAAAAAAAATTAACCATTCAAAAGACTCATAATGCCTCATAGATTATACATTGGGGTGTTTGCTTTCCAAAATGGGGTAATTTTGTGGGTAATTCCATTGGCCTAGTGCTCCAGGGCCTTCAAAAGTGTAATAGGTCGTTAGGAAATTAGATGTGAAAATTCTGCTCCTAGAATGCATGACGGTGCTCCCTGCAAGTTGGACCCCTCTATATGGCCGGGCTGTGTAAAAGTCTCGCACTTGTGGTATTGCCATACTCGGGGTGAGTAGCAGAATATATTTTGGGGTGTAATTGGAAGTATGCATATGCTGTGTGTGATAAATAATTTGTTATGACAATTTTGTGCAAATAAAAAAAATAAATAATTTCTTAATTTTCCCAAGAATTGTGGGAAAAACGTACAACTTCAAAAAACTCGCCATGCCTCTAACTAAACACCTTGGAATGCCTACTTTTCAAAAGGGGGTAATTTGGGCGGTATTTGTACCTTTCTGACATTTCGGGGCCTCAAGAAATGAGATAGGCCATCAGTGCATCAGGTGTGATAAATTTTCAATGATTGGCACCATAGCTTGTAGACTCTATAAAACTTTCACACAGACCAAATAATATACACTTATTTGGGTTATTTTTACCAAAGATAGGTAGCAGTATAGGCTTTGGCCCAAATTTATGAACAAAAATGACTTATTTGCAAAATGTTATCACAGAAACACAGAGGTTCTTAAATAGCACCAAAAGAAAGCTCTATTTGTGTGAAAAAAATGACAAAAATGTTGTTTGGGTGCAGTGTAGCATGAGAGAGTAATTGTCATTCAAAGTGTGAGAGCGCTGAAAGCTGAAAATTGGTCTGGGCAGGAAGGGGGTATAAACGTCCTGTAAACCAGACACACTTTCAAAATATCTCAGATGTTCGATACCACGGTTAGTAACTTTTAAATAGTGTGGACTACGTGACTACCGGATAGAGTAAAGAACTCC
>BLSH010552895.1:310115-320115 GCA_018402905.1 Glandirana rugosa | reverse complement strand
AGCCATTAGAGAATAAAATGTATATAGCACTTTTTTTTCTCAAAAAGGGGAAGGTGGGGATAAATATGTAAAGCCATAAAGCCTCAAAGAAACATGATGAACAGCAACACAGGAACCAATAACAGAGGTCTAAAGGCTGGAAATATTGTTGGCCCTTTTTCGCTGCCATCTTTTAGAAGTCTGTAGTTCCCAGGCTGTCAAACATGCTTCTCGATATTTAGTGTTTTTGTGACAAGTATGCCACTCAGGAGCTTTAAATGTCATGGTGGTGTTCATTAGTACGTGAAGCTATAAGAGGAGCATGAAAAACATGTGTCAGTTTCTAATAGAATTCAAGAATGGTAGCAGTGTATTTATTTCATGACCATCTGAGGCATAATCTTTAGAGATAGCACTGGACTACTGTGACTAAGCATTATACCAGTCCAATCCCAGGCGTCCCTTTAGAAATGTAACCCTCCTGGCCACTGGGTGGTGCAGACTTTAGCTGTGCAATCTGCTGATCAGTTACTTGCCTGCACTCAAATAGAGCAGAACCAGGGATGTGTTCTTTCATGGAGTGCTTGAGGCAAGGTAAGAGCAAGCCAAACCATTTTGCTGCAGAGTAAAGGCGAGCAGAGCAGACAGACCTAGCGATGACTCCACTGGGTCTCAAAAATGGTATTTCTAGAAAACCAAAATTTGGTCATGGAGACTGGGAAGGGACCTCTAGCCACTTGCTATGGGGGCACTCAGCTTGGGGGGGGGGGGGCGGGGCGTGGGTGCAGGCAGACATAGGACCCTAGAAGATAGATAAGCAGTTCTGCAAATTACTATAGGGGGGCCATATAGACCCATCAGTGCATTTCAAATGATTTGAGTATTTTTCCGATCACATGGCTATACTAAAATTGTATATTTTCAGTATTTAAAAAAAAAAAAAAGTCAGCTCAGACCGTGATAACCTACATTGTAAATGCACAGCCTCTGCTCACTATAGCATTTTCAACAATGAGTGTTCCTAGAATAGGTAAATACATTTTCATAGTCCAGATATCTTTTGTAATGATTTAGTACATACAAATAATTTACACCCATCATGTTCCTGAAATACAAGACTTTCAATTTTACTACTTAGAAACCACCTGCACAATGACGAATACTTGCTAAATAAACGTAAGGAGCACAACAGGGTCAGAATAATGTCGGAAGCAATGGTGTTTCCCAATACAGATTCCAATAGTATTTTGGCCATTGAGGAACCCCCTGTAGTAAGAATGTGTTCACCTTAATATCACGAGAACTTCCTACTGTGGACTGGGTGTGTATTTTTCAAGTGTTTTGCAAACATTCCAGAAAGATTTGCCAAACAGTCAGTGGCACAGTTCATCGCCCACAATGGATACTGACCTAAATGATGTGATTTTCATTAGCAGACGAACTTGGTTTTACTGTGGCTGGGAAACTCCTCTACACTTGCGCCAAAGGCAAAACCCTCTTCTAATTCCAACAGTATTCATTACAGACCCTGATGAACAAGTAAGAAAAAGGGGGGAAAGATACAAATAGGATACTTAACATTTATTTTTATTTATGAATATGTAGGAGCCAAGACAAACAACCCCTATCTCTTTGGCGATGAACACCCTCTCACCACAATACCTTCCCTACTATTTGGCACTCTGGGAGCAATACTTCAAATACTCAATTCCTCTTGAGAACTGGAGTAAGGCCTGGTTCAGAATAGTGAAATGTTCATTCAATATCACTATACTTGAATCTGGTCGCCCTTCGATGGAACTGGGTACAGGTAGGGATAGTGAAAAACCTGTCCCGCCATGATGGTCGATGCTTTAGGAGGATGTGGTCTGAAAGGCAATGTCTTCCATATCTGGTCATCCTGCCTGAAATTTTTGGCCTTATTCACACTCCGTTTTACATTTCTACCCCCAAAAGACTATGGAATGGCCCCTTTTCTACCATTCAGTTCGACCCCTTTCACATGGGGCAGGGAAGGGGTTAACACTAGGGGCGATTAAGGGGTTAACTGTGTTCCCTGGGTGTGTTCTAACTGTGTGGGGGCGGGGCTGCCAGGGACAGATCACTGTTCACTATCACTGGGAACAGTAGATGTCGGTCATGTCCCCTGTCAGAACGGGGATCCGCATTGACATCCCCGTTCTGCCTCTGTACTAGGCGATCGCGGGTTGCTGGCGGACATAGAGTCCGCTGGGTGTGCTCCAGTGCGTGCGCCCACTGCAAGCCTTTAAAAAAGGAGCTGATGTACAATGATGGCAATGAGTAAAACTGCGGCAGCTGGTCGACAAGCTGTTAAGGTGAACTTGCAATAGCATTAGAGAAATTATGTGGAAAAACTATGCAGAACAAGAGTCCAGACATTTCACTCTGTCAGCACGTTTGTTTTTAGACAGTGACTCACAAAGTAGTAAAGTCAGCATCAGGATGACAGTCCTGGGGCCTTCACTTTTTAAAAACAAGTCAGCAATAGCATTAGCAACTTCTATATGTCAATCTACACAGGTTAACAAAATCCAATATCCATGACCACCATCCAAAGCTAGAAATTTTTTTTTGTTGCAAAACTATTCATTAACCTGAGTATTCTTTAAAAGCAAAAACGGTTTCATAGTAGGTAAGATTGAATAATTGTCCATCCAGTTCAACCTGTGTAGGTGCACGTGTGTCAGTGTCTATACTCATTTCACATATCCCTGTATGTTGTGTTTAAGATATACATCCAAGAGTCTCTATAAAATATCAATACTCCCTGCGGCCACCACCAGTTGTGGAAGAGAGTTCCACATCCTTATCACCCCGACAGTGAAAAATCCCCTGCGCAGCTTAAGGTTAAACTGCTTCTCCTCCAGTCTCATTGTGTGGCCTCGTGTCCTCTTACACTCCCTGGGACTGAATCGTTTTTTTTCCTATGCTGGGATCCCCATTGAGGTATTTGTAAATCGCTATCAAGTTCCCTCTCAAGTCTTGTTTCTCCAGCGAGAATAAATTTAGTGCTTGCAGTCGTTCCTCGTAATTGAGGTCCTCCAGTCCCATTATTAGTTTTGTTGCCCTCCTTTGGGCTCTCTCCAGCTCCAGCACATCCTGAGGACCGGTGACCAGAACTGGACGGAATACTCCAGATGTGGCCTAACCAGAGTTTTATAAAGTGGTAGAATAATCTTCTATCTCTGGAGTATATCCCTTTTTTTATATATGCTAATATTTTGCCAGCTTTGGTAGCTGCAGCTTGACATTGCATGCTATTGCTACGGTTCTTCAAGGGGAGAATGCTTGATGCACCCCATTTCATTAGATAAGGTCATGTTTCTACAGACTCTTGTGCTTGGAGTAATGCAATGGTAGATTCACTGCAGCCATTCCGAATTATTGCCCACAGTTCACAATTCTATAGAGCATTGTGCCACCAAGTTAAAGATGAAAAATGAATAAAAAAAAAAAAAAAAATGTACAGTCTCGATTGCTGATTACCATGCAACAGCAGCAATTAATACAAGTGATTTTAATTGTGTTGTAATCTGCTCTGCAACTCTGTTCTATTATAATTCACATGGATTCAGTAGGAAACAGAATCTCTTTTTCAAAGTTCATTTTGCCCTTTGTTACTCTGTAATCGGTTTCTGTTCCATGTATTGTTTACCAGGAGAGCTAAACTTGATCAATACTGTATGGAAATTAAAATCCTGCAAAGTCATCCAGTGCTCAGATTAAATGACAAGGTTATTCCCAATTTGGTTACTAGCCTTTTATTGATAAAACATATAAAACTAAATTAAAACGTTTAGACTACAATGTGTGTTAGTTCTTCAACACAACACAAAACCATGAATAAACCTATTATTAGGTACGGTTTATGCCATTCAGTAACATAATAGAGCAGGTTTATTTTAAATTTGTAATAACGTAGAAAGTAAACCTTTTAACTTACACATCAATTTATGAATAGATGCTGTTGATACTGAGGCATTGCCTTGTGCAACAAACTTACAATCACACTCCCAAAGATCACCTTCAAAAAATTCTGATGTGGCTATAGAAGAAATGCAGGCAAGGATCCATTACTAAAAATACTTAAAGCATTTGTTAATGCGAAAAAAAAAAAAAAAATGCTGCTCCTGTCTCTTTAATGTGCAATTAGCAACATGGTGCTTTTGCTTTTTAAATGATCGTTCTGTATCCCCTAAAATATCTGTTTGATAATGCCAGGTCATGAATTCCCCCCTGGGTACTGACTCCCCCTGTATATAGCTTATCTTGAGAACCCTGTGGTCTATGCAGTCTATGTCACTCCCAGCTCTCCATTAAGGCTGGATTCACACCTATGCGTATTGGATGCAGGTTTTCCGTATCAAATTCACATGACGGGAGATTGTGACCGGCTCTCTATAAAATCCTATGAGTCTTGTCTCAGTTGCAGGGCCGAATTCAGGCAAAAATTTGGCCCCGATTCATCCCTGAAGCGGAGAACAGGGACACACCGGACCCCTGCTTTGAGCCGCATCCGGCATCAGTGTGAACCCAGCCTAACTGTCTTATCCAGAGTTGTTTTGGGTACAATGCAAGAGCAGGAGGATCTGTGTATACAGGATCAAACAGCCTTTTTACACAATGCAGAGGATTAACTCCTTATACTCACCCACAGTGCGTATAACAAGCATGCTTTACTGCATATACAGACTGATTTTACGGTTGTGGGTTTAGTAACACTTTAACTGCACAAGCTGAAGTTGGAAGCCGATTGGCTACCATGCACAGCTGCACCAGATTTTGCACTCTCCAGGTTTAGTAAAGCAATCTCTTAGACCACTTTCACACCAGAACTTTTTTCAGGCGCTTTTGAGCTAAAAATAGTGACTGTAAAGCGCCTGAAAAACTCCCCCCATCCACCCCAGTGTGAAAGCCTGAGTGTGGGAAAAAAAAAAAAAAAAAGTCCTGCAAGCCGTATCTTTGGGGCGGTATTCACAGCTCCTCCACTGCCCCTGCCCAGCGCTTCTGAAGCGGCTGAAAACCGATTCGGGAGCACTACTAGCCGGCGCTTTTAACCTCTTGTGGAGGGGTTAAAAGTGCACAGCTGCTGCCCGAATAGCGGCGCCAACAGCGGTAAAGCGCCGCAAATTAGCTGTGTTTTACTGCTAACGCTTAAGTGGCCCTGGTGTGAAAGGGGTCCAACTGCATTCTTCAAATTGGTCTGCAGACATCATGGGTCTTTTTACTTTATCCAGGGCAGGCTATATTTTTTATGCTTGGTAGACACCACAAGTCTTTTTTGTTCAACTCAGAGCAGCTGCACTAACCATCCGAAGTTAGTGCAGCGATCTCCCCTGCTGAGCTGTTGTGTTCTGACTGGGGGGCGACCCCCCACCCCCCGCCACAACACTCCGATAGCCATTGGCTGAGAGCGAGGTTTGGGAGTCGGTCGGCTGCTGGTTTTCCAAGCTGGCTTCTGTTGGACAGACCGACATACACACGGGCCGAAGGTCGGCCAGTTTTTATTCTCCATCAGTCTGGATTTGGCAAAGAGGAAGGGATCGGATAGCAACGGGTGTCAGCGGACATGTCACCGCCGACATCCACCGCTGAATAGGAATGAATAGAGGGTCCAATCATGCCCGCCTGAAAAACTGACAGACGGACCTGATCGGAAAGACCTTGTGAAAGGGGCCAAAGGCAGCACAGACATAACTCACTCTCCATGTGGCACACGAGCATTCAGCAGAGCCCAAATAGCATAGAAGGTTGCCCCTTCCTCTTTCAATATGGGCGCTAGAGTTCAGGCTGAAATCAAAAGCAGGTACATAGTAACATTTAAATACATTTTTGTTTCATATATACAACTATATTCAATTTATTTTCTGCCTGAAGTTTAGCTTTAGATAACGTCTGTTTACCAATAAAAAAAAAATAAATATATATATATATATATATATATATATATAATATTAGGCATATACAGCAATTCATAGTAAACATCTCCCCTCCCTCTTAATATTTTAGGGCCTATTCACACTTGTGTTACAGTAACAAGCATACCAAAGTTCTATTCATTTTAAATTACACTTCAATGCACCCACACTGAGCGGCATCACAACATACCATGGTGACACGTGCCAGGTTGAAAAAAAGGTTCAGGTCGGGTTTTGCCTGTGCTGTGGTATGTTCACAGCCCATTCAAAAGCATAGGCTGATTTAACATGACACGTGTGATCTCCAGCCTTACAGTTTATATATTACAATGTAAATGCTCTCAAGGCACTGCCAATTTAAATAAGTCTTGTCAACATCAGCCACGTCCAAATGTCTAACCCCACTGACACTTCCATGTAGTTGATGGGCTAACCTCTGTACGATTTACAAACAAGGTACCGCTATCTAGGACAGCGTTTCTCAAACGTTTTTGTTTTGCGGAGCACCAAAAAGATCTAAAAGGAAAAAAATAAATAAATAAATATCTAAAAATTTTCGCAGCACACCTGAAAAGACTTATTTTTTGTTGCAAAGAACGTATTTATTTTTACATATAGATTTAATTTTAAAATTTAATGAGAAGGATGTGCCTGCTTTCGAGAGCAAATCAGATTGAAGCGATTGTAATTTTCTTTGTACTTTCACTTGCTTTTCTTTTCTCTTTCAGAGTTTCAGACTTGATTAACCACTTCCGGACCGCCCCTCGTCATTAAACGTCGGCTCTTTGACTGTAAACGTCTTTGTTATGGCAGCAGATAGCTGCCATAATCCCGGCATTTTTAAAAACCGGTGAGCAGTCCACTTTTGGATAAAAGTGGTCTCCGCCACGAGATCGCTTATCGGCGGTGGGAGAGGTCTCCCCTCCTGCTGCGCTCCGGTCATCTCCGCCGCTTGCAGGATCCGTCGGTAGCCATGGAGACGATCCGATCCTCTCCCATGAGAGGCATGGAGTCGAGTGAGGGAATGATGGCTCCCACTTGGCTTCATACCATTGGATGACAGAAGCGATGGCAAATGTCACTTTTGTCCAATGGTAATAAAGAGGTGTTTTTTTTTTTTTTTATTGCTTTTAAAGTGCAAATGAGAGATCTGAGGTCTTTTTGACCCCAGACTTCACATTTAAGAGGCCCTGTGCGGTTTATTTCTAGAGGTTTGTAATAGGAATAAAAAAGTGACCCATTTTTTTTTTTTTTTTTAAATGGACAGTGTAAAAATAGAAAATAAAAAGTAAAATGAATAAATTGCCCGGCCGAGCTTGCGTGCAGAAGCGAACGCACAAGTCACACCCACATATGAAAACGGTGTTCAAACCACACGTGAGTTATCGCTGCGATCGTTAGAGTGAGAGCAATAATTCTAGCAGTAGAAATCCTCTAAATCAAAACTGGTAACCTGAAGAAATTTTTAAACGTCGAAGGAGATTTTTAAGTGTCAAAGTTTGTCGTCATTCCACGAGCGGGCGCAATTTTGAAGCATGACAGGTTGGGTATCAATTTAGTCGGCATAAAAATTATACTTCATACTATAGAAAAAAATTGGGCTAACTTTACTGTTCTCTTTTTTTAATTCAAAAGTGTATTTTTTTTTAAAAAAATTGTGCTTGTGAGACCGCTGCGCAAATACGGTGTGACAAAGTACCTTTTCATGTGAGAACACTGAAGAAATGTCACATGAAATTGGAGTCACATGACACCAATTTGGACATTTTCCCTTAGGGGTGTACTCACTTTTGTTGCCAGTGGTTTAGACGTTAATGGCTGTGTGTTGAGTTATTTTGAGGGGACAGCAAATTTACACGGTTATACAAGCTGTACACTCACTACTTTACATTGTAGCAAAGTATCATTTCTTCAGTGTTGTCACATGAAAAGATATAATAAAATATTTACAAAAATGTTAGGGGTGTACTCACTTCTGTGAGATACTGTGTTTTACTTTAACTTTTGTGACATTATTTTACCACTTAATTTTTCCATATGTTCAAGGTTTCAATACGCTAGCAATTTAAAAGATTTTTCAAAACTCCCAAGGCACACCTACAAATCTCTTCTGATCGCCACCCGATCAGCGCTCTGTCGATGGCTGAGCGCGCTGATCAGTGTGTGTTCTGGCAGGGGGGTGGGGTTCCCCTGTCAGAACACAACAGCTCAGTGGGGGAGGAGATTGCTGTACTAACATTGGATAATTAGTACAGTGGCTCCTCCTGAGCTCTTCAGTTTCTACTCGTTCAGCACACTGGGTTGGAAAAAAAAAAAAAAAAAGAAGAAGGATAGTGTGTACCAGGCTTAAAGTAGAACTATAGGCAAAACTGTTTATTAATTTTGGATAGGGCAAAGAAGGGTTATAACCCCAGGTCAGATTTTTTTTCCCCATTGTGGAGAATACCACTCACTTTCTGTCCCATAACAGGAAATCCTTGTAAATTAAGGGAATTATTTGGAGACAATTTGGAGAGTTTTCCTCCTCTCCCCAATAGTGCTGCTCATAAAATTAGAATATCATCAAAAAGTTGATTTATTTCACCAATTCCATGTGAAACTTGTATATTATATTCATTCATTACACACAGACTGATATATTTCAAATGTTTATTTCTTTTAATTTTGATTATAACTGACAGCTAAAGGGAAATCCCAAATTCAGTATCTCAGAAAATTAGAATATTACTTAAGACCAATACAAAGAAAGGATTTTTAGAAATCTTGGCCAACTGAAAAGTATGAGGATGTACAGCACTCAATACTTAGTTGGGGCTCCTTTTGCCTGAATTATTGCAGCAATGCGGCGTGGCATGGAGTCGATCAGTTTGTGGCACTGCTCAGGTGTTATGAGAGCCCAGGTTGCTCTGATAGTGGCCTTCAGCTCTTCTGCATTGTTGGGTCTGGCATATCGCATCTTCCTCTTCACAATACCCCATAGATTTTCTAAGGGGTTAAGGTCAGGCGAGTTTGCTGGCCAATTAAGAACAGGGATACCATGGTCCTTAAACCAGGTACTGGTAGCTTTGGCACTGTGTGCAGGTGCCAAGTCCTGTTGGAAAATGTAATCTGCATCTCCATATAGTTGGTCAGCAGCAGGAAGCATGAAGTGCTCTAAAACTTCCTGGTATACGGCTGCGTTGACCTTGGACCTCAGAAAACACAGTGGACCAACACCAGCAGATGACATGGCACCCCAAACCATCACTGACTGTGGAAACTTTACACTGGACCTCACGCAATGTGGATTGTGTGCCTCTCCTCTCTTCCTCCAGACTCTGGGACCCCGATTTCCAAAGGAAATGCAAAATTTACTTTCATCAGAGAACATCATTTTGGACAACTCAGCAGCAGACCAGTCCTTTTTGTCTTTAGCCCAAGCAAGACACTTCTGACGCTGTCTGTTGTTCAAGAGTGGCTTGACACAAGGAATGCGACAGTTGAAACCCATGTCTTGCATATGTCTGTGTGTAGTGGTTCTTGAAGCACTGACTCCAGCTGCAGTCCACTATTTGTGAATCTCCCCCACATTTTAATGGGTTTTGTTTCACAATCCTCTCCAGGTTGCGATTATCCCTATTGCTTGTACACTTTTTCTACCACATCTTTTCCTTCCCTTCGCCTCTCTATTAATGTGCTTGGACACAGAGCTCTGTGAACAGCCAGCCTCTTTTGCAATGACCTTTTGTGTCTTGCCCTCCTCGTGCAAGGTGCCAATGGTCGTCTTTTGGACAACTGTCAAGTCAGCAGTCTTCCCCATGATTGTGTAGCCTACAGAACTAGACTGAGAGCACCATCTTTTTCACATGTTCGTTATCCCTATTAGCGTTGGACCTCTCCTAACACTTTGTTTTGGGTAATTTTACACCCCCTCTAAGTGTTTATCACCTGACGTCGACCTCAGTCACGAAGTTCTTGGTGATGTGTGTCTGTATACGTTCTGTACCCAAAGTTGACAGCGTAAGGAACACAGTTCGGTGAGAACTTGTTGTCTGTCGCAGTCTTCACAGAACGAACCCGATTTCTGTTTTTCCTGACCAGAC
>BLSH010552895.1:248918-259317 GCA_018402905.1 Glandirana rugosa | reverse complement strand
TTATCAATCAAACCTCTTTATAACATATATAACAGAAACTAAGTAAAACTTTTCTTTTTCAATGTTTTTAGTCTTTTATCATTTATTTAGCAAAAAAACCCAGTGGTCATTAAGATGTTACTAACCAAACAACAGTAAAATCAATCTATATACTGTAAAGCATGCTTGTTATACTCACTGGGGAACCTAAAGGGTTCTATCAGTCTATGGAGACAGGCTGCACATTCTCAGTTTGGTGTGTATTGCTAGATAGTTTTTTTTTACTTGGGAGAGTGCATGTGATCAGCACAGGGCCAATCAGCACTGTCCAGGAAGAGGGTCAGGGGTCTTTCAGCCTGGTGGGACAGTCAAAAAACAGGGGGGTGGGTCACAGTTTATACAGTGCACACTGCCACGGTATCTATTAGTAAAGGAAATAGTTCATTTGGACCAGCTTTCTCCAAACTAACTATTTAACCAGTTCCCGCCTGGCCAATGGACAAATGGCGGCTGGGCAGGACATTCATCGCTCCGGGTGGACATCCTCCCGGAGCGCGTCTCTCCCATGCCTCAGGGGCTGTGCTGCAGCGCAATCTGTCACCAGCTGTGTCCACCGCTGACAGATCACTGTACCGGGCCCCTGCCGGTGCCATATGATCGCTGTGACCTATCACAGCAGATCACATGACAATTATAAGCAATGGATGGTTTCCATTCTTGCCATTCATTGTGTTGCTAGCTGGGATTGGTTACAGTGATCACATGGTGCAGACTGGGCCAATTACAGCCCATTTTTTACTGCATGATTAGCTGTGGCCAATCACAGTTATTCAAAACAATACACACTGAATGAATTAATTTCATTCAGTAATAACGGTTGCTTATAACAGTGCAATTCACTGGTATAAGCAATCATAATGTGTAAAAAAAAATCCCGATCATATCTCCAGAGTAGTACAATGTTACTATGGTAACACGGTGTTGCTTTGTTCACAATGTGTTAAAGAAAAAAATCATTAAAAAATGTAAAAAAAAAAAGTAATTTTTTTTTTTTTTACATACTGTCACCAGTTAGTGTGCCTGATCACAGCCACACCAGCTATATGATCATGATGTACTGCACTGATGAAAGAATGTAAAAAAAAAAAAGTGAAAAAAACGATTTTTTTAAATTCCATAATTTTCCAAAAAACTTTGACAAAAAATTACAACTTAAAATAAACCGCCATGCCTCTTAATAAGTACCTTGGACTGTCTACATTTTAAAAAGGGGTCATTTGGGGGGTATCTGTACTATCCTGGCATTTTTGTGCCTCAAGAAATGAGATAGGCCGTCAGTACATCAGTAATGATCAATTTTCAGATACCATAGTTTGTGGACTCTATAACTTTCCTACAGACTAAATAATAAACACTGAATTGGTTTATTTTCACCAAGAAATGGAGCAGAATATAGTTTATCCTAAATTTATTTATTTGCAAAGTTTTATAACAGAAACAAAGAAAAACTTGTTTTTTTCAAATATTTCGGCCTCTATATGTTCATTTAGCAACCAATTAAAAACCCAGTGGTGATTAACCAGTTACCAACCGGGCCATAGTCGAACGACGGCTACAGCGGGGTCGGATAACTCTGGGAGGCCGTCATATGACAGCCTCCCAGAATCGCGCACCCCTGGGAATCTCCGTAACCATTGGGTCTCCCAGCTCCGGCGTGTCACGGATCGCGGTAAAGGGCCAATGACAGCGGCCCTTTACCACATGATCACGCCATCCAATGACGGAGTGATCACTTGTAAACAAGCCGGAGCTTGTTCAGTTCGGCTCCTCCCCTCTCCGCACGTTGATCGTTACAGCGTGTGAGAAGAGGGGAGAGATCGGGTGCAGCAGCGATGTGGGCTGGATCTGAAGTGCCCACAGAGCTGATCTGTGCCCAGCCATGGCTCATCCATCCATCCATGCTCCATCCATTCTCCATTCATGCTCCATCCATGCTCCATGCGTGCTCCATCCATGGCTCATCCATCCATGCTCCATGCGTGCTCCATCCATGGCTCATCCATCCATACATGGCTCATCCATACATCGATGGCTCATCCATACATCCATGTGTGCTCCATCCATGGCTCATCCATCCATCCATGCTCCATCCATGGCTCATCCATCCATCCATGCTCCATCCATTGCTCATCCATCCACATTCATGTCTCATCCATTCCCATCCATGGCTCATTCATGCTCATCCATCCCCATCCATGGCTCATTCATGCTCACCCATCCTCACCATGGCTCATTCATGATCATCCGTGCCACATCAGTAATCATCCGTGCCACATCAGTAATCATCCGTGCCACATCCATGCCACATTAGTGATAATCCATGCCACTTCAGTGGTCATCCGTGCCACATCCATGCCACATCAGTGCTCATCCGTGCCACATCCATGCCACAGCAGTGATCATCCGTGCCACATCAGTGATCATCCGTGCCACATCAGGGCTCATCTGTGCCACATCAGTACTCATCCATGTCACATCAGTTCTCATCAGTGCCAAATCCATGCCACATCAGTTCTCATCAGTGCCAAATCCATGCCACATCATTGCTCATCCGTGCCACATCCATGTCACTACAGTTCCCAACAGTGCCACTAGAGTACCCATCAGTGCCTCACAAAAGTGTAATAGGCAGTCAAATTAGATTTGAAATGTATGCCTTTAGAACGCCTGATGGTGCCCCCCGCATGTTGGGCCTCTGTATGTGGCCAGGCTGTGAAAAAGTCTCACACATGTGGTATCGCCATACTCTCATTTTTTCTATGTACATGCTATGTGTTGGAAATATCTGATAAATCAATAACTTTGTGTAAAAAAAATGCGTTTTCATTTTCTTTCCACGTTTACCCAAAACTTGCGGAAAAAAATGACATGTTCAAAAGACTTATAATTCCTCATAGAATATACATTGGGGTGTCTACTTTCCAAAATGGGGTAACTTTTTGGGGGTTTCCATTGTCCTGGTGCTCCAGGACCTTCAAAAGTGTAAGAAGTAGTCTAGAAATTATATGTGTAATTTATGCTCCTAGAACGCCTGATGGCGCTCCCTACATGTTGGGCCTCTCTATGTGGTCAGGCTGTTTTAAAAGTCTCACATGTGGGAGGAGTAGTAGAATGCATTTTGGGGTATAATTTGTGATATGTATACGCTGTGCGAGAGAAATAACCTGTTAATATGACAATTTTGAGAATCTTTTTTTTTTTTTAATTTTGCAAAGAATTGTGGGAAAAAATTACAAGTTTAAAAAACTCACCATGCCTCTTACTAAAAACCTTGGAACGTCTACTTTCTAAAAAGGTGTCATTTGGGGGGTATTTGTACTGTCCTGGCTTGTAAGCCTGCATTCACATAGGGGTGACCCAACTTCGGCGCGACTTCGCTAGGCAATTTCAGCGCGACTTCCAGTGCGACTTCAAAGACCTCAGGCGACTTTACAACACGACTTTTGCCAGGCGACTTTGCCTTGACCAATCAGAGAAGGGAGGGAGGGGGCTGCCTAAAAATAAATTCTGTTCTTTTAATTGTAAAGTCGCTTCCATGTAGGTGGGGATCAGACTTGGAGGCGACTTCTATTGAATCCTATGGGCACAAGTCGGATAGAAGTCGCCTAGAAGTAGTACAGGAACCTTTTCAGAAGTCGCCTTGAAGTCAGAGCGACTTCAGTCGTGTATATTAAGACGGCTCCCATTCGTTTCAATGGGATTTCAAATGTCAAGCGACTTGGGGCGACTTGAGGCAACTCAAGTCGGATCGCAAGTCGCCCCTATGTGAACGGGCACTTAGGGTCTCAATAAATTAGATAGACTGTCAGTACATCAGGTGTGATCAATTTTCAATGATTGGCACCATAGCTTATAGACTCTAATTTTCACAAAGACCAAAACATTTACACTGATTTAGGTTACTTTTACCAAAGAGATGCAGCAGTATAAATTTTGGCCAAAATTTATGAAGAAAAATAACTAATTTGCAAAAATTTTATTACAGGAACAAAGAACAATGCATTTTTTTTTTACCAAATTTTCAGTCTTTTTTCATTTATAGAGCAAAAAAAACCCCCCAGAGGTGATCAAATACTACCAAACAAAAGCTCTATTTGTGTAAAAAAAAAGGAAAAAATTTCATATGGGTACAGTGTTGCATGACTGAGTAAGGCCCCTTTCACATGGACGTTCCGTTCAGGTCCGCCTGTCCGTTCTTCAGGCGGACTTGAACGAACGCCCCATTCTCCTCTATGGAGCGACGGATGTCAGTGGTGACATGTCCACTGACATCCGCCACTCTCTGATCTAATGGATACCCTATTTTTCCATCCGTCTGGGGATCGGATCGGATGACAATGGACATCATCCGATTTCCCATAGAGGAGAGCGGCGCTCTAATAGATCCGTCTCTGCACAGTGACTTTGTTGCAACTTTGGCACAATGAACACATATTACAAAATCGTACAGAAATAGTACAGAAATCACATCTATATTATTCAGGTGCGATTTGCATGAGCCTTTAAGCTTTTAAGCAGTTGCCGACCGCCCGTGTGACTTGACAGCGGCAACTTGGTTCGTTATCGCAAACTGCTGTCACCTGATGGCGGCTGTGAGATCGTGCACTGTGAGCATGTGCCACCGGAGGCGCACTCACTGTGTTCCGGGGGAGCCAGGGAGTGGGTAGGGCGGACTCGATCTCTGCCAGCTACCCGCAGTGAGAGATCGGAGGTCCGTGTAAGTAAACACGGATCTCCGTTCTGATAGAGGGGGAAGGGATGTGATCACAGGCTTCCTGTATATGGAAGCCGTGATCACTCCCCTCCCCCTGCCAGCCCCCATACAGTTAGAACACACTGAGGGAACACAGTTAACCCTTAGAGTGTCCCCTCCAGGTTAACCCCTTCACTGCCAATGGTATTTACACAGTAATCAATGCATTTTCATAGCACTGATCGCTGTATAAATGCCAATGGTCTCAAAAAAGTGTCAAAATGGTCCGACATGTCCGCCGCAATATTGCAGTACCGCTAAAAATCGCAGATCGCCGCCATTACTAGTAAAATATAAAAAAAAAATGAAAACCCCATAAATTAATTCTCATCATTCGTAAACACGGCAACTTTTGCGCAAATCAATCAATAAACGCTGATGGACGTGCTGACATCACCACTGTTTGGACTTGCCCGGGAGACGGGAACCGGCCGGTTATGCTTGATTTTATTGGATCTATGTGAGTAGTTTTAACCTTGTGTTTAATAAATGTTCCTTAAATGGTACTTCACTATAAGAGCCTCTCTTTTCCTGTGGGTATCTATGTTACCAACGAGATTTTGAGCGCCAGGGAATGTTCCATGGGATCAAGGGAGCTATAGGAGATCCCAATTAAGAAGACATACTGGGAGCACATTTATATTGGAAGAATATCCAACATTATCGTAAGAAGCGGGGTCATTTACCTTATATCCCAGGTTGGGGAAAAGCCACCGCTCTGACTACAGCGGGCTCTGGTAAGCCTTTAGACAGCTGGTGGTGGATACACATTGCTTACCATTGCACCGGGTGTTGTGTTATTAGCTATCTGCAATTGTGGACATTCCTGCATTTAATTTATATATTGTACAAGGTGGACTTATTGCCTTTAAATTAATGACAGCATTGGTACATCTTTATATTTTTTCTCTTTTAGCGCAGCCTTTGTTTACAATAAATGCTGATTGCGATTTTTTTTACCAAAAATATGAGGAAGAATATAAATCGGCCAAAACCGATGAAAACATTTTTTTTTTTTCAAAATTGTTGCTCTTCTTTTGTTTATAGCGGTGATCAGAAATGACACAGAGGGGATCACATACCACCAAAAGAAAGCTCTATTTGTGGGGGAAAAAGGACGTAAATTTTGTTTGGGTACAAGGTCACACGATCGTGTAATTGTCAGTTAAAGCGACGCAGTGCCGAATCGCAAAAAGTGCTCTGGTCCTAAAGTGGGAAATCCTTCCAGGACTGAAGTGGTTAACATTGAAGTCTATGGACCTCAAGTTGCATCGAAGTTGGGCCAAAGTAATGCAGGGACTACCTTGAAGTCGGCGCGACATGAACGGTACTCATTGGAAATAATGGGGAACGACTTGTCCTGCGATTTTGCAGTCCCAAGTTGCAGGACAAGTGGCATAAGTGTGAAAGGGGCCAAAGGCATAATGAGCTAGTATGCATCACATACTAGCTCATTATGAAATACTTACCTTAGAACTAAGTCTTCCAGTGGCTCCTGGACACCGCTAAGACGGCTGACATCTTTCCCAGGGTTTAGGAGATATTTACACTACCTATAGGTAAGCCTTCTTATAGGCTTACTTATAGGTAAATGTCAGCAGAGGAAATTTACTTCCTCTTTAAACATTTCTTTACCATTTCCAAACTCACTATATATTCCTGGAGTAAAAATCTAATAACATATTATTATTTCTGGTATTAAGGTGTGAACATGCACTACAGACACAGATTTAGGGTCCTTTCACACCAGCGGACGGGCTTCGCTGCTCAGCGGCGATCCATCCGTTGATCCCCGCTGAGCCAATGGAGGACAATGGAGTATCCGTTCAGGTCTGCCTAAAAAACTGACAGGCGGACCTGAATGATCCGTTCGTGTGAAAGGACCCTCAGCCATTGTGATATATAACGTCTTTATAAATAAAACCAAGTTTCATAAATAAACAAAAATATTGCTTTTTGAGAAACAGAAGTGCATCTTTAAATATATATATAAAAAAACTGTAAACTCTGTTGGCTGTAATGACATTGTACATATTATCTGTATATATTACCAACATTAAATATTAAGAAAAGCATTTTTCTTTATTTTTTTCCCAGCACCTTAGTAGATGCCTCCTACTTATTCTGTGTGGTAGTGCAGTTTTAAAGTGGTTGTAAAGGCACAAGTTTTTTTTACCTTCTTGCATTCTAAAAAAACTTCTGTGTGCAACAGCCTTCCCCCTAATACTTTCCTGAGCCCCATCTCGATCCAGGGATATCACAGCCAATGAGGGGGCAGGGCCAAGCCATGGCTCCATGTGTGAATGAACACACAGAGCCGCGGCTTAGGAGTGCACTTGCCTAGGAGCGTACCAGCCAGCTCCCCCCACAGCATGCAACTTGCATGCTGTGGGGACAGCCAGCATAAGGGAGGAGCCAGGAGCGCCGGCAAGGAATCCGAGAAGGGGAGGATCCGGGCTGCTCTGTCCACAACCATTGCACAGAGCAGGTAAGTATAACATGTTTGTTATTTTGAGGGGGAAAAAAAACAAGGCTTTAATATCTCTTTAATTTTGATTAAAATATTGATTTAGTTTTAGTCACAGTCCTTTGACTAAAATGCCATTTTAGTTTTAGGCATATTTTAGTTTTTAGTCATATTTTACTCAACTAACTAACTAAAATATTTCCATCAATGAAATTAACTACTTGAAGACCAGACCTTTTTCTGACATTTGTTGCTTAAAATCAGTTTTTTTGCTAGAAAATAACTTAGAAACCCCAACCATTATATATATATTTTTTAGTGGAGCAGAGACCCTAGAGAATAAAATGGCGGTCATTGCAATATTTTATGTCACACTGTATTTGCGCAGAGGTCTTTCAAAACACATTTTTTTTGGAAAAAATACACTTCAATTAATTAATGTGTGGTTTGAACACTGTTTACATTTGCGCTCACTTTGGGGCAATTGTTTATACTGTCCCTTTAAAAAATAATAATTTTGATCACTTTTATTGCTGTCACGAGAAATGTAAACATCCCTTGTGACAGTAATAGGTAATGACTCTTTATGGAGGTATCTGGGGTCTATAAGACCCTGAACCCCTCCTCTGCACTTGAGAGTATTCAAAACGCCAAGATCAGCGTTTTTTAAATACTTCGGATTTTTGAAAAATGCCACTTTGTTTGGGTCTCTGGCCAGTCGACAGACTTGCTGGTTGGTGGCTCAGGTCTCCCGGTGGGACGGGAGAGCCCAGGCAAGCGGCGGAAGGACTCCCTTCCGCCGCTTGTAATAACAGCCGAGCAGCTGCTTAGGTGCGTCAGTTGTTACTACAAGAAAGCCGAGTATCTGCTCTAAAAAATGGTACTGAGGTGATGCCTGCAGCTGCAGCCATAACTCTGGAACAACCAATGACAAACAAGTACGTGATTTGGTGGCAAGTGGTTAACAATGTTGATCATATCCCCCCCTAATATCTTCTTCTCAAGAGATAATAAATTCAGTTCCTCTAATCTTTCCTCATAGCTGAGCTCCTTCATGCCTCTTATCAGTTTGGTTGCCCTTCTCTGCACTTTCTCCAGTTCCCCGATATCCATTTTGAGAACTGATGCCCAAAACTGAACTGCATATTCCAGATAAGGTGTTACTAATGATTTGTAAAGGGGCAAAATTATAGCTCTCTGTCTCTGGAGTCTATACTTCTCTTAATACAAGAAAGGATTTTGCTTTCTTTGTAAACGGGCCTTTAACCACTTCAGCCCCGGAAGGATTTCTCACTTTAGGACCAGAGCCCTTTTTGCGATTTGGCGCTGCGTCGCTTTAACTGACAATTGTGCGGTCGTGCGACGTTGTACCCAAACAAAATTTGCGTCCTTATTTTTCCCACAAATAGAGCTTTCTTTTGGTGGTATTTGATCATCGCTGCGTCATTTCTGATCGCCGCTATAAACAAAAGAAGAGCGACAATTTTGCAAAAAAACCCAAATTTCTTACTTTTTGCTAAAATACAAATCCAAAAAAAAAAATATAAAAAAAAATTGTTTTCACCGTTTTTGGCCGATTTATATTCTTCCTCATATTTGGGATAAAAAAAATCGCAATTGGCGTTTATTGATTGGTTTGCGCAAAAGTGGCAGCGTTTACGGATGATGAGAATTCATTTTTGGGGTTTTTATTTTTTTTACATTTTTTATTAGTAATGGCGGCGATCTGCGATTTTTAGCGGTACTGCAATATTTCAGCGGACATGTCGGAACATTTTGACACTTTTTTGGGATCATTGGCATTTATACAGCGATCAGTGCTATAAAAATGCACTGATTACTGTGTAAATGCCATTGGCAGTGAAGGGGTTAACCTGCAGGGGGCGCTCTAAGGGTTAACTGTGTTCCCTGGGCGTGTTCTAACTGTGGGGAGACTGCCCTAGCAGGGAAAGGGAAGTGATCACAGCTTCCGTGTAGAGGAAGGCTGTGTTCACAGCCCTTCCCCCTTCACAGAACGGAGGTCCGTGTTTACTTACACGGACCTCCGTTCTTTCACTCCGGGGGGGGCATCGCGGGTAGCCGGCGGCGATCGAGGCCGCCGCACCCGCTCCCTGGCCCTCCCCGAACACAGTGAGCGCGCGGGCGTGCCTCCGGCGGCGCGCGATCTCGCAGCCGCCGTCGGATGACGGCGATTTGCGATATCGCACCACTTTGTCGCCATCAACCTGCGGTTGGCGGTCGGCAAGTGGTTAAGCTGAATGCAGCATTCTGTATTTTGTAGCAACTGCTGTCTCCTATAGTAACACTTCACTCACAGTATCCCACTATAGATCTTTCAGCTTATCTCCCACCTACAGAACCTGCTGGACTTCTCAAGCTTCACTCACAGCTAACTGCTGCAGTCTTCAGGCTTAGCTCACAGTCAGGGCCGTCTTACTGAGCGGGCACCCCTGGGCACAGCCCAGGGGCCCCAGGTAAACACAGGGCCCCATCAGGGCCGGTTCTCCTGCAATTAATTATCTTGCAGCAATGTGGAGATTAGCTGGAAGGAAGGAATGACTGCAGTCTGGTCTCTGCTAGTGACTACTAGCAGCTGGGCTCAGGAGTCGGGCTGAGCGGGTACTAGTTCTACTTCTGCCGGCCAGCTGGACTTTCAGTGTCACCTGCCCTTAATGAATGTTAATACTGTCTTTGCCGAATGTCAGTAGCTCCGCCCCCACATCCACCCATGGCCCAGCAAGGACTCTGTCACTGGAAGAAGGTAGGATGCACAGTGAACTGTTCTGTCTCTGTAACTGCCTGTGCCGATCTTGCTATGAGATTTTGGATACAGCAGGAGTTCAGAATGGACAGCAAAGGCCCCAAGATGCTGAAGACCCCCTTGTATAGTGACCAATCCCTGCTGTGCCCGTACTAGCAGCCCCACCCCCTTATGTGCACACAGAGCATGG
The DNA here is from genome assembly GCA_018402905.1 of Glandirana rugosa. Classification (NCBI taxonomy): domain Eukaryota; kingdom Metazoa; phylum Chordata; class Amphibia; order Anura; family Ranidae; genus Glandirana; species Glandirana rugosa. The sequence goes on along the minus strand of BLSH010552895.1, from coordinate 249,107 downwards.
TGCTAGATAGGTGTGTGAGAAGCTGCAGCAGACGAAATCTTAAATTGGAGGACATTAGAGACTGCAAAATTGGTGAGTCCACTGTCCAAACGCCTCCCTCCCCCCTCAACTTGACAAAAACAGTTCAACTCCCCCCTCCCTCCGCAAACCTGTCACCTGAGTGGTTAAAACGTCAGAGATTACAGGAGG
>BLSH010552895.1:219997-230421 GCA_018402905.1 Glandirana rugosa | reverse complement strand
AATTTCTGCTATCTGTCCTCAGAGCAACAGCACAGACAGCAGTAGTAAAGTAATCTATCTCAGGATGCAGGATCAGGTCTTAAAATGGCTGAAATCTGTCCCTCACGCCGTCAGCTACCTTTCCCTACACTAACCCAAGGAGCATGTGACTGCAGCACTGTGACTCCAGCTTATAAAGAGGCTGGGTCACATGATGCACTGGCCAATCACAGCCATGCCATTAGTAGGCATGGCTGTGATGGCTTCTAAGGGCAAACCAGTGAAACGCTTGTTGATTGGCTGCCCTGCAGCTTCTCAACACGTGGAGTAAAATAGCAGAACCCCGGACCGAACCCGAACGATTTTTGAAATGTCCGGGTCCGGGTCCGTGCCACGGACACCCGAAAGTTCGGTACGGACCCGAACGTTACAGTCCGGGTTCGCTCAACACTACTTAACAAGGCATTTAATGTCCAACTACTCAGCCCATTGGCACAAGCTCCTAAAAGCCACACAAAAGGGGCACAAAGGGTTACAGTGGGAAGGCGCCACTGACACCCAAAGACCAATTTTTCTGCACCTGTTTGACAGGTGCATATCATTGCAATTTTTTTTACAGAAAGGCCAATTCTTGCCTTCATGAAGAGCACCTCTATAGGGTTATGGTGTGAAGGCACCATCGACACCCAAAGCCCAATTTTTCCGCACTGGTTTTATCTATCCAAAGTCAAAGTGACACCAGAATTTATCCAAAAAAACTCTAATCTTGCTCCCAGTGCACTACATTGTGGCCTCATCATACACACTGGCTCCTCAGCTGTTGGCAGCTTTTTTTTTTTCAGGGAAAATTTCATTTTTACAGATTTACAGATAGACTAAGGGGACAATCCCCCCCGTGGAGGCACTATATTGGAAGGAATTTTTCATTTTTATGCTTTCACTTTAAAAATCAAAAAAAAAATCAAAAAATTACTGCTCATTTAAAAATGTCATTTTTCACAAATGTTTTTTTCATTGATACATGTCCCCCAGGGCAGGACCAGACCCCTATAACCATTGTATGCCCAATTACTTACATATAAGCCTTCAAAATGGGCACTTTTGACGTTCGGGTCCCATTAACTTTAATGGGGTTCGTTATTCGGGTCCGAACTTTCGCGGTGATCAAAAGTTCTGAACAGGGGTCTGTTTAGCCCATCCCTAGTGAGCAGTAGTGACATCACCAAAGACTGGAAGCCATAGATAACACAGTACCTTAGGTCTCACACTGCAGATATACAGCTATTGTATAAAGCTGTAATGCTTAGATATCCTCATACATAGTACTTCACTCTTTGAGTTCAGTTCCACTTTAAACTCAAAATAATGCTTTGCTTAGGTGTGGGAGATTAGCTTGTGGGGATCACTTTTCAGAGGAAAAGATTCAGCATGGAGGTCAGTTTCTTTAAAATCTGGTGGCTTGCCAGGTTTATTATCACAGATTTGCAAGATCAAAACACATAACAAAGCACAAAACAAAACCTCGCTGTCCGGCGCTAAACTAAACAATTGGGTTCCTCTCTATACAGTGTGGTACTGTCCCCTACACCCACAAAACATAAGCACAGCGCAAGCCTTGATCTTTGAGTCCAAATTATCACACAGAGCTCACTCAGCTTTCTCCCTCTGAGTTCCAGGATAGAGCTCTCCTCTGCTCTCTTCCTGCTCATTAAATGCAGGTGGAGAGGTGTTTGAGTGGACCAGAAAGTCTGGGCCAGATCCAGCTCTGCCACGGTGACTGGCAAAACCTGGGTCGGACTCTCACTAGTTGCCTCAAAGTGATCGTATGCAAGGCGACAAGTATCACCCGTCCGTTATGGCACCTCGCATAATGTCACATAGGCTACATTCACACTAGTGATTTAGATCAGTGCAAATTGCAGCGGCAGGAATCTTCGGATTCCTGCTGCAGCTGTGAGCGACTAAGATGCGGTCTCCAGCCCCATTCACTATGATAGGATGCAGGTGGCCTCAGCTATTTGAGGATCTCCACACAGCCAGAGATTACTTGTGGCCACCGACAACCTGTCATTATATTGAATGAGTCCGGCAGCCACACCTAGCCGCTCACAGCCACAGCAGGAAACAGAAGATTTCTACTGCTGCAATTTACACCAGCCTGTGTGAATATAGCCTTATAGTATATTATGTATTATAATAATAATAGCAATATTGGACAAGACAAGTTCCAATTGAAATATCTGTTTTATTTAAAACATACAGCCAAAAAAATGTATTTACTTAGCACTTTAGGAGGACTGTTGAGAAACAATAAAGTCTATAAAAAACAAAGAAAGTGCTACAAACCCAAAATCAATACATCTGTGCCCAGACTAACGTAGTACTAAATGTCCAAAATCCAATAGAGAGTAAAAATACGGCACCAGGACATCTTGGCATAAAAAATTGATATATCTATTTAATCCATCAATCCATAAAAAATAATCAGTTTCTAAAGACTGATGCTTTTCAGCCTCCTACATAGGCCTTAGTTATGATGACTAAGGCCTTTGTAGAAGGCTGAAACGCAACTACAAAATAAATGTACAACAGTCAGAGGTGATGAACTTGAACCTACCCCCTGGCAGGCTCCAGAAAATAAAGCGTAACTTTCCATTCTCGTGGGTCAGCCATAAGCTCAAACATCTGGGTATTTGCCCCACGCCATTAATATTAGATATATTTAAAGAAAACTTTCTTCTATGGTTGGCAAAGACCAAGGGAGATTTTAAGCACTGGCACCAACTAACCTTCACCTGGTTTGAAAGGAACAGCATCCTGAAGATGACTGTCCTCCCGAGATTACTATACCTCTTACAGACACTCCCGGTTCTGCTTCCACATACCTTTCTCAGAGCAGTAGGCTGGAATTTTTACATTTTCTCTGGGGTCATAAAACTAACAGAATCTCTTATTGCCCATTGACCCTCCCAATAAACCCAATACTGCCATACTCCTTCGGGGCTCCCGAAGGAGTATGGCGGTATTGGGTTTTCTGACCCGATTAAATATTATTATGCTGTTCACCTGACAAGAACTCTTGATTGGATCAAGCATGCCAGGGAGAAGGGCTGGTTGGTCTGGGACAGGTTTTTTCTCAGGTGCCTTTGCAAGCCCTTCCATGGCAAACTGTATTGCTACCGCCAAGCATCAAATCCCACCCCCTGATTGGAACCATGCTCCGGATTCTAAAAGGGCAGGCTGCCCCTTCAGAACCCCCCTCTACGTTTACCTCTTTATCCCCTGTTATAGGAGCTCTAGATTTCACTCCAGGCTTGACAGAACCTAAGTTCAAAGCTTTTCTTCACACTAATCAATTTAGAGTCTCCTACTCTACCCGGGAAATCACTGTGGCACTATAGAAAACATTGGGAAGATGGTTTCAACCCCCCCCCCCCCCACATTGGATTCCTGGAGAGCCATGCAGGTCCATCATTTCTTGACATCCTCTTCTGGTGCGGAGGTCCCAAAAGGCCTGATCACCTCTTTTGAGGAATACCATCTGGACCCATCCCCTAACGTCACGCTCTCTCCAAAACTCATTCCATCCTGTCTAAGCCATCAGAAGGCTATGTGCCATTGTTTGTACGAAAGTGGGAACGTTATTTAGATTTGACATTTACTGATAAACAACGAGATTGTATTCTGTACTTTGCCCATCACTCCTCTATAAAAAGTAGGTTTTAAGAATCGGGATATAAAGTCTTGATGCAATAGTATAGGGTTTCTACCCTCCTGCACAGAATCTACCCCGCAGTCTCACCAATGTGTTGGCATTGCCAACCAGATGATGATACCGTGCTACATATTTTCTGAACGTGTCCTCGTATCCACCTCTTCTGAGACTCAATTTGGGATCTGGTCTTCAAGTTGACTGATATATGCTTAGAGAATAAGCCAGAAACGTGTTTACTTCTCCTAACTCAGCTCTCGCTGCATAGATACAAAAGGTCCCTTATGATCCACTTAAGGCTATTTTCACACTGGGGTGGGCGGGCGGTAGCGGTAAATCCCCACTAATTTCAGCAGGGATTTACCGCTGTTATAGTGGCTCTACGGCAGCGCTTTGCAGGCGGGAGCAGGGTTCTTTTAACCCCCAAGAAGGGGTTAACAAGGGGTTAAAAGCTCCACCGCGCGGCGCGACCGAGGCGGTGTACAGCCTCTTCGGGAGTGCCATCCATTGCTTTTGTACACACCGCTCACCGCACCGCCTCAAAGATGCGGCTTGCGGGACTTTTCTTGCTGTCCTGCAAGCGCACTGAAAAACTCTCCCCCCATTCTCCCCAGTGTGAAAGCCAGAGTGCTTTCACACTGGGGAGAATGGGGGGAGAGTTTTTCAGGCGCTGCACAGGCGCTATTTTTAGCACAGCAGCGCCTGAAAGACGTTTCAGTGTGAAAGTAGCCTAAAAGGGTAGTAAAGGAATTTTTTTTTCAGTGTCATACTTACCTAGTTGGATGCAGCATCGCTCCGATGATGCATCTGTCCCCCGGCGCCTCTGCACTGAGAACACAACGATGGCTTGGTTCTCACAGCTGCCTGAGCAGAGAGCTGCTGACTGTCAATCAGCAGCTCTGTGCTCTGCTCCCTCCTCGCTAACTGGAGAGCTGAGCTGTGGAGGGGCGGGGAGTGGCAGGCTTAGTCTCTCAGAGCTTACTGAGAGGCTGAGATGGGTGTCAGTCCTGGCACCTGGCTGACCCAGACTCTGTGGTCAGGATGACACGGTGCCTGGACTGACATTGGTGACGTCAGCAGAGAACGGACTTTCTGCTGAAAATGGGTCACAAGAGTGCAAACGAATTGCACTCCTGTGATCCATAGGAGAAGTACAGCCATACAAACTTTGGCTGTACTTCTCCTTTAATGAATGCAGCAAAAAACTGCATCCGCTCAAAGAAAAGCTTCACCGCAAAACATGGTATTTTTGCCACAATTTCCAATATTCCAGTGGCTACAGCACCTATGTGTCCTCTTAGCTTCCTTAGCAACTTCAGCCCCAGAGATCAAATGTAAACAGAGATGTTAGAGTGGATGGCGTGGGTTGTGGCATGCTGGCCTGTCCTTTTGAGTCTGGCTGTACCTTCACCTTCACTCCCCCCCTTTTTTTTTTCTTTCTTCCTCCATCTCTTCCGCTATTAAGTCTTTCTTACCAACTAACCTTTATACTTACATAGCAAGACGCGCTACTAATTGTGTGTCAATTGGCAGTAGCCGGCTAGCAACTTGAAGCATTATTGTAGTGGTTGACCTTTGTTGAGTTTCCTTTTATTCCTTTTCTAGTTGTTTCCTTTTGTTATAGTTTTGTTTTGGAAACACTGAAAATGTACACAAGTACTCTGCATAGAAGGCAAAATTACTTTCATATTTTCACAACGTACAGCTACGATAAGATTTAGTATTTTGGGAGTTTACCCCGATGAGTGGCTGCCTTTGGTTTACCAGTCACCCTCCTATTACATACCAAATAAGCTTTATCCATATTTATTTTTTTGTACATTCCGTATGCTATGATTCATCTTACTCTATAAGCATCAAACCTGCAAAACCCCAAGTCCTTATTGAAAGCTTGTATTCAAGTTATTGGCCATAAAAAGTGTATGGGGACTTGGGTACTGCCCTGGCGGGAATGTATCAATAGCAAAAAAGTTTTTAAAACTATCATTTTTAAAGGAGCAGTGAATTTAATGATAATTAAATTGAAACAATAAAAATGAAAAATTCATTTAAATATCGTGCTTGGGGGGTCCCCTTAGTCTGCCTGTAAAGTGGCACATTTGTGTGATGTCTAGAACAGTGGGGCAGCAAAATTACATTTCTCAAGGAAAAAAAGTAATTTAAACTTGCTGGCGGCTGTAATGTATTGCCAGCTCCTGGCAATCTAGATAAAAAAATGCTGAATAAAATTGAGTGGGGTCCCCCCAGTCCATAACAGGTCCTTCAGGTCTGGTATGGATTTTAAGGGGAACTCCACGCCAAAATTAAAAAAAAAATTGATGCGGGGGTCACCCCAAAATCTATACCAGACCCTTATCCGAGCATGTAGCCTGGCTGGGCAAGATGGGGGGCGGACGAGCGAGTGCTCCCCTCCTGAACTGCACCAGGCCAGGTGCCCTCAACATGGGGCGGTGGGTGCATTAGGGCAGGGGGGGCTCTGTGCCCCCCACCCCAAAGCACGTTGTCCCCATGTTGATGGGGACAAGGGTCCCTTCCTGGTAGCCCTGGCCTGTGGTTGTCGGGGTCTGCAGATGGGGGCTTATCGGAATCTGGAAGCCCCCTTAACAAGGGGGCCCCCAGATCCTGCCACCCCATGTGAATGAGTATGGGGTACCCCTACCAATTCACCAAAAAAAGTAGTGTAGTGTGGCAAAAGACAGTAGCCAAGTCCTTTTATTAAAAAACATTTCTTCTTCCCCGCTTCTTCCTACATCTTCTCCTTCCCCGCTTCTTCCTCTGGTCTTCTCCTTCTTCCTCTGGTTTCTTCTTCTCCCACTTCTTCATCCTCCAGTCTTCTTCTTTCTCCGCCGCCACTCCTACCGCCGACCCGCTGAAAATTCAAAAGACGAACCTCCTACAATGATGCAGTGGGGCGGATGACATCATTCAGATACCCCGCCCCTTGTGACTTCACCACCCATGATTGGTCTGTGATGTCACAAGGGGCGTGGTCTCCAGATGATGTCACTGGGTGGCCCCGCCCCATGCCACTATAACTCAATGCACACCGGGGAGACTGCATTACACAGGAAGAGCACGTCAAGTCAACATCGGAGGAAGAACAGAGGGAGAAGACAGCGGAGAAGACCCGACAAAAGAGCAAGAAGACAGAAGACCCGGCAGAAGAGGGAGAAGAGAAGACAGCACAGAGAGGAGAAGAACTGGAGAGGGAGAAGGGCCGGCAGAGAAAGAACGCATCGCCGGAGGAGGGAGAAGAGCCGGAGAGGGAGAAGACGCCGGAGCTAATTTAATAAAATACTTTAAAAACCTGTGTAGTGTGTTTATTTTTGACACTTTTATTTAGGGGAATGGTTGGGGGGTACTAAGTACCCCATACTCATTCACATAGGGTGGGGGGGGCGAGGATCTGGGGACCCCCTTTTTTCCAGATTCCAATAAGCCCCCCGCCCGCAGACCCAACAACCACCGGGCAGGGTTGTCGGGAAGAGGCCCTTGTCCTCATCAACATGGGGACAAGGTCCTTTGGGGTGGGGGGAGCAGGGCCTCCCCTGCCCCAAAGTACCCAACCCCCCATGTTGAGAGCATGTGGCCTTGTACGGTTTTGGAGGGGGGGCACTCGCTCGCCCCCCTTTTCCTGACCTCCAGGCTGCATGTTCGTATTAGGGTCTGGTATGGATTTTGGGGGGACACCACGCTATTTTAAAAAAATTGCCGTGGGGGGTCTCCTCCAAATCTATGCTAGACCCCAGGGTCTGGTATGGATCTTGGGGGGACCCCACGTCAATTTTTTAAAACATTTTGGTGTGGGGTTCCCCTTAAAATCCATACCAGTCCTAAAGGGCCTGGTATAGACTGGGGAGGATCCTACGCCTTTTTTTGTCTGCATTTTTGAATAGCTGAATTTTTTGGATTCCAAACCATAAGATTAGTGAATATTTACATACCATTGCATGCATTTAAAGAGTTAAAATTATGGAATCAACCAAACTGATGTGTATTGAATAATTATGCCTGCTGATTACAAAGCTAGTTTTCAGGAGATGATACCATCGGTGGGATTCAAACCCATGCCGTCAACCTTTGAAGGTAGTAGGACATACCACTAAGCTACAGAGGTGAGCTCAATCATATATAGAAAATACTATTACTCATGTTTGATTCTCTGCATTCTATACAATAATGTTAGGCATTTCAGGCATTAATATTATGGTAACAACATGTGGCAGCTGACAGCTGAATGTAAAAAAAAAATAATAATTGCTGTAAAAAATAAAACTCAAACAAAAAATGCACCCCCCCCCCCCCCAAAATCCATACCAGACCCTTTTCTGAGCATGCAGCCTGGAGGTCAGGAAATAGAAGGGACGAGTGAGCCCCCCCCCCTCCTGCCGGTTACCTATACTGCACTGGATATCCACTCATATTCTCCATAGGTTATATGGCCTGTCACATTATTCAAGCTACCCAGTGAAACCTCAGTGTAGCGCCATTTGCTATGCATTTCTGTGATCCTTATGCTTTATCTTGGACCATGTTTTCCTCATAATGTTTTTTTATGAGGGGTTTGAAACACTCAGAAACCCTCCTATCTTCCCTTGATTGGTTTGGATGTTTATGGTTGACACCCTGGTGTGGGATTGCATATCGGCAGTTGTTCTTTCTCTTCACTGGCACTTGCACCTATGGGCTTTAACATGAAACACTAACTTGCTGAAGACTTACAAGAAGTTGAAACGTTGGAGTTCCATGTGACATGAAGTACTTGTATTGTACCATGTGATTGTATTTTATCTTATTTCTACTCATTTTAATGTTGTCCTAATAAAATTTGTATTTTATTGTACCTACCTGTTTGGCAGTGCCTTTAAAGTCCTGAAAATTTTCCCTGCTTGCATATTTTTTTAAATCTGTATTGCTGGGAGCCAGCAATACATTACAACCACAAGCAAGTTGAAATTAAATTTTTTAACTATGTGGGGGAGGATGTGGTAGCTATATTTGGTGTGGATGGGGTTCATTGATTTGTTTATTTGGCATCACCACACATTTGCTTCCAGCCCATGCGCACAAATAACTTCCTGTTTACAGCCACATTACACTTCCTGCATTTTTTCTGCTGATGTAAATCAGTAAGGACTATGCAAATATAAATGAGAGTATGACTGAGGGCCGGTTCACACTGCAGAGTTATCCAAGCTTGCATGTAATTCGCACCGCACTGCAGTGAAAAATCACATGCGATCTCTGTGATCATACAGATAGTATGGCTGAAATCGCATCGCATTCAAACCAAACTTGCACAGGACCCTTTTTTTAGTCCGTAGCAGAATCGGAAAGCATGGGTGTGAACACCCATGCGATCCGACTCCTGTCCGATTTTGCAGTTTGCACTGCGATATGCGAACCGATTTGGGGTTGTCATTAACTTTCTATTGACACTTCCAGCAGTTTGCATATGGCAGTGTGAACTGCCTGCAAGTCGGTGTGATGCGGGAACCCGCAGTAGGTTCCCGCATCACACCCAACTCGCAGACAGTTCACAATGCCATATGCAACTGCCTGCGAGTCGGGTGTGATGCGGGAACCCACTGACTCGCAGACAGTTCACAATGCCATATGCAAGCTGCTCGGAGTGTCAATAGAAAGCTAATGACACCCCCAAATCATTTTGAATATTGCACTGCGAACTGCAAATTCAGACAGGAATTGGATCGCATGGGTGTGAACACCCATGCGATCCAATTCTACTGCGGAACAAAAAAGGGTCCTGTGCGAGCTTGGTCCGAATGTGATGCGAATTCAGCCATGCTATCTGTATGGCTGAATTTGCATTGCACAGAGATCACATGCGATTTGCACTGCGGTGCAAATCACATCCAATCTCGGACACTGCAGCAGTGTGAACAGGCCCTAAGGAAGATATTCCACTTCCCCAAAACCACCACCCCCCATAACTAATTAAAAAGTAGGAAGAAAGAAAAGGGAAAAACAACAAACAAGAGCTCAATATTGTATTTTTATTTTACCAGCAGTAACACAATTATGTACATATTTACTGGCATTAAACTAATCTATAGTATATATGGTTCTCTATTTAGCAAAACAGCAATTGGGTTCTAAGGGCCCTGCTCATAGGAGCTTACAATCTAACATTTGTCTAAACCTTAGAGTGGACACAGTTTTACTTTCATGGTGTGGAAAAGGCAACACATTTCATAGTACCACTACTCAACACCCACCAACCCACATCACATTTTTAGCTGCAAGATTATAGAAACATACTTATTAGCCATTATTCTTACAAAGCATTACAACTAGTGTTGAGCGAACCCGGACTGTAACGTTCGGGTCCGTACCGAACTTTCGGGTGTCCGTGGCACGGACCCGGACATTTCAAAAATCGTTCGGGTTAAACATTCTTATTACCGATTATTCATACAAAGATATTAGAACGTCGATTTTTACACTACACCCAACCACCCACAACTCATCACCATGATACTTTACACAACGGAAAAGGTGTGGTACTTTCATTTTGACACAGGTGAGATTCCAAATCTGTTTACAATCTAACATTCGAGGATACTCGTCCCGGGAATCTTGGGTTAACGACAAAACGATTTATCTCTTGGTATATATGATATCTAATCAAATTACGGTCATTTATACATGTATTAACACAATGACGACCATTTTATTTTTATGTTATAACTCGAGAACAAACAACAAAAAG
>BLSH010552895.1:187354-215420 GCA_018402905.1 Glandirana rugosa | reverse complement strand
CAGGCCCAGGCCTGCCTTGGGCTTGCTAGCGTGCCTGTTGCTTGGGGTAACTTTAGTTACCCCTGGGCTTGAAAATCCGTGTTTTTACCGACATTGTTTCAGGACCTTTCGGGATCTCCCGACGTTTTCCTTCATTTTACCCCCATTCCCATCCCGTTCACGGGATGTTTTTTTACCCCTGTCCCTTTATTGAAATTTATAACAATTTTTTTATTTTTGTATTTTTTTCGTTTTTACCTCCACTTACACCTAGTAGAAGTTTGACACAGACTTTTCATAATTAATTGCCATCTTCGGTATACTAGTCAACCTCTAGGCTCCTACTCCACATCCACCCCCCTTCCCGTTTTTTTACTTGATTTTAATTTATTTTCCCTATCCCCATTTATTTGTAGGACACTTGCCCTAGTTTAAAGATGATTTTAGAACAGTTATATGGCTTCTACCGTTAATTAATACTTTTCAGACACAGTTTGAAGATGATCCACATTCACCTCCATTTTTGCTTTTTTTATGTTTTTATTTTTTTAACAATATTTAAAGTTATTTCCCTGTCCCCATTTTTTTGTAGGGCACTTGCCCTACCCTTACCCCCATTTTACTTCCTTTTGCAGCCCTCTAGGGCTTTCCAGGACTTTGTTACAGCCATTTTTGTGCCTAAAAGTTCGGGTCCCCATTGATTTCAATGGGGTTCGTTGTCCGTGCGATCGTTCGGGTTCCGTCCGGACCCGGACTTTGTCCCGAAGTTCGGACGGACCAGCAGAACCTGAACTTCCAGAGGTTCGCTCAACTTTAATTACAACATATTAAAAATGGCATGCTACCTGACACACAAGTGAGTGTATGCATGATCCTGCATATTGTTATTTATTATACAATGTATTATGTATTGTATACTATGAATGTCAACCACTGAGTGTATTGTACTCTATTTCAGACTTGAACAAAGTTTTCTGACCCTCTTAAAATTGTCCCCAGAAGAAGGAAAGCACCCAGCTAATTTCGAAATATGTCGGGCTAATACACCTCCTCGTGTGCATTCCCCTTTGCTGTTACATATAAGAGGTGCCATTGTATTAGTACAAGGTCCATTTATGCATTACAATTGTCTTGCAGCTATTGTATGATTTTACCTTTTGTTACAATGTCATTATCAACCCAGGGATGCCCCCTTGTGGTTGAGTATATGTTTTACATTTTTCAATATAATTGTATTCCTTTTATAATTACCTATCCTACTTTCTTATCTGCCACTAAAGTCGAAGGGGGTTCATTTTAGTTCAGTCCATGTACTGACTCCTATTAGCATTATTGTATACAGGACGTTGGCAGTATATTATCACCTGATTTCCACAACTCTTTCTATCTACAGGGTGGGCCATTTATATGGATACACCTTAATAAAATGGAAATGGTTGGTGATATTAACTTCCTGTTTGTGGCACATTAGTATATGTGAGGGGGGAAACTTTTCAAGATGGGTGGTGACCATGGCGGCCATTTTGAAGTCGGCCATTTTGAATCCAACTTTTGTTTTTTCAATAGGAAGAGGGTCATGTGACACATCAAACTTATTTCACAAGAAAAACAATGGCGTGCTTGGTTTTAACGTAACTTTATTCTTTCATGAGTTATTTACAAGTTTCTGACCACTTATAAAATGTGTTCAATGTGCTGCCCATTGTGTTGAATTGTCAATGCAACCCTTTTCTCCCACTCTTCACACACTGATAGCAACACCACAGGAGAAATGCTAGCACAGGCTTCCAGTATCCGTAGTTTCAGGTGCTGGAGATTCCATGTGACAGGAAATAGAAGACATTACTGGAAGAAGCAGCAGAGGAGGTACATTGTGACTGCTTCTGGAGGCTATATCCTGGAGTTGATGTCCCATTTATTGGTGCCCTATAAGACACTGGACATACATTCATCTGTGGAAGTACCATCTGTGGGGAGATTGATGTTCATCCGGACTTTCCAGGACGTGGTCTGTCCCTGTGCCACTAATTAATTTCGAGCGTGCCTTATTATGTATTCTGGTAAGAGTACCCTATCCTAATATGGTGATGGTGGAAGGTGCACGTGGGTGCTTCAGGTGGAACTGAAGACTAACTATATATTTACTGACACATGTGGTGGAAGATATTCTTCAAGTTTTTCATTTTCCGTATTTAATCACATATCTACATGGATTCATGACTGAGGACATTTTGGATTTATATTGTCTAGTTTGAATATTAGTCACGTATCTTTAGCGCTGCACATTTTTTGACTATCATTATTACGTTTGCAATTGTGGGAAGTTGTGGTGGTAGCTGCTTTAACATTTATTTTCATATTAGAAAGTTTAGCGCAATACATTTTTTTCTCTCTGTCAACATTCCTGCATGTCTTTGGATTGTGGTGAGAAACCCACACAGGGGGATCTGAACCAGCAACCCCAATGCTGCTAGGCAAAATTGCTAGCTACTTAGCCAGTGAGCAGCCTCACACATGTAGTGTGCATCTCTGAGGTGTGAACCAGGCCTAAGTCCATAGCCATGCTTAGTGTCACAAGCAATATACAATATATTGTCCTAAGTATTGGGACACCTGCCTGTACACACACATGAACTATAATTGCAGCCCAGGGTTCAATATAGAGTTGGCCTACCTTTTGCAACTATAACAGCTTCAAATCTTCTGGGAAGGGTGCCCAAAAGGTTTAGGAGTGTGCCTATGGGAATGTTTGACCATCCTTCCAGAAGTGCATTTGTGAGGTCAGGCACTGATGTTGGACGGAAGGCTTGGCTTGCAGTCTCCATGTAACGTGGAATCACATACCAGGTAGTAGAGCCTGTCTTTAGTAGAGGGAGACCTCTCAAACAGCTCTGGCTCTGAGCCTAGTGTAGTGGTGACAGTGGGCTCGAGAGCGCAATGAGGTAAGAGTGCCTCTGTAATGCAGCAGCAGATTGGATGTAGTGGGTGTAGAGTCTGGATGCACTGGTTGTAGGTGTTTTGGACCGGACAGAAACCGTCCATACCTATATCTGCCCCTGGCCAAATTCAGTACAATGTGTGCATACACTGAGAAAAGATCACAACACTGACACCAAGGTTCAGAGTTAAGATGCTTCTGCTTTATTGTTCCGCTATGCTGAAGTTTATATAGTATTAGGATAGACATTGCAGGAAATGCTTATAGACGTGTCATAGATAGGGTGTAGTAAAGAAAATATAAGCTACTGATTGGATGTAGCAAAAACGGCAGAAAGAGAAGGGTCAAATGGCAAGCTGGATTCGGTAACAGATACTAGGCAGGCAAGATATCAGCGAGGTCAAGGCAAGCCGGGTCAGGAGAGGAGAAGGCAGAGCAGTCAAACAGGCAAAGTCAATCAGGTAGCAGGTAACAATCAGATTCAGGATAACTGACAAGCTGCAGATCAGACAGCAATGCCAAGGTGCAAACTGCTGTCCTTTTAAAGGCCACTGGCCGCCAATGCAGATTAGCGCGTTCCTGCGCCGGTGATCAGCCAGGGGAATCCCTGTGCGAACCCGCGTGCACATGCGCACAAGCCTGTGCGACTGCAGTGCTAATCTGGACCCTTGACATTGCCACATCCCAAGGGGCAGCCTCCGGATACCCATTTGTGCTCTTTTTTCTGGGTGGGCATGGAAAAAGACCTGGAATAAACTTCTTGCATGGATACTGCACTCAGGCTCCCAGGAATTGTCCTCCGGCCCCTAACCCTTCCATTTAATCAAAAATTGTACTTGTCATTCCCATCAATCAGAACAGGTTCCAATGGTCTGGAACCTCTATTAGGGAAGGGATCAGTTACAGTAGGTTTCAATAAGGCAACATGAAATACAGGGTGAATTTTCAAAGAGTCAGGTAAGGAAAGTTCATACGATACCTCATTTATCACTCGTTTCACCGGGAATGGCCCAATGAATTTGGGTGCCAGCTTCTTGGAGGGACAAGCCAACCAGAGATTTTCTGTGGAAAGCCATACCCGATCACCAGGCTGCAGGTTCAGCTCCCCCTTCTTCTTTTGTCAAAGGCTTGTGCCTTAGCAAATGCTTCTTGAAGGATCTTATTGTTCCGGCTTAGAAAGTCTGCTGTGTCCTGTACTGTTGGAACTGTGGATTTGGAAATAAGGGTAGGCAGAAATGACACATGAAAACCATAATTTGCAAAGAATGGAGATTAGCCTGTGCCTGAATGACTGGCATTATCGTATAAAAATTGTGCAAGCGGTAGCAAGGATACTCAGTCGTCCTGGGAAAAGGATGTAAAACAGTGGATATATTGCTCAAGAGTCTGATTGGTGTGTTCAGTCTGTCCGTTGGTTTGGGGGTGATAAGCTGAAGAAAATGCCAACTTGATCTGTAGCAATTTACATAAGGCCTTCCAAAAACGTGAAGTAAATTGTAACCCACGATCCGACACAATGTTTGCAGGTATTCCATGTAATCTTACAATTTCTTTGATGAATACTCGAGCAGTCTCCACAGTGGATGGGGTGCATTTTAAGGGCAAAAGGTGAGCCATTATTAGAGGAGATTCTGCTTTCCTGGACTTCATTGGCGCGTTCGTGCGGGTTCACAGGCGTACGCACGCACGCGCCACGAAACGGCGCCAAATGGCTCTATTTCATCTGTGCACGCCCTGCAGCAAGTGCTGTCTCATCCACAGCGTGTAGTGTGCGTTCCTGAGCAACCTGTATTCTGATTTTCTGTTTCTTGCGACCCGGCTAGCCTGACCTTGCTGATTTCTGCCTGCACCGACCCCCGGATTGTCTATGACCACTCTCTTGCTTAACCCATCTGTACATTTGCCTGCCTGCCTGTTGATGACCCTGCCTGAACCAACCATCCATCCGCCTGCTCCCTTTGTACCGCACCACCAGCCTGTTTCACGACCCAGCCTGTACGACCACTCTCCTCGTGCACAAGTGCACCAACGGACTTCTACCAACACCAGTGCCCCAGTCCGACCCTCGTGCCATCCTACACTCCCGAGAAACCTGTCTACTCTACCAGGGGTTCCAGAGTCAGGGTAGTAAGGGAGGTTGCCTGCTGCATAAGTCAGACTCATCCACAGGGTATGTGACAGCCATCTTTGACAGACGATCAACGACAACAAATATTGCCGTGCATCCTTTAGAAGGTGATAGTTCAACAACAAAGTCCATAGAGATCATCTGCCATGGTCTATCTAGAATGGGAAGAGGTTTGAGCAACCCCCAAGCTCTGCTTCTTGCAATTTTGTTTTGGGTACAAACAGGACAGGAGTTTATGTATTTCTTGCAAAATTCCTCCAAATTAGGCCACCAGAAGGTGCGTTGAACAAGTTCAAAGGTCTTATGAATGCCAGTGTGGCCTGCCAATGGATGGTCATGCAAATTTTTCAAAACTTGTACCCGGACGTTCTCTGGAACAAAAATTTGATCTCCCTTCCGCAGCAGGTTATCTTGGCATGTAGATAGACGATCACAAATATATCCAAAAAGTCTCTAAACACATCATTGATGAAATGTTGGAATGTGGCAGGAGCATTACAAAGCCTGAAGGACATTACCAGGTACTCAAAATGCCCAAACCTGGTGCGAAACACTGTTTTCCACTCGTCCCCTTCTCTGATGTGCACCAAGTTGTAGGCCCCTCTCAAGTCCAGTTTGGTAAAAATATGAGCAGATCTCAGTCTCTGGAAAAGCTCGGTCATCAAGGGCAGGGGATATCGGTTCTTAACTGTGACCGTATTCAATTCTTGATAGTCCACACATGGATGGAGAGATTGATCTTTCTTGGTTACGAAAAATATTCCCACTCCGGCGGGGGACTTGGAAGGATTTGGAGGGAATGAAACCTTTCTTTACATTTTCATCAATTTAGTCCTTTAGTGCTTCCTGTTCCCGTTCAGATAGTGGGAAGATGCGCCCAAACAGAAGCTTGGCCCCTGGGAGAATGTCAATAGGGCAATCGTATGGGTGATGGGGAGGCAGCGTGTCCGCCCCTTGTTTGCTGAACACATCTAGGAACTGGGGATAAGGTTCGGGTACTGACTGCTGAGCTTCCAAGTCCATTTGCAGGCATTGCAGTGCTGGAGGGGTATCAGGGGGACTGGAGATACAATGTCTGTGACAGTACGAGCAAGGAAACTTGACTACTCCGGATGTCCAATTGATTTGTGGATCATGGGCCTGGAGCCATGGAAGGCCCAAGATAACTGGAAAAGTGGGGAAGTGATGGCATCAAAACTCAACAGTTCCTCATGATGGGCAGTCTTGACAGGTAGCAAAGGGGTTTCTTGGGTAACCAGTCCAGATTTGATATAGGATCCATCGGCTAAGTACACTGAGAGGCCATTCATCTTTGGTTGTGGAGGAATGTTGTATTGATGGGCAAATTGTAAGTCAATAAAGAAGCTGCATGCTCCAGAGTCAATGATAGCGTTGACCAGAATTGTTCTTCCTGGCAACTGAAACGAGAGGGGTAAAGCAAGATGACTGGCGTTGGCAGACAAGGTAGAAAGACTGGTAGGAGCAGAAGATGACAGCTTACGGGTCTTAGCAGGACAGTTGTGGA
This sequence comes from Glandirana rugosa, assembly GCA_018402905.1. Classification (NCBI taxonomy): domain Eukaryota; kingdom Metazoa; phylum Chordata; class Amphibia; order Anura; family Ranidae; genus Glandirana; species Glandirana rugosa. The sequence continues at coordinate 208,850 of BLSH010552895.1, read as the reverse complement.
CGTAGTGGCCCGTTTCTCCGCAGTACATGCACAGGTTGTTTTGTCAGCAACGGAGTCGCTCTTCAGGTGTTAGTGCTGGTTGCATCAGTCCTAACTGCATAGGTTCAGATGCGTTAGGGTTGCTGGGAACAGACATGGTCGGAACTGGACTGGAAGAGCCATGGACTGGGACTCTGGACAACATCCAGGTAGGCCGGTTAGGCTGGGCAAATCTTTCCAACAGACGCTCGCGGAGTCGCCGATCAGTCTGTATGGCTAGGATGGTCAGTCCTTCCAGAGTATTGGGTATTCCTACCCTAGCAAGCTCATCTTCCAGTCATTCAGAGAGACCCATGCAGAATTGATGTTGCAGATCTGCATCGTTTCAGTGAGTGTCTGTGCTCCAGCGTCTGAAGTCTGAAACATAGTCCTCAGACACTCTGCGGCCTTGCTGGAGCGCATCTAGAGCAGCTTCTGCGGTGGTGGTGCTCTGTGGATCATCGTACAGTTGGGCCACGGCATCGAAGAAGGCTAGCAAAGTCTGTACTTGTATGCTGTTTTCTTCCAACAGTCTGTGGGCCCAAGCCTGCGGTTCTCCTTGGAGTAGGGAAATAACAAATCCTACTTTGGTAACCTCCAGTAAGAAAGTATGAGTTTGAAGGGCAAAGAACAGCTGGCAGGCATTGTGAAAGGCTCAGAACTTGCTCCGGTCCCCAGAGAATCTCTCTGGAGCAGGAACTCTGGGCTCCGGAGGTAGCATGACAACAGAGGGCCCGGAGCTGGCTTGTACAGGTGCGGCAGGAGATGCAGAGGTGGATGCCATGCTGGTTGATGGTGAGAGGGTCTGAACCAGTGCCTCCAATTTGGTATAGCCTTCCTGCAAGGACTGGACAGCTTGTGTTAGAGCAGAGAGGTGCTGGCAGATATCCTCCATGGATGTGGTTCCTCCTGCAGGCTCAGACATGGCTATCTGATACTGTAACGTGGAATCACGTACCTGGTAGTAGAGCCTGTCTTTAGTAGAAGAAGACCTCTCATACAGCTCTGGCTCTGAGCCCACCAGAGTGGTGACAGTGGTCTCGAGAGAGCAGTGAGGTAGGAGTGCCTCTGTAATGCAGCAGCAGATTGGATGCTGCGTGTAGAGTCTGGATGCGCTGGTTGTAGGCAGCAGGAGACTGAAGAGGCAGATGCAGGTCAGTGATCTAAAAAGAAAAATAGAAAATAATAGTGCAGTATGTCCAAAATATACGTAGAGCAGGATAGTGAAAGAACCATCACCCATACACCAGTGCTTATAGGAAAAAAACACCAGATGACTTATCCAACCACCATGTGTACTAGCAACTCACCAGATGTTGGGTGAGTAATGCACATATCACAACAACCGGATCTTCACAGCATGGATGGATGAATCCCGCTTGTGCATTCCCGGTGGATGTATAGGGATGTATGGATCATACGTGTATCAAAGCCATTGCCCCATTAAATAAAGGAAAAATTCTCATAGCGTAATCACTATTAACAGTTACTTTGGTACTCTTTTAGTACCCTGTTTCATGTTTTTTGTCACTTTTGAGCGCTGCACATTTTTCTGGATTTTTTGTGGAGTTAGTGTTTTCTCTGTTTGCATTGCTGCTCTTCATTTATTGATTTATTTATTTTTTGAGCGCTGATTGTTCACCATTTTTTGTATTGCTAGGCAGTTGGCTTAAACTGTGAGCCACTGAGCTGTTACACATGTAACCCTCCTACACATATATACTGCATTTCTGTGGACATATAGGTGGTGGAATTACAGTCAGGAGTTATTCTTGATTTATTCTGTGATATTTGTAGTTCTTGGTGTGTGAGGGTAGAATAGTGATGTTGCCCTCTAATTTTTGGGAATTACACTTTTATTTCTGAGGGAACTGTTTGATCACAGGACGAGCCCCCAATTGTTTCGCTTTAGTCTAGATAGCAAGGTTACTTTGCGGTATAAGCAAGGAAGGTCAGACCTGGCAGTGTATTAATGAGCTTTTACTGAACAAAAATGCTGTACATACAAAACTATTACAATATTAGGAATACAAATAAAGACTGACAGATCTCTATAGCAAATTAACAACCTAGCAAACAATCAAACTATAGACTGTAACAGTAGAAATACACTTAAATGTTACTTAGCTTCAGTTACTGTGTTCGTGATCTCCATTGACAACGATTCTTCTGAAGACCAGGCACTTTGCTTGATGGATTCTTTACAGATGAGTCTTTTCAATGTTAATCCATGGTGAGAGTGAGCTCTGCTGAGCTTATCTCTGGAAACATTTATATGGGCTTCTTTTGACAATGGTTTGCGTAACTTGACGATGGCGTAACCGCCCAATGCCTGTTTATTCCCAAATTCTACCTCAAGATGGCACTCTGCCATAACTAATATACAATTGTTTACAATATCTATAGAGACAACTGTCAAACTGTAAAACAACAATGGTAACAAACTCATTTACCTTAACAATCAACTGACAACTGTCCCATTGTTTCAGGACAGCCTGTGTTATCAAGGCATTTGTTTGAGAAGCATCCTCTCCGCAACACATTCCGCCCTTGATTTTTCTCTCAGACTCCACATAGATTAATAACTCATACTAAACATTAATTTTCTTGAATGCAACCCCTCCCATATTTCTGTCACTGAGAAGGTGTTTCGGTCTTCAAAGTTCATTAGAAACTGGATCTCTGACCAACACTTTGCCACCTGCCTGTATCAACTTCTGATCCTCCCAAAGAACATCAATAGGGAGGAGAGGAAATATACTGATATTTCCCAGAAGATCACTGCTGTTTATTTTGGAAGGTTTGATGTTATACAGCCTCACTTTCCACTCTTGCTGAGAAGTATCCACTAACCAGAGTCCCAGCCACTATTCTGAAGCTCATCTGCCAATGCAAATATAACTTCAAACCTTCCTGCCCGATTCCCTCTCATTCCTAGATAGGCTTCAGCTTCAGATACATCACTCTTGGTTTCTACATCATGGGAAGCAGTAACATGGTACCTGTTAAGCCCTGTTCTTTCAGGAACCTTATGTAAATACTGAACTCTGCACTCCAGCTGTGGAATATGCACCTCAGCCCCTACCATCCTCTCATATGGTGTACTTTTGGCTATTGGCCTAGAATTTAACAACATGACTGCCTGTGTGAGGACCCGATCGCACCCCCTTAGTGTATATCTTTCAATCAAGCCAGCTGCCTGTGGATGGTATGGCACAACCAGTACACTGCAGAGTCTTTTGCCCATTGCTGTACTGTTGATCCAGTGAAGTGTGAGCCGTTATCACTTTGGACTTGTTTTGGACAACCATAAGCAATGACAAGTTTCTGGAGCAGTTGAAGCGTTGCGGCTTGATCTGCATGTTTGCAAGGATGAACAAGCAAAAGTCCTGTCCACTGCAGTGCAACAATATCTCAGTCCATTGTTTCCTTGGGGCAGGGGACCGATGAAGTCAATCTGCCAGATCTCTGCAGGCCTCTCTCCCCTTTTAATCGACCCAGTGGAGAACTTTTGCAATGGCCATTGTCGCACTTCTCCACACACTATACAGTTCCCTATTACAGTCTTTATCATGTCCATGGATATAGGCAATCCTCTCTGCTGTGCCCATTCATATGTTGCTTTCTGCCCCAAATGTCCAGATTGCTTGTGGGCCCAGTTGGCCAAGTTCATCAAAACAGGATAATTTTGCACAACTGCTTTCACTTTGGCAATTTCATCTACCACTCTGTTATAGTTCTCAAAGTCTAGGATCAAGGGCACATGTGCGTCAACATGCCCCACTTTATGGTGCGGGAGTAAGCTTCCTTTCAGATGTGGTCCCAGACTTCCTTGCCTCGCCACACCACCTTTCCATGAATCATCCAATCATTCAACTTCCACGTGGGCATCCAAGTTGTCAGTCCTTAACCACTTGCCGACCGCCGATCGGAATCTGACAGCGACAAGGTGGCTCTATTGCGCAAAACGCCGTCATATGACCGCGGCTGCGGGATCGAGCCTAGGGAGCGCGCGCCGCCAGAGGCGCGCCCGCATGCTCACTGTGTTCGGGGAGGGCCAGGGAGCGGGTGCGGTGGAGTCAATCTCCGCCGGCCACCTGCGATGCCCCCCCCCGGAGTGAAAGAATGGAGGTCCGTGTAAGTAAACACGGACCTCCGTTCTGTGAGGGGGGAAGGGCTGTGATTACAGCCTTCCTCTACATGGAGGCTGTGACCACTTCCCTTCCCCATCTAGGGCAGTCCCCACACAGTTAGAACACGCCCAGGGAACACAGTTAACCCTTAGAGCGACCCCTGCAGGTTAACCCCTTCACTGCCAATGGCATTTACACAGTAATCAGTGCATTTTTATAGCACTGATCACTGTATAAATGCCAATGGTCCCAAAAAAGTGTCAAAATGGTCCGACATGTCTGCTGAAATATCGCAGTGCCGCTAAAAATCGCAGATCGCCGCCATTACTACTAAAAAAAAAAAAATAAAAACCCCAGAAATTAATTCTCATCATCCGTAAATGCGACCACTTCTGCGCAAACCAATCAATAAACGCAGATTGCGATTTTTTTATCACAAATCTGAGGAAGAATATAAATTGGCCAAAACCGATGAAAAAAAATGTTTTTTTATATTTTTTTTTTGGATTTGTATTTTAGCAAAAAGTAAGAAATTTGGGTTTTTTTGCAAAATTGTCGCTCTTCTTTTGTTTATAGCAGCGATCAGAAATGACGCAGCGGTGATCAAATACCACCAAAAGAAAGCTCTATTTGTAGGAAAAAAAGGACGCAAATTTCGTTTGGGTACAACGTCGCACGACCGCGCAATTGTCAGTTAAAGCGACGCAGCGCGAATCGCAAAAAGGGCTCCGGTCCTAAAGTGTGAAATCCTTCCGGGGCTGAAGTGGTTAAAAAACGCCCAGCTGTCAGTGTAGATAGTGATATGGGAAGAAAGATCCTCCTGAAGAGTCATCACTACAGCTTTCAACTCTGCATACTGACTGGACCCTGCAATTCCGGTCTCCTGCAGGACTGTGTCTGTACTTGGGTTGTAGGCTGCTGCTGTCCATTTACGCCTAGACAAGGCGACTATGGCGGAACCATCAGTGAACCATGCTGACTCCTTCATGTCTTCTGACAGAGACTCAAAGGGTGGAGCCTCTTGAATGGGGGATGACTGCAGCACAGGTATTCCTTCTTCTGGCTGGGTGCTGGTAAAAGTAACAAGCCCTGCCAACTGTTTTGAAATGTCTCTGACATCCCCAGCTGCAATGCCTCCTCTTTCTTGAAGGTACCACTTCCATTTCATCAGTGTCTGTTTCTGGGCTACAGCTGCCCTAGTGGTCAGTCCATTATCTGGCACCCATCCTGCTATTGGCAATGCAGTGTGGATGGTGACTGTATCCTTTCCTGTTATTGTCTCTACATGTTGAAGCGCTATGTAGGCCCCAAACAGGTACTTCTCTAGGGGCGTGTATCTTGTCTGTGCCCCTGTCAATTGTTTGGACCAAAATCCAATGGGTATTGCTCTCAATCCTTTCTTTTCATTTGGCTGCCACAGACTCCAAGATATGGTACCATCCTGCTCCACTACATCCAGCTGAAATGGTACTCCTTGGCTCACGGGTCCTAATCCCTGATGCTGCAAAATGGCTTCTTTAGCAGCAAGGAATGCGGTCCGCTGCTCTGAACCCCATGGGAACTCAGTCTTTTTCCTTGTGACATTGTATATAGGCCTTAGAATCAGTCCAAGATGTGGGATGAATGATCTCCAGAATCCCACAACTCCAATGAACTTCTGTGCCTCCTTTTTGTAGTAGGGGGCGACAGCGCCTGGATAGTTTGCACAACTGTCTCTGGAATTTTCCTCTGTGGCCCAGTCCACATCATTCCTAGGAACTTCACCTCTGTAGCAGGTCTTTGGACTTTGTCTCTGTTGATAGCCCACCCTCTGTTCTCCATGTGCTGTATCATCAGGTGCAGTGCTTCAGTTACATCTTCTTTTGTTCCAGAGGTCATGATGTCATCAATGTCTTGAAACACAGAGACTTTCAAATTCAGCGTACTTAAATCTCGGGCAATCAGTCCATGGCAAATCGTAGGAGAATGAAGATAGCCTTGCGGAAGGACAGTGAAAGTGTACTGGCGGCTGTCCCACACAAAGGAAAACTGGTCCTGACACTCTGGGTCTATCAAAATTGAAAAGAAAGCATTAGCCAAGTCTATCACAGCATGATATTCTCCTGCCTCTTTAGCAATTTTTTCAACAATTGAGATCATATCCGGTACAGCTGACTTCAATGGAGGTGCCATTTTGTTTAGACCTCTGTAATCCACAGTCATTCTATATGTCCCATCAGGTTTCTTTACTGGAAACACAGGAGACGAGAAAGGACTTACAGCAGGTCTGAGGATCCCTACTCTAACAGCTCTTGAATAGTATCCCAAATTTCTTTGTGGCCTCCAGGAAGTCTGTACTGCTTGAGACAGACCGGCTTCTCTGGTGGAGGAATGTAGACAGGGGTCCATTTCGCATGGCCTCTGACCACAGCTTTCGCCGCTCTAACCAGATATGCTTTATCAGGATACCCAAATGTGAATGTACCCCGTTCAGTCTGAATAGACTGACCTTGAAGTACATCCATCCCAAGAATATTTTCGGGTAACTCTGATACCAAAACATTTGTCCAAAATCCTAGTCCCTTGCCAATAGCCAATTTCACCCGTGTCCTAACCGCTGGTGTGGTTTGCCCACCCAAACCTTCTACATAAATCAATTCTCCTTTGTGATGGGAAGGATTTCCTTGCAAAAGTGTAACTTCAGCTCCAGTATCAACTAAAGCCATCACATGTGTAGGAGAAGATAACTTCCCCCACCATACAGTGACAGGTGCATATGGGCGTCGGTCTCCTGCTGTCACTACCCTTACTGATATTACAGGAGACCCACCTTCCCTTCATAAAGGATAAGAAACCTCCCAATCCCCTTTTCTGAGTCTCTCTAACTCCTCCCCAGGATAAAGGGATTTGGGTTTGGGTTCATGTGCAGTTTTGGGAATTGGTTTGGGGTTAACAAGAGGGGTCTGTTCTGTTTTCTCCAAATCTAGGCTGATGTGATCCTCACTAGGAGTAGTGTTTCTAATCCTGACAGTTTTCCCCACTAAATGTTTCCACCTCTTCAGCATTTCTGCAGTAGGAATCCCATCTATCTCATCTTTAGGTACTCCTGCCTTTAGTAGGTCCACCCACATTTGTTTCCTAGAGATAACTAGCCTTGTTTTCTCTTCATCTCCTGTCTTCTCTACCCCATTCCCTTTCTTCTCTGTTCTTTTCGGCTTGTATTCTTCCTGTCTGGCCTTGACCTTATCTACTGCCCTGAGAGGTTTTGTTTTAGTCTCCTCTAGCGCTCCCCCAACTGGCTTAAGAGGGTAGTGGCTTCATGAATCTTGCTGTTTAATCCCAGGCCTCCCAGCAAAGACAATAAAGGAGCCCTGAGATTAAATGGCGCAGACTCCATCAGCTTAGATTGCAGATAAGACGTAAAGGGTTCCATATCTGGACCCATCCATTCTGTAAACGTATTTAATCCGGTTATACAACCCATTTCACGTAACCTGGAAATACCTTCTCCTATTCCAGTTGCAGCCAAATCCATCCTCACCACTAGAGGCTCTGGTGAACACCCACTGGCTCTTAGATTCCGCGCCCTGGGGAAACCGATGCACTAGCTCTCTGTGTTCCAGTGTCCATGCTCTAGGGGGCCCTCTCCCCATGTCAGCCGGTACTACTTAGCAGCAGTCAGCCATAGGTCCACAACCTTGCAGTGCACTTTGCAACCTTAGTGTGCGCTTCGCACTTCGGTGGTGTGATTCACACCTTTGCAGTGCACATCTGTCACCTGACCCCAGGTGCTGTGACACCCTGGTAGAGTAGACAGTAGGTTCCAGAGCACTGGGGGGCACGAGGGCTGGTAGGGAAGCAGATGATGTTGTGAGGATCCTCCAGGAGCCCGTGCAAGACAGAAGATTGATGATGCAGACTGGGTCGGTAACAGGCGGGCAAGTGCGGTACAGAAGGAGCAGGCAAGCGGGTAGTCGGGTACAGGCAGGGTCGTTAACAGGCGGGCAGCTGAAGTACAAGTGATCAGGCAGAAGAGTTGCCGTAGGCAAGCTGAGGGTCGGTTCAGGCAGAGTTCAACAAGGTCAGGCAAGCCGGATCACAGATACAGGAAGTCTAGGAAGCAAGTCACGGAATCACACTGGGAAATGCTGTAGAACAGACAGCACTTGCTTCCTGGTGCTGTCCGCTTAAATGGCCGCTATTGGCGCCATTGCCGGCGCATACACGCGTGCACACGCGCATAGGAGCGCGCGGACGTGCACAAGCGTGCGCAGACGTGCAAGGGCGCACGCACACGCTACGTGCACCCGCGCATAGGCAAACCAATGCCAAACCTAACAGGAACATTTTCATCAGTGCCACCGGCTATAGTGCGCAATCCTCCCTGTTGTCAGAATACAATAGCTCTGTGGGAGGGATTTCCGCAGGTTGAACAAAAGAAAATGAATCATGTATGGCTTTCCTTACTTTAAAACTCTGGAGGTTTTTTTTTCATTTACAGCTTTCAGAGTTTGTAAAAGAACCCCCAAACCATACATTTTCTGAAAGCAAAGGATCAGTAGGGAAAAGAAGGTGAACTGATTTTTTGGGTCCCGCGATCGTTGCGCAAATGTTTATCAAAACAATACAGTATTTTTACTAAAATCATTATTGGAGAGCACAAACACAGCAAAACTTACAAAATTCCTGCTAAATTCCTACTAAATGTAAAAGATAAAACTATACTGAGCTAATAAATAACAGATATTTGTAAATTTAAAATTGTGCTTTTTTACGGTTAAAATTGTAAGTACACAGAACTGTAAATAAACTACCTGGAAGTTGGCTTTTACCTATGCATTTTGCTAATGCCCATTTGCAGTGCAGTGTGTGTTGCAATGGTGTCAGTTGTGATAAAATGTTGCAAGCGTACATTTTATTTCAATGCAGTGCATTAAAATTTGCAGCAATGCACATTTATGTGTTGTTTTAGGCCTCATTCACAAGGGCACAAAGGATCCGACAAAAGGATGAACAGAAAGGTCTCCCTCGCAGGGGTATAAAAAACAGCCCCACAACTGCAAATGTCCATCAACTGAAAATAAGCCTCCTGGCTAACAGACAGCCCTCACAGGGTCTGCTTCAGACCTGCAGGCCTGGTCCTTCACAGCCTGCTCCATCTCTCTCAGCACCACACTGATTACACCCAGGTCAGGCAAAATTATACCCCAGCTGGGGAGCAAGGGGTGATCAATACTTAAGCCCTTGCTGCCTACAGACCTCTCCCTGCCAGCCATTCATCTTAGGAATCTCAGGCTTCTATGTGGCAGATATACACCATCCACAACTGACATGGGCTGTTTGTCACAGTGGTTACAAAGGGAAAAGGTATTCCTACTTTTATGCATTCTCTGCATTAGGGTAATAATCTTTCAATAGCTGCTCCTCCTAGCCCCGCCCCCCAAACACTTACCTGAGCCCTCTCTCCGTCAAGAGGTGTGCCTGTCTGCAGCAGCTCTTCTCCCCTCTCTGTCTTCTCACAGAAGACTCGGCAACTGTGGGAGCCATTGGCTCCTGCTTCTGTCAGTCAAATCCAGCGAGGAAGTAGCAAAGGGCGGGGTCAAGTCATGCTGTGTGTGTCTATGAATGCACACAGCCTCGCTGGGGACCGAGCCAGCATGTGCACCCCCATAGCAAGTGGCTTGTTATGGTGGCACAGCCAGAAGAAGAGAAGTCAATGGTGATGGGCTGCTCTGTGCAAAACTATTGCACAGAGGAGGTAAGTATAACTTCTTTTTTATTTTAGAGGAAATAATTTAAAGTGCAACTAAAGTCAAAACTTTTTTTTAGTTTTGGATAGAGTGAAGAGGGATTAAAACACGTTAGGGAGATTCACCCTCTCTATTTGTCCTGTTTACCATTATCATTGAAAGTGAAAGTAAAAGAAAATTCCAGATTTTGGGTTGCCCAATGAAATCTTCCAATGAGGACACTAGTTCTGGTGACCTAGAGGTCCCCAAGGAATTTGTAGGGATCTCCTATCACTTACTGTTTGGCTATAGACAGGAAGTGAAGGGAAATCTTCGCAATGGGACACAGATAGGGGAAAAAAATCTGACAGGGGTTATAATAACCCTCCCTTCCTCTATCCAAAATGTAATAAAAAAAGTTTTGCCCATTGTTCTACTTTAAAGCAGAACTCGGGGAAAAACTTTTTCCATGCCTTGTAATGCTGATCTCCTACCTTCATCAAATATGCCACCCATGTTCTTCTGAGCTCTGTAGTTCCTCTGTAGAAGCCTGATGATCCTGCTTGAAAGCTGATAATTTCCAGTGATTTCCTGTTTGTAAGACCAATGGCTTCTACTCCTCCTGTACCCCCAGCCAGCGGTCTTGTCACTTCCGACCAGTAGTTCTCTGAAAGTGAGCAGGGACTTGTATTTCTGCCCTGCTTGCTATAGTGAGTGGAAGGGGTCTCACAGCCCCCGGTCTGTGCCGTCCATAGAGGTGGTGTTGTCCTCCCTCCTCCTCCTCCTTCCTCCTCCTCCCTGCCAGCACAGCCGCCACTAAACCCATCCCCCCCGGCTGCTGCCGCCTGGGGAGTGTTACCAGAGATCATCCCGCATGACAGAGCGGAGATCTCAAGCTGACAGGTCTTGTATGTGAAAACACCGCTGGCCGTAATGTCCCGCTTCCCGTGCAATGTCTATCACAATGCCGGTAAGGGAAGGTGGGTTATTACGGCCAGCGGTGTTTTGACATACAAGACTTGTCAGCTTGAGATCTCCGCTCTGTCATGCGGACGATCTCTGGTAACAATCCCTGCTCTGCATTGATGGACACTGATAAGCTGCACTGGTGTGACCACATTGATGGACACTGATAAGCTGCATTAGTAGGCACTAGTGAGACCTCACTGATAAGCTGCACTGGTGAAACTGCACTGATGGGCACTAATAAGGTGCACTGGTGGGCACTGGTGAGACCGCACTGATAAGCTGCATTAGTGTGACCACACTGATGGGCACAGATAAGCTGCACTGGTGGGCGCTGGTATGACAGCACTGATGGGCACAGATAAGCAGCACTGGTGGGCACTGGTGTGACTGCATTGATGGGCACAAATAAGCTGCATTGGTTGGCACTGGGTGACCGGTCTGATGGGCACTGATAAGCTGCACTGGTGAGACTGCACTGATAAGCTGCACTGGTGGGCACTGGTGAGACCACAATAATGGTCACTAATAAGCTGCACTGGTGGGCACTGGTAAGACCGCACTGATGGGCACTGAAAAGCTGCACTGGTGGGCACTGGTGAGACCGCACTGATGGACACTGATAAGCTGCACTGGAGAGACCGCACTGATGGACACTGGTAAGCTGCACTGGTGTGACCGCACTGATGGGCACAGATAAGCTGCACTGGTGGGCACTGGTGTGACCACACTGATGGGCACAGATAAGCTGCACTGGTGTGACTGCACTGAAGGGCACAGATAAGCTGCACTGGTGGGCACTGGTGTGACCACACTGATGGACACTGATAAGCTGCACTGGTGAGACCGCACTAATGGGCACTGATAAGCTGCACTGGTGAGACCACACTGATGGGCACTGATAAGCTGCACTGGCAGGCACTGGTGAGACCGCACTGATGGATACTGATAACCTGCACTGGTGAGACCGCACTGATAGACACTGATAAGCTGCACTTGTGGGTACTGGTGTGACCGCACTGGTGGGCATAGATAAGCTGCACTGGTGGGCACTGGTAAGACCGCACTGATGGACACTGATATGCTGCACTGGTGTGACCGCACTGATGGGCACAAATAAGCTGCACTGGTGTGACCGCACTGATGGGCACAGATAAGCTGCACTGGTGAGATTACACTGATGGGCACAGATAAGCTTCACTGGTGGGCACTGTATGGCTGCCTGCAGAATGAGGGGCATGATTTATGTTGAAGTGGACTTGTTTACATTTACATGTACAGGCCTAGTGTCCCTCCCATATTCATTGCAATTTGCAAAGCATGAAGGGAAATGTGGTTTAATTACAGTGTAGACTGGAGAGAGAGAGGAGAGGATATGATGCAATCACCGTTCTAACAGCTCCTCCTTGGCAGAATGCATGCAACATTTTTTGAATTACAGAGCTGACTTCCTGAAAATACAGTCAGACTTTTCTCTTCAATGGTAAAGAATTTCACAAATGTAATAACTGTGTTTTGTGTAGGGTGGTGTACTAATGAGGGATTTTTTGCAAATCCCGAAGTTCTGTTTTAAGCTTTACAAACACTTTAACGTTATAACAATAATTTTTGCTAATTAATTTTTTTCCTGTGTATGTCACAAATTAATGCCAAAAGAAGATAAGCTATTCTAAAGCACACCTTTTCACTTTGAGCGTTATTCTGCTGTGTTATGTAATAATCCCGCTTATGTGAATTTTTTTTTTACTTTAGGATTTTATATGGACATATATGTCCTCCGACATTCATTATCATGGTGTAAGTTTTGTGAATGCACCATTAAACTATTACAAATATAAATATGTCTACTTCAAAGCTTATACGTGCTGATAAGTCTGTAGCCTTCCATGTCAATGCTCAGAGAAGGAAGACTAGTGGCATTTTAAGGACTGTGACCCGAAGTAGGAAATGATATGCACATGAATGTATTTCTAACCAGTTGTGTAATTGAGGTTAAAGTCTCAGAGTCACATGATGGGAAAAAATTACCACTCTGTGTTTCATTTCTCCCTGATTACTTCACTGGGAACAATGCCAGCCCTGGCTTTACTGTCCACTCTTTTCATTCAGTTAGGCCCCTTTCACACTGGAGCGTTATTACAGCGGTAAAGCGCTAAAATTACCGCTGTAATAACGCTCTAAATATTATTTTCATGCATCTCTATGGATGCTTTCTCACTGAGGCGTTGCGCTAGCGCAGCGCTTCAGAAAATCATGCAAGCATGATTTTTCAGGAATGTGGGGAGCGGTGTATTCACCGCTCCTCCACCGCTCCTGCCATTAAATTCAATGGGCAGCACTCCCGTAGCGGCTGTACACCGCTCCGGGAGCGCCGAGCGCCGGCACTTTTAACCCCTGTTTAACCCGTTGTGGGGGGGGTTAAAAGTGCCCCGCACCCGCCTGCATAGCGGCGCCGTAGCGCCTCTATAACATCGCTAAATCCCCGCTGAGACTAGCGGGGATTTACCGCTGCCGCCCGCCAGCCCCAGTGTGAAAGGGGCCTTAAGGAACTAGGAGAATGATTTAAACTGAGCATGGTTATTAACTTGTTTTGGTAGTTCTGCACAATTAGTTAATTCTGTAAAAATAATGAAAAATTACATCATAAAAAAATAAATTAAGGATGTGTGACTGGAATAGTAAAGCAAAAGTAGCTGTTCTCTGACTGCCTTGCTGATTTTCTTTCTGAGACTCACCAGACTAACCAATAGGGATGGGCGAACGGTTCCGCCCAAGCTTAAGTTCAGGCCGAACTTCAGTTGTTCGGCGAACATCCGAACAAACGGGTCGTTCGACCATTTGTTCGACCCCCGAACCGACCACAATGCATTGTGGCACTGAACAGTGCATTGCAAGCCCTGATTGGCTGTGAAGCAGTGAAAACTTCAGCCAATCAGGGCACAGAGCACTGTCAGAATCATGATTGGACACTGTCATCATGACTATCCAATCATGGGTCATTCACGCCCCACAGTATAAAAGTATTCTTTCAATGACAGCTATTTTCAGCGTGATTTCAGCTGGAGAGAGATAGAACAGGGCTCTGTTCAGTGCTATTAGTTGGTTAATGTGCTATACTGTGCTCTTGTGTTCAATTGTCAGCGTAGAATATTAGTTTAGTGCCAGTCTAGGGATAGTGCGAGTGTAGTGAGGAGGACCATCATTCAGCTTTGCATAGTGTGCAGCTAGAGTAGGGACAGATCATAGTTTCACTGTAGTGTAGTGAGACCGTGTCATTCATACATACATTCAGGGCCGATCCTGGGCGGGTGCGCGGGGTGCAACGCACCCAGGTGCCACAGAAGTGGGGGCGCTGAAGAGTCCTCCTCTCCCTCCCTCCTCCTCTCTTCTCCAGCGAAAATCTCTCGAGGTGTCACGGAGCTTTGCTGTGAATTGTTCGGCACTGTATTAAAATCCTGCCTCCTAGAGCCGAGGCTCCTATGATAGATGTCATACTGATCAGAGGCGGGATTTTAATACAACGCCCCAAACAATTCACAGCAAAGCTGTCACTTTGTGTGATTCATGCGTGCCCTGGTAGGCTGTATTGCTGGGCACTGTCATGGTGCATTGCTGGGCACTATCATGCTGCATTGCTGGGCACTGTCATGGTGCATTGGTGGGCACTGTCATGGTGCATTGGTGGGCACTGTCATGCTGCATTGCTGGGCACTGTGATACTGCATTGGTGTGCCCTGGTAGGCTGCATTGCTGGGCACTGCCATGATGTATTGGTGGGCACTGTCATGGTGCATTGGTGGGCACTGGCAGGCTGCATTGCTGGGCACTGTCATGGTGCATTGCTGGGCACTGTCATGCTGCATTGGTGTGCCCTGGTAGGCTGCATTGCTGGGCACTGTCATGGTGCATTGGTGGGCACTGTCATGGTGCATTGGTGGGCACTGTCATGGTGCATTGCTGGGCACTGTCATGCTGCATTGGTGTGCCCTGGTAGGCTGCATTGCTGGGCACTGCCATGGTGTATTGGTGGGCACTGTCAGGCTGCATTGCTGGTCACTGTCATGGTGCATTGGTGGGCACTGTCATGGTGCATTGGTGGGCACTGTCATGCTGCATTGCTGGGCATGGTCATGCTGCATTGGTGTGCCCTGGCAGGCTACATTGGTGGGCACTGTCATGCTGCATTGGTGGGCACTGGCAGGCTGCATTGGTGGACACTGGCAGGCAGCATTGGTGAGCACTGGCAGACAACATTGGTGGGCAATGGCAGGCTACATTGCTGGGCACTGGCATGCTGCGCTGCTGAGCACTGTCATGCTGCATTGGTGGGCACTGGCATGCTGCACTGGTGTGCCTTGGTAGGCTGCATTGCTGGGCACTGCCATGGTGTATTGGTAGGCACTGTCATGGTGCATTGGTGGGCACTGTCGTGCATTGGTGGGCACTGCCATGCTGCATTGCTGGGCACTGTCATGCTGCATTGGTGTGCCCTGGTAGGCTGCATTGCTGGGCACTGGCAGGCTGCATTGCTGGGCACTGTCATGGGGCATTGGTGGGCACTGTCATGCTGCATTGCTGGGCACTGTCATGCTGCATTGGTGTGCCCTGGTAGGCTGCATTGCTGGGCACTGCCATGGTGCATTGGTGGGCACTGGCAGTCTACATTGGTGGGCACTGTCATGTTGCATTGGTGGGCACTGGCAGGCTGCATTGGTGGACACTGGCAGGCGGCATTGGTGGGCACTGGCAGACAGCATTGATGGGCACTGGCAGGCTGCATTGCTGGGCACTGGCATGCTGCACTGCTGAGCACTGTCATGCTGCATTGGTGGGCACTGTCATGCTGTATTGGTGTGCCCTGGTAGGCTGCATTGGTGGGCACTGCCATGGTGTATTGGTGGACACTGTCATTGTGCATTGGTGGGCACTGACAGGCTGCATTGGTGGGCACTGTCATACTGCATTGGTGGGCACTGGCATGCTGCATTGCTAGCCACGGTCATGCTGCATTGTTGTGCCCTGGTAGGCTGCGTTGCTGGGCACTGCCATGGTGCATTGGTGGGCACTGGCAGGCTGCATTGCTGGGCACTGTCATGGTGCATTGGTGGGCACTGTCATGCTGCATTGCTGGGCACTGTCATGCTGCATTGGTGTGCCCTGGTAGACTGTATTGCTGGGCACTGCCATGGTGCATTGGTGGGCACTGGCAGGCTACATTGGTGGGCACTGTCATGCTGCATTGGTGGACACTGGCAGGCTGCATTGGTGGAAACTGGCAGGCGGCATTTGTGGGCACTGGCAGACAGCATTGGTGGGCACTGGCAGGCTGCATTGCTGGGCACTGGCATGCTGCGCTGCTGAGCACTGTCATGCTGCATTGGTGGGCACTGTCATGCTGCATTGGTGGGCACTGTCAGGCTTTATTGGTGGGCACTGGTAGGCTGCATTGGTGGGCACTGTCATGCTGCATTGGTGGGCACTGGCAGGCAGCATTGGTGGGCATTGGCAGGTAGCATTGATGGGCACTGGCAGGTGGCATTGATGGGCACTGGCAGGCTGCATTGGTGGGCACTGGCAGGCTGCATTGATGGGCACTGGCAGGCGGCATTGGTGGGCACTGGAAGGCTGCATTTGCTGGGCACTGCCATGGTGTATTTCTGGGCACTGCCATGGTGCATTGGTGGGCACTGAAAGGCTGCATTGGTGGACACTGTCATGCTGCATTGGTGGGCACTGGCAGGCTGCATTGGTGGACACTGGCAGGCTGCATTGGTGGGCACTGGCAGACAGCATCGGTGGGCACTGGCGGGCTGCATTGCTGGGCACTGGCATGCTGCGCTGTTGAGCACTGTCATGCTGCATTGGTGGGCATTGGCAGGTGGCATTGAGGAGCACTGGCAGGCGGCATTGATGGGCACTGGCAGGCTGCATTGGCGGGCACTGGCAGACTGCATTGATGGGCACTGGCAGACAGCATTGGTGGGCACTGGCAGGCTGCATTGGTGGGCACTGTCAGGCAGCATTGGTAGGCACTGGTAGGCAGCATTGGGCACTGGCAGGCGGTATTGGTGGGCACTGGTAGGCTTCATTGGTGGGCACTGCCAGGCGGCATTTATGGGCACTGCCAGGCAGCATTTATGGACACTGGTAGGTTTCATTGATGGGCACTGGTAGGCTGCACTGATGGGTACTGGTAGGCTGCACTGATGGGCACTGATAGGCTGCATTGATGGGCACTGGTAGGCGGCATTGATGGGCACTGGTAGGCTGCATTTGATGGGTACTGATGAGGCTGCATTGATCACTCGTATCATGTCTGCATTCTCTAACCATCTCCTGTAGTATGTCTACAGTCTCTGATCATCTCCTGTAGTATGTCTGCAGTCTCTGACCATCTTCTGTACCATTTCTGCAGTCTCTGACCATCTCCTGTAGTATGTCTGCAGTCTCTGACTGTCTCCTGTATCATGTCTGCAGTCTCTGATCATCTCCTGTAGTATGTCTGCAATCTCTGACCATCTCCTGTAGTATGTCTGCAGTCTCTGACCATCTCCTTTACTATGTTTGCAGTCTCTGGCCATCTCCTTTACTATGTCTGCAGTCTCTGACCATCTCCTGTACTATGTCTGCAGTCTCTGACCATCTCCTGTAGTGTGTCTGCAGTTTCTGACCATCTCCTGTAGTATGTGTGCAGTCTCTGACCATCTCCTGTACTATGTCTGCAGTCTCTGACCATCTCCTGTATCATGCCTGCAGTCTCTGACCATCTCCTGTAGTATGCCCGCAGTCTCCGACCATCTCCTGTACTATGTCTGCAGTCCCTGACCATCTCCTGTACCATGTCTGCAGTCTTTGACCGTCTCCTGTAGTATGTCTGCAGTCTCTGACCATCTCCTGTACTATGTCTGCAGTTTCTGGCCGTCTCCTGTACCATGTCTGCAGTCTCTGGCCGTCTCCTGTACTATGTCTGCAGTCTCTGGCTGTCTCCTGTACCACGTCTGCAGTCTCTGACCATCTCCTGTACTATGTCTGCAGTCTCTGACCATCTCCTGTACTATGTCTGCAGTCTCTGACCATCTCCTGTACTATGTCTGCAGTTTCTGGCCGTCTCCTGTACCATGTCTGCAGTCTCTGGCCGTCTCCTGTACTATGTCTGCAGTCTCTGGCTGTCTCCTGTACCACGTCTGCAGTCTCTGACCATCTCCTGTACTATGTCTGCAGTCTCTGACCATCTCCTGTTCCATGTCTGCAGTATGTTTGGGGGCTTTTTTTAACAGACTCTCTAACAGAAGCCCTCTCTGTGTCCATCAGAGAGGCCCTCTTCCAGGTCCCATTAGAGTACTCTGCTTCTGTTCCTGTATTTTGCTTATTGTTAAGAGATCATGGGAGGATCTCAGGGTAACAAAGACTCCTCAGGGGAGCATCTCTGTGTTTGAGTCATCGCCATAGAAACATTTGTAAATGGGAGGAGTTAGTAAGACGACCACGCCCATGTGGGGGGTGCCAGAAATATTTCTCCACCCAGGCATTTGTGACCCTAGGATCGGCCCTGCATACATTAGTGTATATGTAGAGTAGGGACAGCTCAGATAGTTTTAGTGTAGTGTAGTGAGACCGTGTCACTAATCTTTACATTAGTATATAGCTAGAGTAGGGACAGTTCAGATAGCATCAGTGTAGTGATGGCTGAACACCGTATTTTTGATTGCGTTACTGAAAGTTTAACGCCATTTACTTCTGTGTGCATTACTACCAGTTTAACGCCGTATAGTTCTGTGTGCGTTACTGCCAGTTTAATGCCATATAGTTTTGTGCGTTACTGCGAGTTTAACGCCATTTACTTCTGTGTGCGTCACTTCAAGTTTAACACCATTTACATCTGTGTGCATTACTGCCAGTTTAACGCCATATCGTTGTTTTGCGTTACTGCAAGTTTAACGCCATTTACTGTATGTGCGTTACTGCAAGTTTAACACCATTTACTTCTGTGTGCATTACTGCCAGTTTAACGCCCTTTACTTCTTTGTGCGTTACTGCCAGTTTAACCCCATATAGTTCTGTGTGCGTTGCTGCCAGTTTAACGCTAGAGGCGGCTCTAGGCTTTGTGAGACCTTAGGCAAAACTTAGATATGAGGCCCCACTCACGCCCATAATGGAAAAAATAATTCAATCAGTAAAAATTAACTGTATAAACAGCATATATTAAGAACCATAAAGTGCTGGTGTCAGTGCACTCTCTCAGTACTGGCGTCCGTGTGCTCTCGGTGTTGGGGCACTCTAGCTCAGGTCAGTGTGTCTTGAAGCTAGTGTCAGTGTCCTCTATCTCATGCTGGTGTCATGGTGCTCTGTCTCCGTGTTGGTGTCATGGCACTCTCTTAGTGCACTCTGTCTTGGTGCTGGAGTCAGTGTCCTATCTTGGTGGTGGTGTCAATGCTCTCTATCTTGGTGCTGAAGTCAGTGTCCTCTATCTCAGTGGGTGTCAGTGCTCTGTCCCTATCCGTGCTGTACTCACATAGACCTCATTGAACTTGGCCTCATAGAAAAGAAGGTGCTGTGCAAGTTTCACCACCTCAGAGGTCTCATCATACCCATCGGGCAGCAGTAGGTCCCCCAGGACTTCCTATAGGGGGAGGAGCACCTGGTGGGAGATAGACACGAGAGAAGCCGATCATGAGCAGTACCATTGCAGAATGAAGAGCTCCCTGCCCACCATGGCTAAGGATCGGCATTGGACTGAGCTAGGACCTCCCACCGTAGCAGAGCCCTGGGTGGCCGGGGGTGAGGGTGGGGTGGAGGGGTGTCAGGGGGACTGGGCTGTCAATCATAAGTGGGCACACTGGGACACTGGCAGAGAACTGAGCAGATCTGACTGTTTAGGATCACCATATAAGCAGGAGGTGATCACTCTGAGATCTGTACATAGAGAGCTGATATACAGAGAATGGGGATGATTGCGCTGTGCTCTCCATCAGTAGCATATCTAGAACCTTCAGAGCCCCTGTGCAAGAAACCTTGAAAAGCCCCCCTGACCCCCGGCCAGGGCCCTTCCCTCCGAGCCCTGTGGTGGAACTCCAGGGTCCGGTCGCATGTATGACCTTTGTGAGCCCTGTAGTTCCGTCACTGGTATCAGTAGTTTTTCATTTTTGTTTACAATTTTTTTTTTTATTATGTTTTACAATTTTTTTAGGAGCCCTGTTGAGGGGCTTTGGTGAGATATCAAGGGTCTAAACAGGCCTCTCATGTTCCACTTTTGAGACAGAGAAGGAGACTGATGACACAGCCCTCAATATCCATCTCTGCCATCTCAGCTGCACAGAATGAATGGACAGGAATACAGTAGCTCTGTACCGAGCTTCCTGTCAATTCCTAAACTGAAGCACAGAAAACGCAGTTTACTATGCCACAGTTATGAATGGACAGATCACTGACTCTCCATTCAGAAAAAGAAGGGGCCGAAAAATAGCACATTTACCATCCCATTCCCCATTCTCAATCCTGACAGATCCCCCCCGCAGCAGCCAGCAGGAGAGGGGAGGGGGGAACCCAGTAGAGCTGTGGGGGATGAGGAGGGGTCACACAGGGGCTGGAGAGCACACAGGGTACAGTGGAAGAAAGCTGGATAGGAGGAGCAGCGGGGACAGCTGCATATAAATGAATCAATCTCTCCTTTGGATTTCACTGCCCCATCCTGGTACCCTAGAGTGGCTAACACCAGCCCTGCCGCCAGCATGGTCTGGAGATGGGGTTCCTGTCCTTAGTGGAGATGGGGTCCTGGTGCCCAGGGAAAAAACAGAAGAGAGGAGGCGCTTCTAAGTGTAATATGCCAGTACACTTTATTAGAAAAAAGGTTAAAAACACTCACAAGATAACTGTGTAAAGAACACATCCAGCATCCAATACAAGGGGGAACCGAACGCTCATCCCATCCGACCGTGTAGTCCTCCGGGAACGATGGTCATCCAAATCGATCGTTCGTCCTGCACGCTGTATGATGGAAGAAGCTGGCTCGCCGCGTGTAGGTCGGAAGGAGGCTGGGAGCGCAAACACTCGGCACAGGCGGGATGGTGTCACAGTGGTGTGACGCGTTTCCTTGGCTGGCAGGCTCCAGTGACGTGGGAGGCTGCGCCACTTCGTCAGGACTGCCTAGAGCAGCGTTTCTCAACCCGTGGGTCGCGACCCCCTGGGGGGTCGATTGCCGATTTCCAGGGGGTCGCGACGCTGTACGGCTCGCTGCACATCTCTCCAGACAGACCCGACTACGTAGTATGTCGGGTCCATCTCGGCCAGCAAGACGTCACTTCCGGGAGGGGAGGAGGGAGTCTGAGGGACGGTGTGGCGCTGTTCTGAGGTCTGTGTACTGTTTCTCTGTAATGTAGAGGAGAGAGACAGTGACCAGGAAGGGGGGGGGGACAATGAAGGAGTGATGGGGGGAGTTAAGGGTGCAGTGACCTCGGACGGTCGGTTCCTTTGCGCAGTGTGGTGACACTGTGGTAGGGCGGACACGGCTCACAAACGCGAGGGTCGGAGGAAGGCTGGATGTGCGCCGCTCGGTCGAAGAAGGTAGTATGTCGCACGTCCTGCTTGCTAGCTAAACCTACTGGTAGCAAGGGCCTCCTGATGTGCCAGCCTACCCTACTCGCAAGCCAAGGGGGAACATAACCTACGACCTAC
>BLSH010552895.1:162355-187344 GCA_018402905.1 Glandirana rugosa | reverse complement strand
GTCTGTAAATAGCGAGGGACTCAGGGAAGGTGTCATAATTTTGGGGAATACCATGTAAAATCCTACATGGTGAGAAAGAGAAACAATAGGAAAGAAAGGAAAAATTGAGAGAGATAGGATTAAAGAACCCAAAAAAAAGGGGTAGAAAGAGAGGGAGAGATAGGCAGAAAGAACGAGAGAAGGGGGGGAGTCTGCACAGATAGAGGGGGGTCTGCACAGATAGAAGGGGGTCTGCACTGATAGTGGGGGTCTATAATGATAGAGGGGTCTACACTGGGGGGAGGGGGGTCTATACCAGAGGGTTCTGAAGAGAGCAAAAGGAGGGGGAGGAACAAAGAAAAAGGGAGAGAAAGAATAAGAGAGCAAGAAAGACGGATAGAGAGGGAGAGAAAGATGGGGAAAAAAAACCCAAGAAATTAGGATAGAGAGAGTTAAAAAGGAAAGAAAGGATAACAAAGAGAAAGAGTGGTACATCCTAAAATGTACCATAAGGGGTTTTAATACTGTGGAAGGGACTCAGGGAGCGATAAATGTCTGCGGGTTAGGGGCGCAAATTACTTACAACCCACGCTACGAAAATAATTTTACTGCTAGGGGTCCCCGCAACTTGGGAAATTTTATTAAGGGGTCACGGCACTTGTAAGGTTGAGAATCACTGGCCTAGAGAGCTGCCTCTGTTTCACGCCATATAGTTTTGTGTGTGTTACTGAAAGCTTAACGCCATATAGTTTTGTGCGTTACTGCAAATTTAATGCCATTTACTTCTGTGTGCATTACTGCAAGTTTAAGGCCATATAGTTCTAAGCCTCACAGTATGTTTGACGCATTATATTGCAGTATATTATAGTGTATCCATGGAGTGTGTCTGTGTAGTGTGAGTACTCAAATTAAAGTGCAGCAAACGCCACTTTAGATTGATTAAAGTGCATCTGCGTACCAATTTCCGCTTCTTCTTTACATTTGCTAATAAGCACCGCCACCTCCCTCCCAATAATGTCTGGGAGGACGACAAGGAGAGGCAGATGAAGGTGGACGTGGTGGTCAGTCCTCAGGCAAGGCATAATTTCCTCTGTTTAGTGAGTTTGCCTGTGCTATCCGGCACAGCATGCAGAGGAGGTGGTGGACTGGCTTACTAAACCTTCCTCATCCTCTGTCACACAAGCAGAGACAAGTGTGCAGTCCAAAGAGTGGATAAACCTGCCTCCTTGTCCACATCTATTCCTGCCATAGCCCCAACATCAGCCATGGAGGTGTTAGCTGAGTTATTTGACCACAGCGTCAGCCACTTGCTCCTTGATGATGCCCATTACTGGATTCAGATGTTGGTTCTTAGGATGAGGATGGCAGGAACATGAGCCTAGAGAGAGGGGAGACCACTGGTAGACAAATTGGCATTCATGTTCCACCAGCCGCAGCGTATTGCCAAGTTTTCTCCAGTGGTAGTGATGGTTATGAAGATGGAGTAGATGGAGATGATGGTGATGATGATGATGATGAGGTCACTGATGCAACTTGGGTGCCAGATAGAGCAGAGGAGTAAACTGAAGGTAAGGTGGCACAACCCCAAGGAGGTCGACATCAAAAAAGAGTAGAGAGCAGCCACCCTATCCCATCACATTCTGCAGCTGTTATCTCCTGCCCACTTCCCAAAGCTCAGCTGTCTGGGCCTTTTTCAGCACATCTGCAGCAGATTAAACTTTTGTAATCTGCAAACTGTGTCTCAGGCACATTAAATGTGGCAGAAATACCAGCCATTTGGATACCACATGCTTAACAAGGAATTGAATGTCCGACCACTCAGCCCGTTAGTAAGAGCACCTAAAAGCCACACAAAAGGGGCACAAATCTGTCCCTCCTCCTCCTTCTTACCCACTTCACTCTGCCCCTGTTATACCGAGTCATTACCTTTCAGCAGCCTCCACTGACAGGGATGATGGTATAGCACAGGGTGTTCAAGGTCCTAGCAGCACATCTGCCAGCAGCACACCACCAGTTGTAGACTGCAGCTGGCAAATTTCTCTGCCCCATCTGCTGCAGCGGAAACAAAATACAATACCTGCCCCCCACATGCCCAGCGTCTAAATGCAAGCTTGTCAAAGCTGTTGGCTCTCCAACTTCTGCCTTTCAGCCTGGAGAATTCTGCCCTCTTCTGTGAATTCGCACAATGTGCTGTACCACAATGTCGTTACTACTTTTCATGTAAGGCCATTCTATCTCTCTATCATCACATGGAAGGGAATGTTCTGGCATTGTTGGGCAAGGCAGTCAGCCATAAAACCACCTTACTGCTGACACGTGGTCCAGCAAGCATGGGCAGGGATGGTATATTTCGTTCACAGCACACTGGGTAGGAAGCAGGACAGGGCTAGGTGCTGCAGCTTGTTGTGCCCCCACATCTCCATACAGCTGGTGGTGATAATGCCAGACCTGTGAGCTCTACCCCCTCCTCCTCCTCGTCCGCCACCTCCATGCCCTCCTCTGCAGAATTGTCCTATGAACATCAGGTACCCCCTAAGTGTTCAAAGGGCTCTTCCATGAGTCAGGCTAAAAGGTGCCATGCAGTGCTTCAGCTGGTGTGTCTAGGGGGCAGGAACCACACCGGATAAGAGATTCTTGCAGCTCTGCAGGGACAGACCCAGAGGTGGTTCACACCACGCCAGCTGGAGCCAGAAATGGTGGTGTGTGATAATGGCTCAAACCTCCTGTCCGCCCTTAGACAGGGAAAGTTGACACGTACGTGCCATGCCTGTCATATGTCCTCAATTTGGTGGTGCAGTGTTTCCTAAATACGTACCCAGGGTTGGAAAATGTACTAAAGCTGGCCAGAGGGGTCTGTAGCCATTTCAGACGGTCATACACAGCCAGTACTCGGTTGGTTGAAATTCAGCGGGAATTCCACCTGCCCGTAAACTGCCTGATTTGTGACATGCCTACCAAGTGGAACTCAACTTTGGCAATGCTGCAGCGGCTATACATGCAGCAGAGGGCCATCAACGAGTACCTGTGCGAGTACGGCATGACGACAGGCTCAGGCCACCTTGTTTTTTTTTCACCATGCCAGTGGCTGATCATTAAGGATGCATGCACTGTACTGTCACCATTTGAGGAGGCCACAAGGATGGTGAGCTGTGACAGTACATGCATCAGTGACACAATCCCTGTTGTGTTCCTGCTGGAGCAGACTCTGGCATTATGGACAGGGCACTGGAGGCAGAGAAGCAGGAGGAAAAGGAGGACTTCTCAAGGCCCACTTTATCCAGATACCATCATTTCTATGTCACAGAACACACAGGAGGAGAGAGGGGAGGAGGATGAGGATTCTGGCACATTCATAGGCTTCGAAGAAGAGGAAGACATGCATCAATCTGTAAACAATGGCTTTCCAACCCCAGGACCCTTGGGAGTAGTACGTGGCTGGGTGGAGGAAGTTCCAGCTGCTGTCATCCTGAGTGAACCCAAGGAGTCTGCTTCTCAAGCCTCTGCAAATTTAAGGCGCATGGGCAACTTCATGCTTCAAAGCCTGCGAAAGGGCCCAAGAATACATGGCATAAAGGAGAATGATCATTACTGGTTGGCAACCCTCCTTGACCACCGCTATAAGGAGAAGGTCTCAGAACTCATCCTGTCCCCACGGAGAGTGCAGAAGATTAAATCTCTTGAGGACACATTAAAGAGGATTTTATTGAATGTTTTTCCCAAATCCAGTAGGTTACAGTGTCGTGGAAAACGTATTTTTGAGTCTTCTGTTGGTCAAGAGAGGAGCGTTGGAGAAGGCACCCACCTAAGTGATGCATTTCGGAATTTTTTAAGTCCTCGACGCCCAGGGCTGTCAGCTTCCACATCCCATTGGCAGCGTCTGCATCACATGGTGGACGATTACCTCGGGGCCAAAACAGAGATGGACAGCTTTCCAGTTGACGATCCACTGGCTTACTGGGTCATGAGAATAGACCACTGGCCAGAACTTGCCCAGTATGCTATTGAGTTGTTGGGCTGCCCTGTATCCAGCGTGCTTTCAGAACCGGCATTCAGTGCTGCAGGAGGTTTCATTACTGATCATAGAATGCATCTGTTCACAGACTCTGTTGACTGTTTGACTTTTATAAAAATAAATCAGTCCTGGATTACCAGCTATGAAGCCCCTGATGCCAATGTCACTGATTAAGCGTTTTTGGGATGTGGAATCTCTGCAGGACTTCGAGGCTGCCTAGCTTTGAGGGTGTTCAATCATTTCATCTGGAAGATTGTTTTTGGTATAGGTTTCATGGGCACAATTAACACCCAAAGACCAATTTTTCAGCACCTGTTTGACAAGTGCATATCATTGCAATTTTTTTTGCCTTTATCAAGAGCACCTCTTTAGGGTTAGGGTGGGAAGGCGCCACCAACACCCAAATAGTAATTTTTCTGCACCTGTTTGACAGGTGCATATGATTGCAATTTTTTAAAGCAAGGCCAATTCTTGCTTTCATCAAGAGTACCTCTATAGGGTTACGGTGGGAAGGCGTCACCAACACCCAAAGACCAATTTTTCTGCACCTGTTTGACAGGTGCATATCATTGCAATTTTTTACAGTAAGGCCAATCCTTGCTTTCAACTAGAGTACCTCTATAGGGTTTCGGTGGGAAGGCGCCACCGACACCCAAAGACCAATTTTTCTGCACCTGTTTGACAGGTGCATATCACTGCAATTTTTTTTACAGAAAGGCCAATTCCTGCCTTCATGAAGAGAACTTCTATAGGGTTATGGTGTGAAGGCACCACCGACACCCAAAGCCCAATTTCTCCACACCCGTTACTTCTATCCAAAGTCAAAGTGTCACCAGAATTTATCCAAAAAATCTCTAATGTTGTTCCCAGTGCACTACATTGTGGCCTCATCATACACACTGGCTCCCCAGCTGTTGCTGAGCAAAATAAAGGCAGCTTGCAGGGAAAATGTCATTTTTTTGGCTTTATAAATGCAATTATTGCAGCAGCAGATTCTACACATGGTACAAATCTTTACATGTAGACTAAGGGGACCCCCCCCCCCCCAGGCACTATATTGGAAGAAATTTTTCATTTTTATGCTTTCACTTTAGAAATCAAAAAATCACTGCTCATTTAAAAATGGCGTTTTTTACAAAAAGATTTTCATTGATGTCCCCCAGGGCAGGACCCGAACCCCTATAACCATTGTATGCCCAATTACTTGCATATAAGCCTTCAAAATGGGCACTTTTGATTTTTGACATTCGGGTCCCATTGACTTTAATGGGGTTCATTGTTGGGTCTGAACTTTCACGGTGTTCGAAAGTTCTGGTGCGAACCGAACAGGGGTCCGTTCGGCCCATCCTTACTAACCAGAAACAAATAGGGAGATCAGAAATTCGCACTTTTTTGTATCACTCATTTACAGCGTGCTTTTTTAAGGTATGTGACTGAGGCAGGGGCATCATTTTTTTAAAGCGATTGTAAAGTCTCCTTTTTTTCCCTATAAAAATAACAAACATGTTATACTTGCCTGCTCTGTTGCAGTGGATTTGTACAGAGCAGCCTGGATCCTCCTCTTCTCAGGTCCCTCCTATGCTCCTGGCCCCTCTCAAGCAGCTTGCTATGGGGGCACCCGAGCCGAGTCACAGCTCCGTGTGTCCATTCAGACATGGAGCCCCAGCCTGACCCCCACCCCCTCTCTCCCCTGATTGGCTAGCTGACTTTGATTGACAGCAGCGGCAGCCAATGTCGCTGTGTCTCAGCCAAGCAGGAGGGAGAATCTTGGACGGAGACACTCGTGGACATTGCTGGAAAGAGAGGGACCTCAAGTAAGTGTGAGGGGGGCTGCTTTACACATCCAAAGCTCACCCCCCCCCCCCTTCCCATGACCACAGCTCGAATCTGCATCTCACATACACAGCTTGCCTCTGCACCTCCCCCATCCACTGCTTATTTTTGCACCCCCCTCCTTAGCTCACCTCTACACCACCCTCCACAACTTACCTCTGCTACTCCTCACTTTTCAGTGAGTGTCAGACAGGAAACGAACTGAGGGGAAATTTCCCCTAATGGGACACAAATAGCAAGAAAAACAATATTTCAAGCATGGATGTAGGGAAAACTGGAGTTAAACCACTGTTAGGTTCTTAGTGATGAAATGAAAGGGAAATATGGCAATAATGAGGCGAAGACAATACCCTGCTTTTGTGTTAAACATACAAATTTCCTTAAAAGATACCCAAAAGTCTTTTGTAAGACTCATAAAACACCTTAAATCTATAAATACATTATTGGACACTGTGGTCTATTTATCAATATTTTTATACAATATTCACACATTTTTCACTTAAAGTATAACTAAAGGCAAAACTTTTTTTTAGTTTTGGATAGAGTGGAGGTGTATACCAGCACCTATTAGGTTTTTATTGCTACCTCTGCCCCCATTAGGGAGATTCATCCTCTCTATTTGTCCTGTTTACCATCATCATCAAAAGTGTAAGTAAAAGAAAACCCTAATTTTGGGTTGTCCCGAGAAAAGTAATAGAGGAGAAATCTTCCAATAGGGATACTAGTTCTGGGGGTCCCCATGGAATTCTCTTAATTTGCAGGTATTTTATCTCACTTCCTGTTTTGGCTATGGGACAGGAAGTGAAGGTTAATCTCCCCAATGTGACGTAAATTGCAAAAAATAAACTGACAGGGGGTTATAACCCTCCCTTACTCTATCCAAAAAGGAAAGAAAAGTGTTGCCTAGCATCAAGTAGAAACATGTGTAAAAGTTGGGTGTTAATTGTGCGAATCTTGGGTGAAAACACTGATAGGTAAACCCTGTTGTTTAGATACTTTCAAATTGGTCCTACATACTCCCAAAAAAAGTGTTTGCTTGGGTAAGTCAGATAGTTGTGACACCTCAAATATTTTGTCATCCAAAAATTGAATATTATATATGTCCCATTCTGGCACTGTTCATGTTTGTATCCCTATTCTTTAATCCCCATCAAATACTTGTCACAAAGGTTAGTTCTCTTGCGTATACAGTAAATGTATTATTTTAAATTGTCCAGTCCACCTTGCTAGTCTTTAAAAATGAATGGCGTTTCTCATCATTAAGAGATATGTGGATTTTAAGTCCATCTTCTGATAAATAAAACCTTATAGCGGTGAGCTTTCCATACTGAGCGTCAAAAAACATGAAAACACTGTCTATTTCACCCTGTCAAACGGACAGTCCCGTTCCACAATAACATTGTTGTTCTTATGAATATTCTAGAATCTTCATAAGCTCATTTGAGACATTGACCTCCAGTACATACAGCATGCGCATAGTAATCTGCAGCATTGCCTTTACTTGCGATTTGGGGATGAAATGCATATCTGAATCAGCCACTTATCCTTACTGGTTTGTTTGGGACTATTCTATTTACCCCGCAATTAGGGGTAGGGATAGGGCAAGGAAGGTTATAATCCCTGTCCGATTTTTTCCTCCATCTTTGTCCCATTGCAGGGATTACCTACACTCCCTTTCCCATAGCCAAACAGGAAGTAAGAGGAAATCCTGGCAAATTAAGGGAATTCCTTGGGGATTTTCTTTTACTTTAACTTTCAGTGATAATGATAAGCAGGACAAATAGAGAGGGGGAATCTCTTTTCACGGGTACATAGACTGCAATAATAATTGACAAGCCTTTTAATCCCTCTCCACTCTATCCAAAACAATAAAAAACTTTTGTTATACTTTATTTGATTTTTTTTAAATTCTTTATTTATATCAAACGTTGACATACACAGAACACACATTGCGACCCGCAAGTGCGGGTAATGGTTTTTACAGAGAGTCATTCAAGCTGGATTATCTGTTACAGACAGCAGGTCAGCATCAATGCCAAAGGCAACACAGTGTAAAACAGAATGTGAGGCTAAACCAATGAGTATCAAACCAAAATTTCTTCTAAAGGCCATCCAGGTAGTACGACCCCACCAGGAAGGTAGTTGTATAACAGGGAATGTGTGTCCAACTAACTGAGAGGAGCGCAAGCCGGGAGACCCCCACCACGGGCCGATGGCCGCGGCGGGGCCCCCGCCCCGCCCTCCACTTCAACATAAACATTTGTTTCCAAATTTTTCCGAAAGGGCTAGTTGAGGCCTAGCTCTTTTTCGTAGAGAGGAAAGAAGGAGTATAGATAGAGGGAGGGGGGAAGAAAAAAAAAAGGGGGGGGGAGGGAAGGGGAGAGATGAGTGTCCCGTGCCGGTGACAGGAGGAATGAGGGGCCCCCCAGGGAGGGAGCCACAGGAGTCACAGTGAATTTGAACAACAAGCAAGATTAAGAGCCGGTCAATAACATTGTCAGGCAGCCACGCGCAGGTAGTCCTCTGTGCCAGTGAAATATCTCCAAGGCCTCCATTTGTCCCTGAACTGTTCCTCTGTGTCCGATAGAGATGCAGAGAGCTCCTCCATACGGTGAATATGGTTAATCTTAGAGAACCATAGGGCCTTGGTTGGGGGCTGTGTCTGTTTCCAGAAAGCTGGGATGCAGACCTTGGCTGCGTTGAGGAGTTGCATTGTAAGGGTTTTTTTATATTTCTTTAGGGGCATCTCCGTCAGGTGTAGGAGGCCCAAGGCTGGGTCATCCTTCACGTCCACGGCCGTTAGACTTTTAATAGTGGATGCTACATCGTCCCAGAATGGTTTTAGAGCAGGGCATGACCAGAAGACATGTAGCATCGAGCCTCCCTCTGATCCACAACGCCAGCACACATCTGGGAGAGAGCCAAACATCTTGTGGAGGACCTGTGGCACTCTGTACCAACGAGTGAGTATCTTGTAGCCCGCCTCCTGGTATTGACTCGCCATGGACGACTTGTGGGCCAACAAGAGTATCTTATCGAGCTGAGCTGGTGTAAATTGCCTGCCCAGGTCACCTTCCCAGCGCCGGATAAAGGGAGGGGTTGGGTCGCCGCCCGGGGAGGAGATGAGCTTGTAGAGGGCTGCCAGAGTATGTCTGGTAGGTTCCCCCGTATTACACATGACCTTACTTTATTTGATTTAAAATTTGAGTGTTGGAAGCCTAGATTCCATTCTCCATATTTCAGGTCCTTATTTCTCTGCATATCCTCATGATTAGTGTTGGGTGAATGGTTCGGCCTGAGTATGAGTTCAGGCTGAACATTGACTGTTCGGGGAACACCCGCATTTGCAGGCTGTTCGGCAGGCGTTCGCCCTGCTGAACGACTTGTAATGCACTGCGAGCTGAGCAGTGCATTCTGCGCCCTGATTGGTCAAAGCTTTGCCCAGTCAGGGCGCAGTAAAAGCTGGTTATTAAGGAGTGGGGCCAGGGAAACGTCCGTATTAACCGATGAGTCATCAGCTGTCAATGGGCTTCCCTGTTGGTAGCTGAATAAAGAAAAAAAACACAAAAAATAGTAAAGAAAAAAGTGGGGTCCCCCAGATTTTAAGGAGAATGGCATGCCAAAATGTAAGAAAAAAACAGCGTGCGGTCCCCCCAAAATCCATAGACCCTTATCTGAGCATGCAGCCTGGCAGGTCAGGAATTTTTTTTTTTTAAAATAGCCGGGTGCCGGCAATTGCAAGCACGAGTCAATTTAAATTTGATTTGACTCTGGTTTATTTTCCTTAGATGTAATTTTTGCAGCAGCATGTTCTATACATGCTACGGATGCACCACTTTACAGGCAGACTAAGGGGACCCCCCAAGCACTATATTTGATTGAATTTTTCATTTTTATTGTTGCACTTTAAGCATCATCAAAATCACTGCTCCTTTAAAAATTATCTTTTTTTTAAAAAAAACTTGCATTGATACACGTCCCCCAGGACAGTACCCGGACCTCCATACCTGTTTTATGGCAAATTAATTGCATTTAAGCCTTCAAAATGGGCACTTTTGATTTTTCCTGTTCGGCACCCCTAGAATTAAATGGGGTTTGCTTTTCAGGTCAGAACTTTTTGCTTGTTCGGGTGGTCTGCCTCAAACTGAACAGGTGGGTGTTCGGCCTATCTCTACTCATGATAATGGGTTTTGAGCAAAACAGGAAGCGACTGGAAAATATTTTGTTTTAGTGTACTTGAATAAGGTCCTGCAAGTTCAGTTTTTGTTATGTTGGTCTAAATTTTACCATTTAACACACTTAAGATGGGATCCTCTCAATCACAGTCAAAGCATACTAATGCTACATAGCTTGACAAACAGAAGAACGCATTAAAAGACTAGCAAGTGGAGTAATTTTGGTTTCTCTGTAACTCTATTATGACTGATTAGAAGTTAAAGGATAAGTTCACTTTTAAAAAAATAAATACGCATGTTTTTGCTGGTAAAAAAATGTGCATTTATTTATTTTTTGTAGGAGCCAGGTACGCATTGCATCTGTGATCAGCAGCTCACAGGTGCCATGCAGGACTTCCTACAGACTGTCAGTGTAAGCTGTCTGCCTATACATCCTACGGGCAGGCAATTTCACACAGACAGGAAGATTCAATGAACTACAGCAGCGCTTAACAGCGTCATGGTAGTTACTTGAGAACTAAAAGTCGGAAGCTGTAAAGGATGTCGGTAATAGTTAACCACACCATGAATGTTTACTGCCGCACTGTGGTAGCCCAGTGCGATTTGCGCAGTTGCAGCTTCGGGCGGCGCACGCAGCCAGTGGCGCGTTCTTGTGCCCACTGCACGCTGCGAGAGTGTGCCCACGAGTCGGGCAGGCTCGATGTCCGCCGGCAACCCACGATCACCTAATACAGAGGCAGAACGGGGAACCGCCAATGTAAACACGGCGATTTCCCGTTCTGTCAGGGAACATGACAGTGATCTACTGATCCCTATAATCGGGATCAGTTAGATCTGTCATGTCCCTGCCAGCCCAGCCCCCACAAAGTTAGAACACATTTAACCCCTTGATCGCCCCCTACAGTTTAACCCCTTCCCTGCCAGTGACATTTATACAGTAATCAGTGGCTATTTTTAGCTCTGATTGCTGTATGGATGTCAGTAGTCTCAAAAAAGTGTCAAAGGGGTCCAATCAGTCTGCCACAATATCGCAGTCCCGATAAAAATCGCAGATCGCCACCATTACCAGTGAAAAAAAAATGTATAAAAACGCCCTAAATCAATTCTCATAGTTTGTAGATGCGATAACTTTTGCGCAAACCAATCAATAAATGATTTTTGTGATTTTATTTACCAAAAATATGTAGAAGAAAATATTTTGGCCTAAACTTATGAATACATTTGTTTTTTATATATTTTTTTTTTTATATGTATTACAGCAAAAAGTAAACAATATTGTTTTTTTTTTTCAAAATTGTCGACCTTTTTTGTTTATAGCGCAAAGAATAAAAACCACAGAGGTGATCAAATACCACCAAAAGAAAGCTCTATTTGTGGGAAAAAAAGGACGTCAATTTTGTTTGGGTACAACGTCGCACGACCGCGCAATTGTCAGTTAAAGCGATGCAATGCCGAATCGCAAAAAGTGCTCTGGTCAGGAAGGGGTCAAATCCTTCTGGGGCTGAAGTAGTTAATTCATTCAGAGTTCTCCATGTTGGCAGAGCCCCGCATAGCCATGTTCTTTTCAAATAGTGACAGCAGGTACGGGGAGAAGATCCCCGGCCTGGTGTCACAGGGAGTGGCTGCAGGATCAAGAACATGTTGCAGCCTAAAAATGGGTGGAACATGTAACATGTTCCCAAAGGTGAACTTATCTTTTAATTACAGATACCTATATAGCCTTGTCAATTAACACAGCACTTTATATATATATTGTATATTCATATCAGTCCCTGCCCTGAAGTAGCTTACAAACATACATACAGTATCTCACAAAAGTGAGTACACCCCTGTAAATATTTTATTACATCTTTTCAAGTGAAAACACTGAAGAAATGACACTTTGCTACAATATAGGCGTCATACACATGGACGTTTCTAAAAAAATAAACAAAACGTCGGGCCCGACGTCAAGGAAAAAAAATCGGCGTTTTTTCGGCGTTATGCATCGGCGTCAATAGGCGTTTTTTAAAAAAAAATCATCCCTCTGCTATTTTTCAACCTAAAAACATTGCCGTCAAAAAACACCGGTTAACGCCGGTATAGTATTAGTTGGCGTTAGATGGCGTTAGTTGGCGTTTTGCGGCGTCGGCGTCAAAAAACGCCAAAAAGTTACAGCCTCAGAACGCGCTGGCCGTGGGTTCTAGTTTCAGCTCACTAACGCCGACGCCATCTACAGCTCAAAAACGTCTGTGTTTTTATGGGGCCATTGACTAACATGGAGAGCTGCAAAAAAAGCCATAAAACGCCGGCGTCAAAAAACGTCCGTGTGTATGAGGCCATAAAGTAGTGAGTGTACAGCTTGTATAACAGTGTAAATTTGCTGTCCCCTCAAAATAACTCAACCCACAGCCATTATTGTCTAAACCGCTGGCAACAAAAGTGAGTACACCCCTAAGTGAAAATGTCCAAATTGGGCCCAATTAGCCATTTTCCCTCACTGGTGTCATCTAATCCGTTAGTGTTACAAGGTCTCAGGTGTGAATGTTATCGCTCTCACTCTTTCATACTGGTCACTGGAAGTTCAAAATGGCGCCTCATGGCAAAGAACTCTCTGAGGATCTGAAAAAAAGAATTGTTGCTCTACATAAAGATGACCTAGGCTATAAGAAGATTGCCAAGACCCTCAAACTGAGTTGCAGCACGGTGGCCAAGACCATACAGTGGTTTAACTGGAAAGGTTCCACTCAGAACAGGCCTCGCCATGGTCGACAAAAGAAGTTGAGTGCATGTGCTCAGTATGATATCCAGAGGTTGTCTTTGGGAAATAGACGTATGAGTGCTGCCAACATTGTTTGGGGGGTCAGCCTGTCTGTGCTCAGACCATACGCCACGCACTGCATCAAATTGGTCTGCATGGCTGTCATCCCAGAAGGAAGCTTCTTCCAAAGATGATGAAAAAGAACGCCCGCAAACAGATTACTGAAGACAAGCAGACTAAGGACATGGATCACTGGAACCATGTCCTGTGGTCTGATGAGACTAAGATAAACTTATTTGGTTCAGATGGTCTCAAGCGTGTGTGGCGGCAACAAGGTGAGGAGTACAAAGACAAGTGTGTCTTGCCTACAGTCAAGCATGGTAATGGGAGTGTCATGGTCTGGGGCTGCATGAGTGCTGCTGGCACTAGGGGAGCTACAGTTCATTGAGGGAACCATGAATGCCAACATGTACTGTGACATACTGAAGAAAAGTATAATCCCCTCCCTTCGGAGACTGGGCCGCAGGGCAGTATTCCAACATGATAATGACCCCAAACACACCTCCAAGACGACCACTGCCTTGCTAAAGAAGCTGAAGGTAAAGGTGATGGACTGGCCAAGCATGTCTCCGGACCTCAACCCTATCGAGCATCTGTGGGGCATCCTCAAACGGAAGGTGGAGGAGCGCAAGGTCTCTAACATCCACCAGCTCTGTGATGTCATAATGGAGGAGTGGAAGAGGACTCCAGTGGCAACCTGTGAAGCTCTGGTGAACTCCATTCCCAAGAGGGTTAAGGCAGTGCTGGAAAATAATGGTGGCCACACAAAAAATTGACACTTTGGGCCCAATTTGGACATTTTCACTTAGGGGTGTACTTACTTTTGTTGCCAGCGGTTTAGATATTAATGGCTGTGTGTTGAGTTATTTTGAGGGGGCAGCAAATGTATACTGTTATAAAAGCTGTACACTTACTACTTTACATTGTAGCGAAAATATATAATAAAATATTTTCAAAAATGTGAGGGGTGTACTCGCTTCTGTGAGATACTGTATGTGTATATATTGTGACGTTATACAAGGCACCACAATGGACAGGCGATACTTGTCGCCTCGCATGCAATCATTTTGACACGACTAGCGATGGCCGACCCGTGTTTTGACGGCCACCGTGGCAGAGCTGGTTGCGGCCTGGTCTTTCTGGTCCACTCAAACCCCTCTCCACCTGCATTTAATGAACAGGAAGAGAATAGAGGAGAGCTCTATCCTGGATCTCAGAGGGAGAAAGCTGAGAGAGCTCTTTGTGCTAATTTGGACTCTAAGAACAAGGTTTGCACTGTACTTATGTTTTGTGGGTGTTGGAGACAGCCCCCCACTGTAAGGAGAGGAACCTGTTTGTTTAGTTTAGCACCAGACGGCGAGGTTTTGTTTTCTGTTTTTGTAAGTGTTTTGAACTTGCAAACCTGAAACAATAAACCTGGCAAGCTGCCAGATTATTAAGAAACTGTCCTCCATGTTGAATGTTTGCATCTGAAAAGTGATCCCCACATGCTAATCTCCCACACATGGTGGAGGATGCGGGCAATTTTCAAAGATGGAGGAAATGTTGAAGGCCCTGCTACAAGCCAATGCAGCCCAGTGGGAAACCAACCACCAGGTCGCAGAGGCCGCTGCAGCTCAGCGAGAGGAGAGTTGCCAGGCTATTGCAGCACAACAGTCAGCCCAGCGGGAAATCAACCGACAGGTTGCAGAGGCTGCTGCAGCTCAGCGAGAGGAGAGTCGCCAGGCTATCAAAGCACAAAACGCAGATCTGCAGGAAACCATACCTCTGTTTACCACCCGCAAACTGACAGTCTGGTGGAAAGGTTTAACAAGACCCTCGAGAGTATGCTAAAAAAGGGGGTGGATAAAGATGGGCGAAATTGGGATTTTTTTGCTGCCGTACCTCATGTTTGCCATACGAGAGGTTCCACATGCATCTACGTGGTATTCCCCCTTTGAACTCTTGTATGGTAGACATCCCAGGGGGCTGCTAGATGTCACAAAAGAGACATAGTAAGGAGAGGCCACTCCATATAGAAGCATCATAGAGCACGTCTCCTTGATGCAGGATCGAATCGCAGCTGTCCTGCCCCTTCTACGAGAGCATATGGTGCAAGCCCAGAAAGCCCAGAGAAGGGTTTACCATCGGGGTGCCAAAACCCGAACTTTCAACCCCGAAGACAGAGTGCTGGTGCTTGTTCCCACGGTTGAAAGTAAATTCCTGGCAAAATGGCAGGGTCCCTTTGAGATTAGGGAAAGAGTAGGGGAAGTAACCATTTTACCAGTTTACCATGTTAATCTCCTAAAACCGTGGAAGGATAGGGAGAGTTTATTGGCAGTGCCCACGCCCCAAAAGGACAGGTTACCCCTGACCCCGGATGTCCCCATAACCGAGTCCTTGTCACTGACGCAAGAAAATGACATTAAGGAATTTGTCAGAAAAAATAGAGACTTTTTCTCTTCCCTACCCGGACTGACCACTCTGCTACAATATGACATAATCACGGAACCCGGGGTCCGTGTAAATATAAAACCCTACCGAATACCTGAGGCTAGACGAGAGGCAGTGGCAAGAGAAATAAAACCCATGTTGGAGTTGGACGTGATAGAGGAGTCCCACAGCACCTGGTCGAGCCTTATAGTACTGGTCCCAAAGCCCAATGGCACTATCCGGTTCTGTAACAATTTTAGGAAGCTGAATGAAGTGTCTAAGTTTGACCCATACCCAATGCCGCGGGTTGACGAACTTGTGGATAGGTTGGGAGGGGCCCAGTACATAACAACCCTAGACCTAACTAAGGGATACTGGCAGATCCCCCTAACAGAGTCAGCAAAGGAAAAAATGGCCTTCTCTACCCCTGAGGGGTCCTTCCAATACAAACGAATGCTGTTTGGTCTGCATGGGGCCTCTTCATCCTTTCAGAGAATCATGGACAAGACTTTGAGGCCGCATCGGCCCTATGCAGCAGCCTATCTGGATGATGTCATCATCCACAGCCCAGATTGGGAATCACATCTGCCCCGGGTGCAGGCAGTGGTAGATTCACTGAGCATAGCAGGTTTAACAGCCAACCCGAAGAAGTGTGTCATAGGTCTCGAGGACGCCAAATACCTTGAGTATGTTATTGGTCAACATCTGATTAAGCCCCAGACCAATAAGATCGAGGCCATTCAAAAGTGGCCCCAACCGGTGAACAAGAAACAGGTTCGGGCCTTCCTGGGGATTATAGGGTATTACCGATGCTTCATCCCCAACTTTGCCACCATTGCGATCTGACAAAGGGTAGAGCAAATAGTGTCACCAGCACACTAGGATCTTCAAATGAGTCCAATCTTTGTGTGGCGGCAACAAGGTGAGGAGTACAAAGACAAGTGTGTCTTGCCTACAGTCAAGCATGGTAATGGGAGTGTCATGGTCTGGGGCTGCATGAGTGCTGCTGGCACTAGGGGAGCTACAGTTCATTGAGGGAACCAAACCATGGTCACATGCCTGATGAAGGGGTCCTGTGCGGCTCCGAAACATCGCTCTTTGCTGTAACAATGTGATCATCTTATTAAAGATTGGACTCATTTGAAGATCCTGGTGTGCTGGTGACACTATTTGCTCTGATGAAATGCGGTTCCAGCCGTTGGTCACTTCAGCACCCACATTACAAGTAAGCCATTTGTAAAGCAGGAACGTGTGCGTTGGGAATTCTACAAACTGACAAAGGGTAGAGCGTCAGGAATGGTTAAGTGGAATCCCAAAGCTGAGAAGACCTTCCAGAAATTGAAGCAAGCCCTTTGTGTACAGCCAGTGCTTGTGACCCCAGACTTCACGAAGGAGTTTGTCGTTCAAACCGATGCCTTTGAGGTGGGACTAGGTGCTGTTCTGTCCCAGATCAGAGACGGGGAGCACCCGGTCGTCTTCTTAAGTAGGAAGCTTAATAGACATGAAAAGAATTATGCCATTGTGGAGAAGGAGTGCCTGGCTATAAAGTGGGCCTTAGAGGCCCTAAACACTACCTGCTGGGAAGGTCATTCAGGCTAGTCACCGACAATGCCCCCCTTAAGTGGATGTGTAAAACCCGGAGAAAAATATCTCCTAACTTTAATAACCTATTGGTTTTCGATATGAGACTAGCATGCAAAAAAAAATAGACAACCATTCACCTGATATTCTTATCGTGTATGCTAGGCATAACTCTTATTGAGGAGGGCAATATAATCAGACACTTCTATGTCTGAGAAATTTGTGATGTTTTTACCCTCATTATTGATCCCACTGTTGCCTTAATAGTTTATTTTTTCAGTTTTCTTCGGAGTCGATCTGGAGTTTGAGGGCTCCTTGTTTGTGGAGGGTTTCCCATTTAGTTCTATTATGTCTCATTTTTCTTTTTTTTTCTCCAGCCCATTCGGGCTTTCTCCAAAAGATACAGTATGTGCTTTCCCTGAAAATCTGGGTCTTTCCAAAGATCTTTATCTAAGTCTGCTTCTAAGTCTACTTCCGGTTCAGATCTTCCTGCTTTCCCAAACATGAATAACACTTCAAATTCATCTATTTTTGTACACTATTTTGGACTTTCTCTTCTAATTCTTTTAGTTGTACTTTTACCTCCTTATCGTAGTTAAACATAAGCCCATGACATTCTTCCTTCCATTTATCTACAATATCTCAGAAAACTGAGTACACCCCTCACATTTTTTAAAATATTTTATTCTATCTTTTCATGTGACAACACTGAAGAAAATACACTTTGCTACAATGTAAAGTAGTGAATGTACAGCTTGTATAACAGTGTAAATTTGCTGTCCCCTCAAAATAACTTAACACACGACCATTAATGTCTAAACCGCTGGCAACAAAAGTGAGTACACCCCTTAGTACAAATGTCCAAATTTGGCCCAAAGTGTCAATATTTTGTGTGGCCACCATTATTTTCCAGCACTGCCTTAACCCTCTTGGGAATGGAGTTCACCAGAGCTTCACAGGTTGCCAATGGAGTCCTCTACCACTCCTCCATGACAACATCACAGAGCTGGTGGATGTTAGAGACCTTGCGCTCCTCCACCTTCCATTTGAGGATACCTCACAGATGCTCAATAGAGTTTAGGTCTGCAGACATGCTTGGCCAGTCCATCACCTTTACCTTCAGCTTCTTTAGCAAGGCAGTGGTCGTCTTGGAGGTGTGTTTGGGGTCATTATCATGATGGAATACTGCCCTGCGGCCCAGTCTCCGAAAGGAGGGGATCATGCTCTGCTTCAGTATGTCACAGTACATGTTGGCATTCATGGTTCCCTCAATGAACTGTAGCTCCCCCAGTGCCAGCAGCACTCATACAGCCCCAGACCATGACACTCCCATTACCATGCTTGACTGTAGGCAAGACACACTTGTCTTTGTACTCCTCACCTGGTTGCCGCCACATACGCTTGACATCATCTGAACCAAATGTGTTTATCTTGGTCTCATCAGCCACAGGACATGCTTCCACTACTCCATGTCCTTAGTCTGCCTGTCTTCAGCAAACTGTTTGCGGGCTTTCTTGTACATCATCTTTAGAAGAGACTTCCTTCTGGGGCGATAGCCATGCAGACCAATTTGATGCAGTGTGCGGCATATGGTCTGAGCACTGACAGGCTGACCCCCACCCCTTCACCCTCTGCAGCAATGCTGGCAGCACTCATATGTCTATTTCCCAAAGACAACCTTTGGATATGACGCTGAGCACGTGCACTCAACTTCTTTGGTCGACCTTGACAAGTCCTGTTCTGAGTGGAACCTGTCCTGTTAAACCGCTGTATGGTCTTGGCCACTGTGCTGCAGCTCTGTTTGAGGGTCTTGGCAATCTTCTTATAGCGAGGCAATCTTTATGTAGAGCAACAATTCTTTTTTTCAGATCCTCAGAGAGTTATTTGCCATGAGGTGCCATGTTGAACTTCCAGTGACCAGTATGAGAGAGTGAGAGCGATAACACCAAATTTAACACACCTGCTCCCCTTTCACACCTAAGACCTTGTTACACTAATGCGTCACATGACACAGGGGAGGGAAAATGGCTAATTGGGTCCAATTTGGACATTTTCACTTAGGCATGTACTCACTTTTGTTGCCAGCGGTTTAGACATTAATGGCAGTGTGTTAAGTTATTTTGAGGGGACAGCAAATTTACACTGTTATAGAAGCTGTACACTCACTACTTTACATTGTAGCAAAGTGTCATTTCTTCAGTGTTGTCACATGAAAAGATATAATAAAATATTTACAAAAATGTGAGGGGTGTACTCACTTTTTATAAACGTTTTAGGAATGACCCGTGTGTCATTATCCCTGCCTTAATATAGGATTCTAATGCTACCACAGCCCATTTCCTTTTTAATGCTTTCTAATCAAATAACCATGTTTTCTAAAAGACAATATAAATTCATTCTTTTTGGCGCTGAGAGTGGAAATTACACTTTTTACTAAAGGTTGCTCGCATTTCATATTTCATCTTCCACTTTGTGATTCAATTGGTACTGCATTAATAAATTAAATCTGCCTCTTCTTATAATATAATGGAAAAGGTGTGAGCATGATTAAATAGTTTACAGAGAAAATCTTTCAGTCCACAACCCCTGAAAAAGTGGTATTTAAACCAGAATATATGTAGTGAAGGAGTTTGCTGGATATAGTCTCTACTCCTGAAAATTAACAGGGATTGAGAATTTATTTTTTTTTGGAGGGGGGGGAGGCTCTTCCGAAAATGAGGGTAGGTGTCAATACTTGACAGTTGAATCTTCCTGGTGCATGCATTTTAAATTACATTAATTGTTTCACCTTCAGTGACTATTTGTATAGGTTATATTCACTGCTTTATAAAATTGCCCTTTATGAAGTTAGTAATGAGCAAGCCAGGAATGGTGCAAAAGACACCACAGACTTTATCACCTAGTGTAATTATTTGAAAATGCAATTTATTTTGAAGATAAATAATTCTTCCAACTCTCCCCATAGTCAAAAATTAGACAAATTCGTCTTAATGTGCAAAAAACTCTATTATGTCTTCAATCATCATGAATCATCCTATTCAATTACACGTCTTAAAACCAAATAGAGTTTTATCATTTAAATAGGAGCAGTGCAGCATTGAAACCACTTATTATAACAACACATATCTCTCAAATATGTTGTATGTAAGACAGTGGAATACATCTGGCATGATTAATTTAAAGGGGCAATTACATTCTGTTTTTGGCAATTGTTGAAGTGCAACACCCCACAACAAAGATCTCCATGAGTGTTCAGTCATCTCCCTATATCTGTCAAGTGCGGTACAGAAGGAGCAGGCAAGCGGGCAGTCGGGTACGGGCAGGGTCGTTAACAGACGGGCAGCTGAAGTACAAGGGATCAGGCAGAAGAGTCGTCGTAGGCAAGCTGAGGGTCGGTGCAGGCAGAGTTCAACAAGGTCAGGCAAGCCGGGTCACAGATACAGTAAGCCTAGGAAGCTAGTCACGGAATCACACTGGGAAATGCTGTAGAATGGACAGCACTTGCTTTCTGGTGCTGCCTGCTTAAATGGCCGCTATTTGCGCCATTGCCGGCGCATATGCGCGCACACACGCACAGGTGCGCGCACATGCCTGGGATGTTTCCTAACATTGCCCCCCTAAGAGGCAGCCTCCGGATGCCCAAATGGGCTCTCTTGGCCTGGTGTCTTCTCCAGAAGGCCTTGATCAATTCTTCCGCATGTAAATTCTCTTCTGGCTCCCAAGAGCTCTCTTTGGGCCCATAGCCCTTGCACTTGACCAGATACTGGATGCCGCCACCTCTCCTCCTGCAGTCCAGGATGGATTCTACCTCAAATTCCTCCATCCCGTCAACCAGCACTAGTGCAGGTGGGCCTGTCTTCCGATCTGGAAAGGGATCGGAGATCTTAGGCTTTAACAGGGATACATGGAAGACGAAGGTGTGCCCTTCATGGGCAGAAAAGTGGGCCATCTTAGAGAACCTGTCCACCACCACGAAGATGGTGGAGAAGCCTTCAGAAGGGGGTAATTCCACAATAAAATCCATAGAAATGTGACTCCAAGGCCTCTCCGGAACAGGTAGTGGTTTAAGGAGGCCCCATGACCGAGTCTTACTCCCCTTACATCGGCTTAAGGTAGTGCATGATTCTACATAACATTTACAGTCCCTTCCAACTCGGGGCCACCAGAACATGCACTGTAACAACTCGGATGTCTTGCGTACCCCGAAGTGCCCAGCGAGCCGGTGGCCGTGGCCGAGGTCTAGGACTGAGGTTCGTAGGCTC
This sequence comes from Glandirana rugosa, assembly GCA_018402905.1. Taxonomy (NCBI): domain Eukaryota; kingdom Metazoa; phylum Chordata; class Amphibia; order Anura; family Ranidae; genus Glandirana; species Glandirana rugosa. The sequence goes on along the minus strand of BLSH010552895.1, from coordinate 166,290 downwards.
TCTGGCACGAAGATCTCGTGATTGTGCCAGAGCAACCCATCTCTGAGCTGTAGAGGGCTTCCAGGACAGGGGTTTGACCCCAGGGAAGCTAGTCGGATCTGTGACAGCACATCTTCCTGCAACAGCAAAAAACTTCTGGAAGGTAGGATGGAATCAGGGGATACCGGGGTTTCAGGTGCATTGAACATGCGCGAAAGGGAGTCCGGCTTGGTGTTCTTCGACCCAGGCCTGTAAGTGATATGGAAGTTGAATCGGGAGAAGAACAGCACCCACCTGGCTTGGCGTGGTTTTAGTCTTTTAGCAATCCTCAAGTATTCAAGATTCCTGTGATCTGTATAAATGAGAATTGGATGTGCTGCTCCTTCTAAGAGGTACTGCCATTCCTCTAGTGCCGATTTAATAGCCAGAAGTTCACGGTCTCCCACGTCATAGTTTCTCTCGGCAGATGATAGCTTGCGAGAGAAGAACGCTACCTGGTGCAGCAGCACTCTGGCACCTTGTCTTTGGGAGAGAATCGCCCCGACCGCTACTTCAGATGCATCGACTTCCAGAACGTAGGGCAGAGCAGGATCCGGATGCTTAAGAATAGGTGCGGAAGTGAATAGCTCCTTGAGCTTTTCAAACGCTGTTTGTGCCTCAGGAGTCCAGTGGAACGGGATACCCTGTTTGATTAACTGAGTGATGGGTGAGATGATGGAGGAGAACCCCCGGATAAACTTCCTATAAAGGTTTGCGAATCCCACGAATCGCTGGATTCCTTTTTTTAAATTTTCTTAGCGTCAGCTCCACTTTAAAGTGGAGAATTTGTAGGTAAATTAGGCATAAGTGCAGGTCCATTAGATAGTCAGATGTTCTAATTTTCTGTTTACTCATTAACTAATTATGATACTACCAATGTGTCTGTGAAGGGTCTCATTTATTCAGGTCATGGTACAGTTAGTAGTTGTTAGTTATATTCAACTGAACTTCTTCTGTAATGTTGAAGACATTTGTAGCTTATTTAAAGTGGTTGTAAAGGCAAAAGGTAAAAAAATCTTCTGCATGCAGCTTCCTGCAGCCCCTCAAATACATACCTGAGCCCGATCTCGATCCAGCGATGTGCATGAGAGCTGAGGGTCTCTCAGGTCTCTCAGTCTTCATTGACTCAGATACAGCAGCGGCAGCCATTGGCTCCCTCTGCTGTCAATCAGAGCCAGTGAGGAGCGAGCGGGGGGACAGGGTCGAGTCTTGCTCTGTGTGTCTTATTCTTATGGACACACAGAACAGGGCTAGGAAGCGAGCACAAACGAGTGCCCCCATAGCAAGTGGCTTACTATGTGGGTACTCGGCGGGGGAGTGGAGACAGGAGCACTGGCAGGGGACCCGAGAAGAGAAGGACTGGGCCATTGCACAAAGTAGATAAGTATAACATGTTTGGTATTTTAAAACAAAAAAGTAGCCTTTGGTATTACTTTAAATCACTTCTTTGGTTCTAATGAGTATCTGGAAATGACCCCAGCATTTATATCCACACGGGTAGCAGAGACACCTTGATCCAATCACCATGGAATGTGTCAAGGCAGTTGTTGATTGCTCGTGAACGGGATGAGAGCTGTAGTGGAACCATCCTGTTCTAGTTACATAATCCCATCCTTGGTGTTCAGGAAGTCTGCATAGGTGTTAATTAGGAATGAACCTATACCGAATTTTTATCGGCGAGTATGAGTACCGATACTTTCACTTAAGTACTTGCCGATACTGAGCACCGATACTTTGCGGTGCGATTTGCGTCCATACAAAATGGGCACAAATCGCACTACAAAGAATCACATGTGATTTGAACAGGAATGCAATGCGATTCCAATTCGAATGGCATGCGGTTTCCCCACCGCTCCTGTTTGAACCCATTCTTGCCATAGTGATTTCAGCCTCAGTTTAACCACTTCCTGACCAGAGCACTCTTTGCGATTCGGCACTGCGTCGTTTTAACTGACAATTGTGTGGTCGTGCGACGTTGTACCCAAACGAAATTTTCGTCCTTTTTTTCCCACAAATAGAGCTTTCTTTTGGTGGTATTTGGTCCCCTCTGCGTTATTTTTGATCACCGCTATAAACAAAAGAAGAGCGACAATTTTGCAAAAAAACCCACATTTCTTACTTTTTGCTAAAATACAAATCCAAAGAAAAAATATAAAAAAACATTTTTTTATCGGTTTTGGCCGATTTATATTCTTCCTCATATTTTTGGTAAAAAAAATCGCAATCAGCATTTATTGATTGGTTTGCGCAAAAGTGGCCGCGTTTACGGAGAATGAGAATTCATTTCTGGGATTTTTTTTTTTTTTTTTACTAGTAATGGCGGCGATCTGCGATTTTTAGTGGTACTGCGATATTGGGGCAGACATGTCGGACATTTTTTACACTTTGTTTGGATCAATGACATTTATTCGGGATCAGAAATGTAAATATCCACTGATTACTGTATAAATGTAATTGGCAGTGAAGGGTTTAACCTCAAGGGGGAGATCTAGGGGTTAAGTGTGTTCCCTAGGTGTGTTCTAACTGTGGGGGGACTGGGCTACCATGGGCATAAGAGATCTAACTGATCCCAGTGACAGGGATTAGTAGATCTCCTATGCCCGCACTGACAGAGCGGAGGACTGCCATGTTTACATGGCGGTTCCCTGTTCTTTAGCTGTGGCCGCTCATCGCGGCTCGCCAGCGGACATCGGGTCCGCCTGAGCCGCGGGCACACTCCTCAGGAGATCGGCGCTTTTTTACAGCGATTTGCGATGAGCATCCACACTGCCGCCGTAAATATGCGGTAGGCAGTGTGGAACTGGTTATACAGGAGCAGTGCCGGAAACTGCATGAGATTCAGATAGGAATTGCACCGCATTCCTGTTCAAATTGCATGTGATTCTTTGCATTGTGATTTACGCCCATTCATTGTATATGGATGCAAACCACACCACAGTGTATTGGTTTTGGCAATGGGAGCATTTTCACGAGTACAATCACTTGTGAAAATATTCGGTACTGATACTGGAGCATCCCTAGTGTTAATTGTTTAATTTGCATGGCTGAAAGTGTGAATTGTTTTCAAACTACCTGCTGTGATCCTAGAAATAGTGGTTACATTTACAGATCAAGCTTAGCTAGCCCAACATGGTAAAGGTAAGGAAAGAGAAAATAACAAGTTCATTAACTTGCTATTACACATTAGCGATAACAACAGAATGAAGGAGTTAACCTGGAGGAGAAAGGGTGATACCTTACAAACCAGATCAACAAGGATAAGTGCATACACAACTTTTTTAGACAGAGAACTGAATCAGGAAGTCTTAGCCAAGGGACTGAACTTTGCTGTGGCAACCTGACTTTTCCCCGTGGTGGATATTATCACAGCTACAGTATCTTCCATCCATGGCAACCACACATCAATAAAAGAGGCTGAACAACTCCATATGTGATCTGTGCATTGCGAAAAGCATATTCTTTTCTATCCAACTTGACGCCACAAGAGAGAAGGGCTCTTATATCGCTCACTAGGGATACGAGCATTACCATCCTGCCAGCAGACAAAGGGAAGATGCACTGGTCATTGGTGACTGGTCATGAATACATCCAAATTCCATGCTAAGGAGACCATACTGGTCAGTGGTTACTGGTCACGTAGAAGGGAAACAGACGACCGTCCTACCATTACGAGCATAGGGATCACTCGCTATATTCTCGGGAAGAGAGAACACCGCAGTTCAACCTATCTTTTCTTATACGAAAAGCGTTACGTGTCTAGTGTATACCTCAACAAGTCGGAGAAAATAACTACACACCAACGGTACCTACCTTCTATGACATCGACACTATTATAGGTGGTGCCCCTTTTCAGTCCAACGGTGTCGTTTCAAGTCAGGGAACCGATTCTGAAGGACTAAGTCAAGAGACAGATTTTT
>BLSH010552895.1:141863-154767 GCA_018402905.1 Glandirana rugosa | reverse complement strand
AATTACAGGCCAGTGAGTTTAACATCAATTGTAGTCAAGGTAATGGAATCACTTCTCAAAAGAAGGATCATTGATCACCTAAAAATACACAGCTTGCTGGACCCAAAGCAACATGGCTTTACTGAGGGCAGATCGTGCCAGACAAATCTGATTGAATTCTTTGACTATATTACCAGTGTTTTGGACCAGGGTGGTGCTGTGGACATAGCGTATCTTGATTTCAGCAAGGCATTTGATACAGTTCCACATAATGATCTGATTCAAAAGTTGTACAAGCTGGGACTTAACCCTTGGGTGGTTCAGTGGATATGCAGTTGGCTAAAGGATAGATCCCAGAGTGTGGTTGTAAATGGGGTTCACTCAGAACAGAGACCAGTCACTAGTGGGGTACCACAAGGCTCTGTACTGGGTCCTGTTCTATTCAACCTTTATGTAAGTGATATAACTAAAGATTTGCTGGGCAATGTATGTCTCTTTGCTGATGATACAAAGGTGTGTAATAGGGTTGATATCCCTGGAGGTATCTGTAACATGGAACATGATTTGGCATTGCTGGAAGATTGGTCAAAGCAGTGGAGACTGTAGTTCAATATTTCTAAATGTAAAGTAATGCATCTAGGGAAAAAGAATCCGCTTAGAGAGTACAGCATTGGGAGTACAGTGTTAGCCAGCACTACAGAAGAAAAAGATTTGGGAGTGCTTATTTCAGATGATTGCAAAATGAGCAAACAGTGTAACCAGGCAGTGGGAAAAGCAAATAGAATTCTGGGATGTATCAGTAGAGGGATCACCAGCAGGAGGAAGGAGGTTCTGATTCCTCTATATAGATCTTTAGTGAGACCTCACTTAGAATACTGTGTCCAGTTCTGGAGACCACACTTACAAAAAGATATTGATAAGATAGAACGCGTTCAGAGACGGGTAACAAAAATTGTGAAAGGTCTGAGGGATAAAACATCTCAAGAGCGACTTCAGGAACTTAATATGTACAGTCTGGAGGAAAGAAGGGAGAGGGGAGACATGATTGAAACCTTTAAATACATCAAGGGGGTGAATAAGGTTAAGGAGGGCAGTCTTTTCAATATGAAACCAAAATCAAGAACACGGGGACATGACCTCAAACTAACTGGGGGGGGAAGTTCAAAACTAATCTTAGAAAGTATTATTTTACTGAAAGGGTGGTTGATGATTGGAATAAACTACCAACAGAGGTTGTGAGACAGTCAACAGCAAATGGCTTTAAACATGCTTGGGATAAACATAAATCTATAGTCAGACAACAAGGTTAATGTAAAAAAAAAAATATAAAAAAAAAATTAATAAAAAAAAAAAAAAATAATAAAAAGGGGCAGACTCGATGGACTACTCAGTCTTTTTCTGCCGTCACTTTTCTATGTTTCTATGTAGACTGAGAGGTACAAAGCACCACTAAAACGGAGCCACCAGGATATTGTACCAATATCAAAACACAAAATTAAGGGGTGTGGCCAGGACAGGCATGTGAGAGGAAGCAAGCTCTCACAGTTCCTGGATTTGATCCAGCACCAATCCTTCCCTAGCCCAAGAACTGGTTCTGAACTAGGCCAATATAAACAGCCCAAGACCCAGTGATCACGGGGGGAACCTCTGCCAGCGCTCTGCACCTGCGGGATGACCCACAAAGAACAGTGTGAGGCCACTGGCCTAGAAATCAAAGATGGCGCCGCCGCAGCCTGGCCGAAGGGGATGCCAAGGGGACCGGACAAAATGAAGGATCTGAGTTTCAAAGCTCCCAAGACCGGCAAATACACGGGTAAGAACCCACCTAAAGACATGTTATACTATGCACAGAAGCTGGGGGGACAGCTGAAGGGGGAGCAGGGAGACCGTTCAGTGCATTCCCAGGGCCTGTCACAGGGGGAGAAGTCACATGCAGCAGCCAGTGCAGCCCAGGATGATACAGGGGAAGAAGCTCATAATTCACCACCTGATCTTACCATGCAAGACACAGAAATGGAGGAAATCCCCCAGCCCACGTTAGCAGGCATACCTGCACCACATCAGTAAATACGCTGAAGGAACAGTTTGGTGGGCTGAGGGAGGATGTGGCACTGCTCCGTCAGGTGTTACAAAAAATACAAAAAAATTTGTGAAAGAACCACACATAAGAGCAGGGTTAGTGAGATGGAGGACCAACTGCCCCTATATCATGAGACACCAAAGTTGTTTATCAGATGGCGAAGGAAGCTAACGATAGGGCGGAGGACATAAAGAACCGTCTTAGACGGAATAACATACGTATAGTGGGGCTCCCTGAGCGGTGGTAGGCCAAAGACCCCACAGCCTACATTGAGAACTGGCTAATTGAGACTTTTGGCAAAGATACACTATCCCCCCTATTTGCAGTGGAGAGGGCACACAGAGTGCCTACCCGTCCATTATCACCAGACAATCCGCCCAGGTCTATGCTGGCAAGAATACTCCACTACAGAGACAGGGACAGGCTGCTGCGCCAGGCAAGGGAACGTGCGAATATTCAACATGATGGTGTTAGAATCTCCTTCTATCCAGATTTCTCTGCAGAAGTACAGAGACGCAGGGTTAAATTTCAGGATGTAAAGAGCTGGCTGAGGCTGCTGCAACTCCCATATGCCATGCTTTATCCTGCAAAGTTGCGGGTCACAGCCCGTAGCCAGGCCCAATTCTTTGAATCTGTTAGGGAAGCGGCAGCCTAGATGGATCTTAATGGACAAGCACTTCAGCGTCATGGAGAAGTTGCAGATGAGGAATGATTCATGACATCATAACTTCCACTACCATGCAATGACATTTGCTTTCATCTAGCACCGTGCCTTTGCACACTATACACTGCTTTACTCTATCCTCGGGCCTGGGAACAAAATATTGTGACTAAAGATGAGAGCTACTAAAAGTGCACTGTGAGTTTTACAACTTAATACTGCTAATGTGTCTATTCCAGACATGGACATGTGCTATTGTTAGTGAGCAGGCCCTGTTGGCAGCTTCGAAAGCACGAAAGTTGGAACAGTTGCTTTATATGATTTTTCATATTGGGTGCAATGCCAGCAATTTGTATATGGAAGCCATAAGTGTGATGCCTAAAAACTAACACTGGATGTCAGTAGAGGAGAAGATGAGCCAAGGTTGCCATTTGCATAAGACTCTCCAACCATTGGATTACAAAGCTTAGAAGTGATCAATATACAGCCCGTACTCCTAATTCGACCATGTTGCCCGAGAAAATTAACATATCCAACATAATGGCGAAGATTCCAATAGTGTCCTGGAACATCAGGGGCATCAACTCCCCGCTCAAGAGAGTCAAGTCTCAATGTACTCTTTCCAGAATAGACCTGGGTTTGGGGAATACAGCCATGCTCCCATATGTATCCCATATGTATTTGATATGGTCTGTAAGCCCCCATAGTGTATGAAACCATTCACCTTGTATCAAAACATTCACCTAGTGGTTCAACTAACAACCTCCCCGCTGAGTAATCTAACTAACGCTCCATGGAAGTTTAATGTATTTTGCCTCAAACTGTTCAGTACACCTGAAAACATAGAGAGGAGAATGTGTAAATACTTTGATATGCAATGCCCTAATGTTTCTTGCCTACAGCAATGGGATGCCTTTAAGGCATACTTGAGAGGGGTGCTTATAGGAGAGATGAGGAAAGTCAAACGAGCGTCTTTGGCCCTAAGGGAGGATATGGAAGCCAGGGCAATAGACTTGGAACAGAAATTCATAACTGATCCCTCTAAATTTCCGATTGGAAAAGAAGAGATTTTTTTCTAAGCGGGCATTTTTTGAGGAAGGGGGAAAAAATGGCCATATGTTGGCAAGGATAGCGAATGCACAGCAACGTTCCCCAACTATAGGGGCTACTAGGGACGGCATGGGACACTTAGTGCATTCTCCAGAGCTCTTAATGCAAGTATTGGCTAACTTCTATGAAAATGTATATGTCCTGGGTACTTCTTACACAAAGGAGGAGCTGGATAGTTACCTACAGGGTGTCCCCTTCCCAATGTTGAGTGCAGAGCAGAAAAAGGAGCTAGACGCACCACTTACCCTAGATGAACTTTAAGAGGCAGTGAGCTCATTTCCTAACTGTAAAGCACCATGGGAAGATGGGATCCCCATGAAAATATACAAACAATTTTCAGAAATGTTGCTGCCACGTTTGCTAAAGGTATTCAATGCGTCCCAGAGGGAAGGTAGTTTACCTCCCTCGATGTCAAAGGTGAATATAATCCTACTGCTTAAACCAGGCAAAGATCCGGTAGATCCGGGCTCTTACAGGTCAATTTTGCTATTGCAGGGAAACGTAACGATCCTGCAAAAGTGTTAGCAATCAGATTAAATAAGGTTATCACCTCCTTAATGCACTCTGACCAAGCAGGCTTTATGCCAAATAAATCAACGGCAATTAACTTACATAGGCTTTTTGTTAATATCCAATCTCCGGCAGATAACATGGGCAATAGAGCACTGCTGTCTTTAGATGCCACCAAGACATTTGACAGCATTGACTGGACATATCTATGGGAAGTGTTGAGGAGTTTTGGGTTTGGACTGAGTTATATAGCCTGGGTGTGTCTCTTATATAGTCAGTCACAGGCGGCTATCAGGGCATTTGGAAAACTGTCTCATGCCTTTGCGTTGAGGAGGGGAACAAGGCAGGGGTGCCGTCTGTCCCCCCTTCTGTTCGCTTTGGCTATTGAACCTCTAGAAATTAGATTCAGGTCCAACAATGACATTGAGGGGGTTTCGCTATGGTGTTACCCATGAGAAGGTGATGCTATATGCAGATGACACCATGCTTCTCCTGGAGGATACTGACAGCTCACTAAGAGTGGCAATGGACACTATTACAGAATTCTACAAGACTTCTTATTAATTGGTCCAAATCTGCTCTCTTATTGCTAGATGGACAATCAGCTCAGTCAGTTACAACGACAGGCATAATCCCGATTACTACCTCATTTAAATACTTAGGTATTCAGGTGACAGCAGACCCCCAGGACTTTAGCTCCCTGAATCTCGCTCCCCTTATTCAGCGGTTTAGAGAGAGAATAAGAGAGAATAAGAACATGGAACGCACTCTACTAAACTCATGCCACAGCTTCTCTATTTCCTTCATAACACCCCGGTAGTTCTTTAGAATCAAGAATTCCCTTTTTCACACACTGATATGAAATAAACCTCATAGAATAAAACTAGAACATCTTCAGAGGCCCAAAGACGAAGGGGGGCTGGCACTGCCAAATCCGTGGCTGTACTACATAGCCGCCCAGCTACAACATATGTTTAGTAACTACAAGACCACTAAGGACAAGGGTCAGTGAGCATTTTCACGGAGCCCCCTATACCACAGATAAAGGAATGTCCAACGTTTCCAGGCATTTCAAACATGAACACGGGGGTAAAATGAAATCATTTTGTTTCTATGGCGCAGAGAGGGTCCGACCATCACCACGGGGAGGGATTTCATCAAAAGCTCCTGCAAAGGGAGGTCTGGTGGATCTTTAGTTTACAAACAAGGGTACCCAAAGGAATGAATTATAGATATGACGTTGATTTGTTCCTGAAATAAATGGGCCTTCCATGATATGCAGTGCTTTAAGTTTAACCTCTATCTCTCCAAATATCTACTACACTCCTTTACTATCAAATTAATATATACATTTTTATACTCTGATTTTTATTAGTTTGGGGTCTATCTCTATTGGATTTGAGATTGTATATCTCTATTTGTGGAATTTTTTTATATCGATCATCTTCTTTTTAGTATATTTAAATATACAAAAACTTTAAAGAGCCAATATAGAAAGGATACTTTGAATAAGTATCCTTTAAACGTTCTCCCCTGCTAATAGTGACTTTTGTAAAAATGTAACATATCAATGTGTGTGCAGCATTTTGTATCTTTCATCTTCTTTTTTATGTGAACATTTAGTATTTTTTCATATGGATTGTCTATATTGTGATTGCTATTTTTTAGACACATGAATGAATGAACTCACAGCTTGGATGACTATGAACAATTATTCAATTAAACATGGGAGGAGACACACCAAGCTTTGTGAGTTTGTAAAATGTATTTATATGTTTGTGATTTCACTGTGAAGTAGGCTGTGAACAAGGCGCACTGTTGTCGCCGAAACGCGTTAGCTGTTGATTGCCTTTTGCCACGATGGAATAAATACTTTATCATCTGATCCCAAGGAGTGCCGGCTTTTTTATTTTTTTTTATTTTAGTAACTCGATCGGAGAAGACGGATGGGGTGGAATGCAGTTCCACCCAGGTCATGATGGAACACACAGTCAGGAGAGGTCCCTTTCCCCAGGCTCTGGAAGCCCAAGCATTTAGCCTGCCAAATAAAAAGTACTCCACTTATGTTCTTCTTCAAAAAATTGGAATAAAACTAAACATATGCAAAGGGTGACTGGTTTTACTGAATTTAGTCCCATATGGCACAATAACACCTACTTGGAACTGGCTAAACTGCAACATAGGGTGAAATGGAGGACATATGGGGTAACCCACCTTAGCCAAATATTTTTAAATGGGAAGTTGCTAACATTTGAGACCTTACAACAACAGTATAAGATTCCTGTATCAATGCACTTTCTATACCTCCAACTGAAACATGCTGTTAAAGCACAGAGTGGCTCTTCGGAGTGGCACCTATCATCAACTCCAATTTTTGACCTCATTAGGGGGGCAGACTCCTCAAAGGGTCTCATCTCACAATGCTATGCTGTACTTCTACAGCATTACCTGAAGCACCACCCTATGAAAACAATAGAACAATGGGAACAGGATGATGGTCAGATGGATGGGGATCAGTGGGAAGAAATATTTCAAGTGATAGGTATGTGCTCTTTAAATATTACACAACGTCTTACCCAAATGTACATATTATACAGAGTATATTTTACTCCCCACAGGCTTCACCAGATGAGATTACTAACGGAACCCACATGTACGAGATGTAAGAGGGATCATGGAAACCTCATCCATATGCTATGGAGATGTCCAAAACTCCGCACATATTTGAAAAATGTAGTAGACAATATAAATACACTTTTTAAGATAACTCTCCCATTGGAACCAAAGATCTGTTTGCTTGGAGTAATGGAGGAATATGAGTAGGAACCACAATTTAGAGAGGCTGTCCATAGGGCATTCTTTCAAGCTAGGAAATTAATAATGGTCCATTGGAAATCTGAAGACCCGCTTACATTGCGGGAATGGGTTAAAAACTTTGGCGAGTCCCTGAGAATGGAAAAGCTCATTTATCAACACTGTGGGAATATGGCAAAATTTTATAGAATTTGGGCACCATGGCGGGATTAGCTCCCTCAGATCTGGTCATGGACATATTGGAATCAGCCTGGGCTAAGGACTAATTATATATACAGTTGTGCTCATAAGTTGACATACCCTGGCAGAATTTAAGATTTCTTGGCCATTTTTCATAGAATATGATAGAATGATAGAATGATAACACAAAAACTTTTCTTTTACTCATGGTTAGTGGTTGGCTGAAGCCATTTATTATCAATCAACTGTGTTTACTCATTTTAAATCATAATGACAACAGAAACTACCTAAATGACCCTGATCAAAAGTTTACATACCCCAGTTTTTAATACCTTGTATTGCCTCCTTTAAATCAATGACAGCTTGAAGTCTTTTGTGGTATTTGGGGATGAGGCTATCTTCTCAGATGGTAAAGCTGCCCATTCCTCTTGGCAAAAAGCCTCCAGTTCCTGGAAATTCTTGGGCTGTCTTGCATGAACTGCACGTTTGAGATCTCCCTAGAGTGGCTCAATGGTATTGAGGTCAGGAGACTGAGATGGCCACTCCAGAACCTTCACTTTATTCTGCTGTAGCCAATAACAGGTCAACTTGGCCTTGTGTTTGGATCATTGTCATGTTGGAATGTCCAAGTACGTCCCATGCGCAGCTTCCTGGCTGATGAATGCAAATGTTCCTCCCGTATTTTTTTTTTTATAACATACTGCATTAATCTTGCCATAAATTTTGACCAAATTCCCTGTGCCTTTGTAGCTCACACATCCCTAAAACATCAGCGATCCACCTCCGTGTTTCACAGGCCTTGTTGACTCCTCTCCAAATATAGCGTTTATGGTTGTGGCCAAAAGGCTCGATTTTGGTCTCATCACTCCAAATGACTTTGTGCCAGAAGGTTTGAGGTTTGTCTCTGTGTTGTTTGGCGTATTGAAAGCGAAATACTTAGTGGCATTTGCGTAGTGGTGGCGACTCCACCTTACAGCCCATCTTTCTTCAAGTGTCTCCTTATTGTGCATCTTGAAACAGCCACACCACATGTTTTCAGAGAGTCCTGTATTTCACCTGAAGTTATTTGTGGGTTTTTCTTTGCATCCCAAACAATTTTCCTGGCAGTTGTGGCTGAAATCTTAGTTTGTCTACCTGACCGTGGTTTTGTTTCAACAGAACCCCTCATTTTCCACTTCTTGATTAGAGTTTGAACACTGCGAATTGGCATTCTCAATTACTTTGATATCTTTTTATATCCCTTTCCTGTTTTATGCAGTTCAGCTACCTTTTCCCGCACATACTTTGACAATTCATTTGCTTTCTCCATGACTCAGAATCCAGAAACATCAATGGAGCACCGGATGAAAAATGCAAGGGTCTGTCAGGAGTCCAGAAACTCATTGACCTTTTATACACACACGCTAATTACAAGCAAACAGATCACAGGTGAGGATGGTTACCTTTAATAGCTATGCAAACCCATTTCAACTTGTCAACTTGTGTGCATGTTATCAGGCCAAATTCACCTGGGTATGTAAACTTTTGATCAGGGTCATTTGGGTAGTTTCTGTTTTCATTATGATTTAAAAAGAGTAAACACAGTTGATTGATAATAAATGGCTTCAGCCAAACACTAACCACGAGTGAAAGAAATGTTTTTGTGTTCTCATTCATATTCTCTGAAAAATGGCCAAGAAATCATAAATTCTGCCAGCGTATGTAAACTTATGAGCACAACTGTATTTAAAAGATCTCACTGGTATTATAACAATGTTAACCACGCTCTAGGGAGACATACTTCTGCGTTATTGATGGTTCTTATGGCATAGCCACAATTTAATGCAATGCTGGCAATTTGCAATGTTTTGTTTATTTCTTGGATAAAAGCCTCCCAGTGCTGAGCATGCTGTGAAGGGCTGTGTTAAGACCACGAGATAGACACTCATCCGGTCATCTCACTAAAACTGTCCCAGATAGCTGCAACACCAGGGTCACCCAGGAACGTCAGGCAAGCAGACGTCTAGCTAAGCCACGGGTTGATGCGTTTCGCTGGTCCCTCTGAGCTTTGTCTGACGAAGCTGGGTGGGACCAGCGAAACGTGCCAACGTGGGTCTTAGCTAGATGTCTGCTTACCTGAAGTCCCTGGATGACCCTGGTGTTGCAGCTACCTGGGACAGTTTTAGTGAGATGACCGAATGAGTGTCGCGGTCTTAACACAGCCCTTCACAGCATGCTTAGCACTGGGAGTGACTCACAGGCTATAACCCTTGGATAGTTTTCAGCGGGATTGACTGGCTGGTCGGCCTACGGCAACACCTTCCTACACGTACGGTACCTCTTGTGTGGTCTCCGGGACAGACAACATCAGTCAGGAACAGGCACCATCTATGACCTAAGGAACACACTAGGAGTATGCCTACTGGACCACTCAGGGACACGTAAATAGGCAAACCTGCTTTTTTCCTGTTTGATCCTATGTGTCTTTGGCATGGATCTGCACTTTTTTTTTTTTTAGTTTCTACCTCATATGTCAGGCATTTAAACATCCACAGATACCATCTGTGAGGCCTGCAAACTATTGCACCCTTATTGAAAGTGGTAGGGTGTGGACCTCGTTTTCCTGACAGGTGTGTTTTTAATCTGTCTGCAGAACTTTGCACAGTTTAACAACACAGCAGGGATACCCTGCGGCTCTGCAAATGGGAAATTAGTATATGACATATTTGTTCATTAAACTGTGACTGTTCTTTATGGTTCATGTGAACCTGATGCAAGCCTACTGCAGAACTTTGCACCAGAACTCTGCTGCTGACAAACACTCCATGTTTTAGACTGCAATTTATGAATCCATCGTGTGGCAGCCTTCCAGTCATTGGGCTGGTTCTTAGTCTGCAGATCATTGCTCCTAACCCACAGTGGAATTATGTTCATATGGATATGCCTACCTGTCAATATCCATGTGCGGAATTCAAGGTTTAGTCCTCTTCTTTTCTGACATATGCACCTACTACGGTGATTTTGATTCTTTATCCCGTACACCGGGGTCTGGACAATTTAGGAACGCAGGAACACAGTGTGCTCTACAATTAGCAATGCATATTTGCCTATCCATAGACTTATGGCCCAAGTGCCTAATTTAGAATCCCCTGATATGGTGTTCATCATATTCCTTAGGTTGCCATAGTAATACCCCACTAGCTACCAGTTCAGACAGTGTAACCACAAGGAATATATGCTCCCAAGGAACATTTTTTACTTCACAAGATTGCTACTAGTTGGCCATTTGCTAATATTGGGATCCTGTGTTTTACTCCCTATACTGTGATAGCTGGATGTGTGGTATGTTTGGTGGTATGCCAGGCATCTAGACTTATTCACATGGACAACGTTGTCTTGTGGTGAAATGGTGCTGGTGTCTGTGTTTTATATTTATATTTATACCCATATTTGGACAATTTCAATACATTTACATGAATACATTTTTGTTTTGTTTTTTTATATTGATACTATATCCTAGTGGTTCCCTTTTAGTGGTGCTTTGTACCTCTCAGTCTAGAGGGGGTTTGTTTGTTTATGCTTGCTTCCTACCACTGAGCCCCACTATATTTTTCTAGTGAATGGATGAGTACCAGGGGTATTATGGTAATGGTATACCCCCTGCATTTGACTTAAGTTATCCCATAGTTTTTGTTTTTTGGTCCAGGGCCTTATGTACCAGCTACCTTCTCCCTATGGGGAACAAGAAGCTAGTTGCCCTAAACAGTTTACTGTGCATATGGGCGAGAACAGAAAGTAAAAAAAAAACACCACATCATATAAAAACACTTATACAAGGTGTAGGAATGGAGGAACTTAACTGACCTCAACCCAATAGAACACCTTTGGGATGAATTAGAGCAGAGACTGCAAGCCAGGCCTTTTTGTCCACATCAGTGCCTAACTTCACAAATGCGCTTCTGGAAGAATGGTCAAACATTCCCATAGACACACTCCTAAACCTTGTGGGCAGCCTTCCCAGAAGAGTTGAAGCTTTTATAGCTGCAAAGGGTGGGCCAACTCAATATTGAACCCTATGGACTAAGACTGGGATGCCATTAAAGTTTGTGTGCGTGTAAAGGCAGGTGTCCCAATACTTTTGGTAATATACTGTAGCGTATGTACCACATTCAATATCTAATAGTATATACAGTATATCTCTTCTGTCTGTTATTCTCAGAGTGGATTCAATATTTTGTTCCCTAACCATATAGCTGGTTATTTATATTTATCACTGCATATAAATATTCAAGAACAATTTGTCTTTTTTTAATCTTTTTTTCAAACTTTTTGCTGAGGATTTTATCCACTTCATCAATCAATCGAAACAATATTTGGCCAACTAATCTATTATGGAAATAATAATTAGTTGCAGCCCTAATTGGATGTTAGTATCTGAGGGGGCTCCAGGACCAGGGACAGAAAGTTGGCGGGGACAGGGCCAGAAAAAAAATGGCAATGATTGTGGAGGAGAGTACAAATTACATTTTGAGAAGTTAAGTGATATTAAACCCTCAGTTTTTAAGCACTTTCAGCAGCAGATTTAGTCACTGAATATGTACTATAGCTTGTTTATCTGTTAATCCTTGCCTATGTTCCTATTTAGGCTGGAGCCATGAGTGCTGCTCCAGGTTTCCTGTTTCAGGGTGGCTTCTTCCTTTTCCAGCATTCTATGCAGCCAGCTTTGCATGCAGGGAATAGGGCTGTATGTTCCTACAGTGTGTGCATCAATAGAAACACACAGCCTCATAGCCTAGGATGGCAAGGCACGACCCTGCTTTTCCCTCCTCCTCCACCCTCCCTTTTTCATGCTAACAGACTGACTGGACACTCCACTGACCACTGTTAACTTCTGCGGAGAGCTGACGTTCAGGGAAGAAGCATTGAGAAAGCAGGAGCCAGCAGCACTGAAAGCTGTAAATTGCAAGTGCTGATATAACGGAAAATTTACTATCAAATACTTACCGTAATTTTCCTTTCCTGATGGACTCCATGGCAGCATACGTATGGGTTAACCCCGCCTCCACTCCTCCCCTATAGGACCCCACTCCCATAAATCTTAGCTCTGAGCCGAAGGCCGTGTTCCGTAACTAGCCTCCTCAAGACATTCAGGGGGGGGAACTCCTGCTGCCATGGAGTCCATCAGGAAAGGAAAATTACGGTAAGTATTTGATAGTAAATTTTCCGTTTTCCTGACAGACTCCATGGCAGCATACGTATGGTTAATTTCGGAAACCCTATCGTACCGGGCGGGTAACCCACATACCGCTCAATTAAGGGTATGCATACGACGGTACCTCAGACAGTCCTTTTGCCTTTTAAATGATAGTTTATGAATGGCATTAAAAGGAAAGGACTACCTGAGGTACCGTCGTCCTCAAGGGGGGGGACTTACAGAACTCCTCCGATCAATGCCTTGTGCCGGAAGCCGAGTCTCGATTCTAAATACCCTCACCCCAGGATATCCCCTCCTCACCTCCGCCCCAATTGGGTATGCATACGACGGTACCTCAGGTAGTCCTTTCCTTTTAATGCCATTCATAAACTATCAT
>BLSH010552895.1:77277-88886 GCA_018402905.1 Glandirana rugosa | reverse complement strand
CCCCGTGTGCCCGTGGCGGGGGGGGGGGGGATTAGAAGTACGTCCCGCGGTCTACGTACGTAAAGATACCTAAAACAAAATCTGCGTGTACTAATCTCGGTCTCGGAAGTTTTTTCCCACCCGAATCCCGTGTCTCGTGACTCGGGATTCGGGTAGGACAACACACTATAATGGCTTAATTATAAGCACTTATCACAACTCGCTTGGGCCTGACATTGCAAGCCCAGGCATGGCTTGAAAGCCCACAGGCACCGTGCCTGGGCCTGGGCCTGTAAAGTTTTTAACAAGCCCAAGCCAGGCCCCAAGACGATAAAATAAGGTGCACAACTCTTGACCGAACCCGAACAATTTTTGAAATGTCCGGGTCCGGGTCCGTGCCACGGACACCCGAAAGTTCGGTACGGACCCGAACGTTACAGTCCGGGTTCGCTCAACACTATTCACGAATATTAATTCGGTAATATCACACAACAGGATGGGCTTAGGGCTCAGTGCTCTGTGCCCTAAGCCCACCCTTTTTTGAAGGCTCTGGCTCTAATCATGTGCGTCTAAAACAAAATCCATAGAAATGCATGCATCTGGCGCCCTGCATGAAGATTAGGGGGGGGGGGGGCGGTGCCCGTGTGCCCCTAATGGACGGGCCGCCACTGATACTAAGTCATGTTTTGCTTGGGGATCAAATACTTCTTTTACTCACTGAACTGCAACTCAATTTATAACATTTGTTTCATGTGTTTTTCTGGATTTTGGTTGATATTCTGTCTCTATCATTTCAAATACACCTATGATAAAAATGATAGACCCTTCATTTCTGTGTAAGTGGGCAAACCTGCAAAATCTGCAGGGGATCAAATACTTGCCCCCCCCTCCCTGTATATGGATCTGAAGTGAGTACTCAGCAGTGTTCATTCATGGTGAGCCTGTATACGGGGACACACTAAAGGAATGACACAATGGAGTCTGATACAGTGACATTGCCTGCCTGTGTTGTATATACTGTCAGTGACTTGTAGCGGTGCTGTAGGTGTATGGGGAGGACGCTGCAATGTTTCCCTTGGTGACAACTGATTACAAACTTTTCTTCTGCAGGCTGACAGCTAGACACGCCCCTTCCTTAAAGCGGCAGCTCAGTGACTGGCTGGGCAGGCTGGGATTATCCCGCCCAGTGCAGAGAAGGGACGTGATACGGACACACTTCTCTGGGAAGCCACTCCCCCGGTCACTGGATTGTTATTGTAGTAGGTCCCGCCCACCAGTGTGCTCGGGTGAAGACCACGCCCAGTTCTCCAGCATCCAGCCTGGGGGAGTCCGGGGAGAGCCGCTCATGTATGCCGGAGATCGGGGCAGGACATGAGGCTCTCTATGTGCAGAAATGGCCAATGTAAGGGTAGCTCTCCGGGTGCGACCTCTCAGCAAAAGGTAAGGCGAGCCTAATATTGTTATCTGAGCGGAAATGATAGGGACAGAGCTAGGACACTGCACTCTTCTCTGCATCCACACTGTCCCTTCTCCTCTACAATGTACATAGGTAGGTACACTCCTTATACAATGCACATAGGTAGGTACACTCCTTATACAATGCACATAGGTAGGTACACTCCTTATACAATGCACATAGGTAGGTACACTCCTTATACAATGCACGTAGGTAGGTACACTCCTTATACAATGCACATAGGAAGGTACACTCCTTATACAATGCACATAGGTAGGTACGCTCCTTATACAATGTACATAGGTAGGTACACTCCTTATACAATGCACATAGGTGGGTACACTCCTTATACAATGTACATAGGTGGGTACACTCCTTATACAATGTACATAGGTGGGTACACTCCTTATACAATGTACATAGGTGGGTACACTGCTTATACAATGCACATAGGTAGGTACACTCCTTATACAATGTACATAGGTAGGTACGCTCCTTATACAATGCACATAGGTAGGTACGCTCCTTATACAATGCACATAGGTGGGTACACTCCTTATACAATGCACATAGGTAGGTACACTCCTTATACAATGTACATAGGTAGGTACGCTCCTTATACAATGCACATAGGTAGGTACGCTCCTTATACACGGCATGGCCCGGACATATGTGGGTGTCAGGAGTGAAGGATTGGCCTATTCTAGTGACAGGAGGTGGCACTGGGCACCATCAGTGATTGGACAGTTGTGGACAGATGTTCTGTATCTGGTTACCATTACTATTGCCAATTCTGCTCAGAGAGCTCAGATATCCTCTGTGTGTGTTTCTATTCTTAAGGTGGCACCCAATATACATCACATAACGGGGCCTTAAAGTATACGGATAGCCAAAACTTTGTTTTTTCATTTTAAATAAGGTGGGCAAGTTCTTATTGCTGTCTGTGTGCCTGCTAAGTTCACCCGATCTGTCTGTCCTGGTGACCATGAAATATAGAGATATGGGAAGTTTTATGGTTGTCACCAGAACAAGAGTAGAGGGGAAATAATCCAATGGGGACACCTGTCTATGGACAACTAAGAGGATGACCTCCTTAATTTTGTAGCGATCTCCTCTCATCTTGATTGCATTCTTGGGACAGGAAGTGAAATTTCCCCAGTGGGATAAAGACAGTGAAAATTTAAAGAGGAGCCCCCCCACCACCAAAAAATTAAAAGGCAGCAGCTACAAATACTGTAGCTGCTGACTTTTAATATAAGGAGACTTACCTGTCCATTGATCCTGCGATGTTGGCACCCCAGCTAATTTCCCGATTGGCTCTCGGGCGCTGCCACCATTCGTGGTAAGGGAACCTGGCAGTGAAGCCTTAAGGCTCCACAGCCGGTTCCCTACTGCACTTGCGCGAAATGCACCATGCTTTCTAACTGGCCTGGTTGCGGAAGAGGGGCACAGTCTCCCGAAAGTGGGTGACAGGTACCCCCACCCTGAAAGGTGCCAAATGTGGCACGGGGGGGGGGGGGAGGCAGATAAGCGAAGCTTCCACTTTTGCATGGAACTCCGCTTTAACTGATGGATTTTTAATCCTTACCTACTCTATTCAAAACTAAAAAAAGAACCATTTTACACATCTATACACACTTCACGTGGCATTTCCATGCCAAGGAGAATAGAGAAGAGGCTCAGGAGCTGAAGGCAAAACTCTTTTGGATAGAGTGGAGAGGGATTAGAACATCTGTATGGTTTTTACTTCTATCTGTGTCCTTGTTGGAGAGAATGGCTTTCTGTCATATTTATTAGGAGTGAAAGGAAATCACAAAATCTGTTGTCATCAGAACAGGAATAGAGGGGAAATCTGCCAATAAGGATACTAGTTCTTGTGACAGCAGGGATCCGTAGTGATGTGTTACGCCCCCCAAATCACCCCAGTGTGAAAGGCCGAGTGCTTTCACACTGGGGCGGTGCGCTTGCAGGACAGCGCTGACGGGATGGGAGAAAAGTCCTGCAAGCAGCATCTTTGGGGCAGTGCGGGAGCGGTGTGTACAACGCTCCTCCACTGCTCCTGCCCAATGAAATGAATGGGCAGCACTTCGGAAGCACATCACGTGCATCCTTTTCACCTCTTCTTGGGGGATATAAACGCGGTGCCAAAGTGCCGCTAATACTAGTGGCACTTTACCCGCCCCAGTGTGAAAGTAGCCTAAAACTGGAGAGTGCAAAAATCTGGTGCAGCTGGGCATGGTAGCCAATCAGCTTCTATAACTTCAGCTTCAATTAAAGTGATTGTAAAGCTTAATTTTTTTCCCCTTAAGGCCTCATACACACGGACGTTTCTAAAAAAATAAACAAAACGTCGGGCCCGACGTCAAGGAAAAAAAGTCGGCGTTTTTTGGCGTTATGCATCTGCGTTTTTGAGCGTTAGTGAGCGTCGGCGTCAATAGGCGTTTTTTAAAAAAAATCATCCCTCTGCTATTTTTCAACCTAAAAACGTTGGCGTCAAAAAACGCCGGAAAACGCCGGTATAATATTAGGTGGCGTTTGTTGGCATTTTGTGGCGTCGGCGTCAAAAAATGCCAAAACCTTACAGCCTCAGAACGCACTGGCCGTGGGTTCTAGTTTCAGCTCACTAACGCTGACGTCATCTACAGCTCAAAAACTTCAGCGTTTTTATGGGGCCATTGACTAACATGGAGAGCTGCAAAAAACGCCAGAAAACGCCGGCGTCAAAAAACGTCCGTGTGTATGAGGCCTTAAAATAACAAACATGGCATACTTGCCTTCCTCTGTGCAGTGGTTTTACATAGAGTGGCCATGAACTTCGTCTTCTGGGTTCCTCCTGGGCCCTCCTCCGCATTGAGTGACCCGTTGGGGAAAGCTTCCCTGGCATCACACGTACGGGCGTGCTCCCATGTCCTGCTGTTTGCGTGTATTCACACAAACAGCGGGAATCGGCCCCCGCCTCACTGGACCTGATTGACAGCAGCAGATGCCAATGGCTCCCCTGCTATCAATCCAGCCAATGAGGACCTGAGACACCGGCTGCAGCGGATTGCTTGTAGCCGCCGCTGGAACGAACAGGCTCAGGTAAGTAAAAGGTGGGCTCTGGGGGGGTCACTACTGAGAAAAGGTTTTTCGCCTTAATGCAAAGAATGCATTAAGGCAAAAAAACATGAGTCTTTACAACCCCTTTAAGCTTTGACATGAAAAACAAAAATCCTGGATGCGGATTGGTTTCTGTGCAGAGCTGTACCAGATTTTGCACTCTCCTGCTTTAGTAAATCAACCTCTTTGTGCCACTCAGGTGTGAATGCAGCCTATATAAAATGAAAAAAATAATGCCTTTAGTTCTAATCACAAAGTTTTACACATGGAGCTTCATTTTAAGGGCTGGTTCACACTGCAAAAACGCACTCCAGATCCGTTTTGGATGCGTTTCTGCATGCATGTTTTTAATGCATTCCTGTGCACTTTTGATCTGTTTCTGGGTGCATTCCAGATGGTTTTTTTTTTCTTGTTATTTCTTTTTTTCACTGTACCGGGGTCCGGTGCGGTGTTGATGTGTTCCGGTGAATTTTTGATGCATTTTACCGCGTTCCGGTACAGTCCAGTGCAGGAAAAATGCAGCATGTGCTACTTTTTTTTTTTTTTTCTGGAACTGGAAAGCCCTGGAACTGACCGCACTGGTGTGACCTATGCCACTGGAAACCATATAACCTACTTTCCATGCGTTTTTGATACAGAAAAAACATGCACTGGACTGAATGTGGTGTGAACTGACCCTTAGTCACGTGACTGTAAGTTTCAAATATCATTGGACTCTGCTAAAATATAACTGTCACTTTTTTTTTCAAATATCTGTATCTGGGTGTGTTAGCATTGTGAAGGTGCTGTGATTGTATTGCACCTGAGCTAGATCTCCGACGAGGGTCCCAGGTGTTGCTAACGTTCCAATCTCCATGGTGTGTAGGTGAACTGAATTGCTAAGCGCCGTTGCTGCTTTTTTCAGTCACAGCAATAAATAAAGATTTCATTATGGGATCAACAAAACAATCGCCATCAATCTCACTTGGATTTTCCCGTAATAATATACAGCAGCCGTGCGCACATACAGTAGCAGATTGCTGCATCCCAGCTTTACATAATAGATCCTGCATACGTTGGATCGGAGAATGAGACATACTTCCTTAAATCCATTTCCTGTCCTATTCCCAGTTCCCCTGCTCTGGGCTTTAAATTGCTGTGTTAGAGGAGCTGCTTTGTAACCATGAAGAGTGCTGGGTGCCTGGAACGGCTTTAGAAATGAAGGAGGGGTACCTACAAAACTAAGCAACATAGTTTGCTTTCAAAACAAAGCTGCAAACTTGTTTTCATTTCTCGTTTATTTTACCCCGAGTTCCTTATCTGGACATGCTACAGCCCATATCAATTATGAAGAAGAGTCTAGATGGCGTCTAGTTACTGAGATGATCCTGGTTTTTTATTTTGTTTCTTTGTTTTGTTTTTGTTTTGTTTGTTTTATTTTACACAGTTCAGCTTAAGTCTGCATTCACATAGGGGCGACTCGACTTCGGTGCGACTTTTCTAGGCGATTTCAGCGCAACTTCAAGGACCTCAGGCGACTTTACAACACGACTTTTGCCAGGCAACTTTGCCTTGACCAATCAGAGAAGGGAGGGAGGGAGGGGGCTGTCTAAAAATAAATTCTATTCTTTTAACTGTAAAGTCGCTTCCATGTAGATGGGGATCCGACTTGGAGGCGACTTCTATTGAATCCTATGGGCACAAGTCGGATAGAAGTCGCCTAGAAGTAGTACAGGAACCTTTTCAGAAGTCGCCTTGAAGTTGGAGCGACTTCAGTCGTGTATATAAAGACGGCTCCCATTCATTTCAATGGGATTTCAAATGTCAAGCAACTTGGGGCGACTTGAGGCAACTCAAGTCGGGATCTCAAGTCGCCCCTGTGTGAACGGGCACTAAACCCCGTACACGCGATCAGAAAATCGTGCAGAAAATACCGCTTTCCAAGCATGGTACGATAATCGGATTGTTAGTACAGAGCTTTTGAGAGCCAATCATGACAATTCATCCGATATTTTCCTTTCGGACATGCAGGGAAAATTTTCTCGCACAATGCCTGATCCTACAATTTTTGTTTAACCAGTACAGTTATCGTTCAAAAATGCAATACAAATACACTACAACACATCACATCACTTCCGATTATTATTTTTTTTTTTTTTTATTCTGTCATATGAGAAATTTTGTGACTAAAAGTAAACTCTTCCGATTCAATCTGAGATGGCATGCAAAAAAAAAAAACGATCATTTGCCCGATAATCTCATCGTGTGTACCGGGCATTAGTAGTGGGCAGTATTGTTCTCTTTTACAGTTAAATCCCATCTGTGGGGTAAGGACATTTTTTCCCTGCAGTGGGTCTGCCCCTGCAATGCAAGGGTTCTCATTGCCACCTTCTATGATTAGTTAACCCTTGCAGTGCAGGGGGCAGCCCACCGCAAGGGAGCATTTTTTCTTTCCTGCAGTTCAGCTTTAAGGCTCCGCTCTCAGCATGGAGATGCGATTGAGCATGCACTTTTTTATGTGCACTTCTGTACGCCACATTTAGGGTAGCCCGTTTGTTTTTAAGGTCTGTCCTATATGCGAGAAACACACAAAAAAAAAAAAAAAGGTGCGTGTGTTATTGTAAAAACCACAGCGCATGCTACTGCATGCATTTGCAAGATACATTGGTGTGCAATGGGCTTTTGTGCTTTGTGGAAAATTGTGCGATTTTTGCATACTTTCCCGCAATGCACTAATCTGAACGTAGCCCAAGGGCTGTGTAACTACATAAAGCATATCTATGGTGAAAATGTAAAATCATTATATTCATTTCCACATTGTATTTCAATTATTTGTGGCCTACACCTATTATTGTGAATCACCTTTAAGTTTACTATGAAGATATTTGCCAGCACATTATGGATCTTCAAGTTGAGTCCAACCATTTTTTTTTATTGAAGTATGGGCCCATCACAAACAAAGTGCAACGTTTCAGAGTCACACAGGACCCCTTCGTCTTCAATCAAAAAAATGGTTGGACTCAACGTGAAGATCCGTGGTGCGCTGGCAAATATCTTTATTGTGGCTTTCTTGATCCAGTCTCCAGCTGGTGGTTGTTACAGCACCCAGTACTTTAGAGCATGGTTCAATTTGCTGCCCCTCTCAAAGTGCTGCCTGGGTCCAATGGACCCACTGGGACCCATGGTAGGGCCGGCCCTGTGCTGACTTCTAGTTTTTTTTTAATACAGGCAGGAACTTGGCTTTAAATGAAAATCAGATGTTCTGTTCACATACGCTAAACATTTTCTAGCTTGCACCCTCGGTTTTTGTCGTTCGAAAAGTCCTAATCGGCTGTCGAAAGCACTATTCTAACGATCAGATAATCATACAATGGTTACTTGTACGGAAATGTTGTGCGATTTTCCTATTGTGCGTGTGTGAGCCTTAAAGTGGTTGTCAACTCTCATAAAAAAAAAAAAACAACAACCTGCAAAACAAAGGCATAATGAGCTAGTATGCATTGCATACTAGCTTATTATGAAATACTTACCTTGGAACAAAGTTGTTGCAGCGGTCCCGGGACACCGCTGTGACTGGCGACATGCTTCTTCTGGGGTCCGCTGCTCTGGGCAATTACAGCGCAGGCTCCAGCACTGTGATTGGCCAGAGCCGCGCTGACGTCACTTCCACGCATGCACACTGGAGCTGCCGCTTATGGCACATTAACTGAATAAACCGCTCCCTGGGCCACCCCCGGGGCCGATTCTTCAGGGCGCATGTGCCAATGACGTTGGCACATGCACATACAGGGAATATCTCCTAAATGGTGCAAGTTTAGGAGATATTCCCGGGACCTACAGGCAAGCCTTATGATAGGCTTACCTGTAGTTTAAAGTGGTTGTCATGACTTGACAACCACTTTAAGTTAGTATTTGTCTTGCCAAATGAAGGCTAGTGTGATCTGTTTGTAAGCTGGGGCGTTCTTACTTTTTCATGTATGACCATTGTGAGTTGGAGCTTTGCTTGCAGAGTCTGGTCTCTAATACATGTGCAGGAAATGTAATGCTGTGTACAGCGGGTGCAGCTTGTGACTCAAGCTTTGTGTGTGCTAACTCCTTTGTTTTTTATTAGCAACAGGGTTTGTAAAGCAACACAAGCAAGCGAGTTTGGGAAGAATAGCATAGTAATAGGAGATGCAGAACGAAATGTATCCATTAACATGAGATGAATATGCTTACACTTACAATGATCTGCATTATTAATACAATCAGACTCCACTTACACTTATGTAGGTGCAACAGTGCGTGCGCGAGTTTGCTTGTTGCATTTACGCATGAAAGATCTGCACAGCCTTGTATTTCAAGAAGAAGTTTGATTGTCTGAGGTGGAAAGGCAAATGATGTCGCAATCTCCACCTCAACCAATCAGCAAAGCCTTGTATTCATCTAAATCAGGGTGGATCAAAATCAATGATTTTTTTTTTAATTTAAATCAATTTTTTTTCTTAATTTTTTTATCTTTATCAAATTTATTTTAATAAAATGCTTTTGGAATAAAAATCTATAAAACTATAGTTTTCTATACGGGATACATTAATAATCGAGTTTATTCAGCATGAACCGGAGCTTAGTTATGTAGCATGAGGCTGTATATTCTGAAATCTTTACATTTTTGGTAAACTCATTCAATGAATCCAAGCTCTGCAAGCTGAGACAACATGCACTGCATTGATGCATTCACACAATTTCACAGTAACCATGAGATAAAGCAAAGCTCAGGGATATTCCTTTATCCCAGGGCTTGACAAATTTGCCTTGAATCTAGGAGCCAGCTAAAAAAGTTAGGAGCCAGTTTTTTATAGCGTAGTGTGGGGTTGTCAGCGCCCCCCGGGGTAAGACAAGTAATTTGCGCCCCTAACCCTAACTTACTCACAGCAGAGCAGCCAGTCAATAACTCCACCATTACATCAGGGTTATAGGCTGGCCAGAAAGAGTGACACTAAAAAATCTGTTATGGAGGAAACTCCTTATTATGCCGAATGCATCGTGACTGCGGCATGTAAAACGCCCTCATCTCCTGCCTAATGGAGCTTAAGGGTGGCAAAAACACGTCCCTACTGCACATTATTACCACCCAACTTGCACATCTAAACAAAGCCTTAGTGACATTGTAAATAAAATACAAAAAAAAAAAAGGTGAAAAGTATTCCAGCGCTGCTGATCTTCTGCTGCCTCTTTGCAGTCACTTCCTGCCTACATGTGTGTCCCCCACAGTGACTTTTCATTGCTCTGGTGGGTTCCGGTCACCATGAAATACTGGAGCCCAGCTGCACATAGAGTGGTATTTGTTGATGGTACACAGAGCTTTATCACAATTTTGTTGCTTAGAATAAAGGTCACGTTTCTCGCGGTGTAACATTATTTTTCATATTATACAAAAAAAATAATGGGCTAACTTTACTGTTTAGTTTTTTTTTATTCATTAAAAGTGTATTTTTTCCAAAAAATTGCACTTGAAAGACCGCTGCGCGAATACCATGTGACATAAAATATTGCAGCAACCGCCATTTTATTCTCTAGGGTCTCTGCTAAAAAATAATATATAATGTTTGGGGGTTCCAAGTCATTTCCTAGCAGAAAATACTGGATATTTAATTGTAAGCCACTAATGTGAGAGAGGATTTAGTCTATAAATGGTTAAACTTTCCTGATAGCCCGGAGATCATTGCTTTGAAAGAAGAAGATACATTGTTGTGTTTATTCTTCTAACTCTCAACAAATATCCGGGCAGCCTGTTTGTTACTTTTCTTCAGTCTAAGACCCCTTTCACACTGAGGCGTTTTACAGGCGCTATTTAGCAAAAAATAGCGCCTGTAAAGCGCCTCAAAAATACCTCCCCACCCACCCCAATGTGAAAGCTGGAGTGCTTTCACACTGGGGCGGTGCGCTTGCAGGACGTTACAAAAAGTCCTGCAAGCAGCATCTTTGGGGCGGTGCGGTGAGCGGTGATTCACCGCTCCTCCACCGCCCCTGCCCATTGAAAACAATGGGCAGCGCTTCCAAAGCGGCTGCACACCGCCTCGGCAGCGCGGTGCTCCGGCACTTTTAACCCCGTTTTAACCCCTTGTGGGGGGTTAAAAGCGCCGCGCACCTGCCTGCATAGCGGCGCCGTAGCGCCGCTATAACAGCGGTAAATCCCCGCTGAAACTAGCGGGGATTTACCGCTAGCGCCCGCCAGCCCCAGTGTGAAAGGGCTCTAAGTGGAAACAAATATCCCGGGCAGCGAGCCAAGTTTAACAGCTGTTAGATGAAGCAGAGAACTCTCGGCTCTCGCTGAATCTGACAGGCTGTTTTACCATGGGGAGAGAAGAAACGGCAGTCACTCGCCAGGACGCGATTTCTGGTCGCCATGGCGACCTGGCGCCTGGGGTTTGTCGAGGCCTGCTTTATCCCATTGTTTTGCAAATCTATGTAAACTACAAACTGTATGATTGAATCGGTTCTGATATCGCTGTCTTACTAACCTGACAGCTTATTATTCTTAATAGGAAACCTTAACCCCTGTTAGCGGGCATCCACTCACCTGCTGCCGCCACGTCCCTCACCTTGTTGTGTCACTGCCACATCACCAGCCATTCCATTAAAGTGAATGGGGCTGTCGGTGAGTCAACAGCGGGTCAAAGGAGCTATGGGACAGATGATAAATGACGATTTAAATCAAGCCTTTTACTAGTGATTTAACCACTTGCCGACCGCCGATCGGAGATTGACGGCGGCAAAGTGGCTCTGTAACGCAAAACGCCGTCATACGACGGCGGCTGTGTTACAGAGATACTGTGAGCGCGCGCGCGCGCCGCCGGAGGCGCGCGCGCGCGCTCACTGTGTTCGGGGGGGGCCAGGGAGCGGGTGCGGCGGCTTCGATTGCCGCCGGCCACCCGCGATGCCCCCCCCGGAGCGAATGAGCGGAGGTCCGTGTATGTAAACACGGACCTCCGCTCTGTGTGAGGGGGAAGGGAAGTGATCACAGCCTTCTCGTACATGAAGGCTGTGATCGCTTCCTTTCCCCAGCTAGGCAAGTCCCCCTACAGTTAGAACACGCCCAGGGAACATAGTTAAG
>BLSH010552895.1:55349-75373 GCA_018402905.1 Glandirana rugosa | reverse complement strand
CACCAGGTTTTGTAAACCACCTCCCCCCCAACGAAAAATCCCCAACCCGAACCGGGGAATGAAGATCATTTCCCTTGAGAATTCTGCAGTCGTATAGTTCTGTAAAACCTGTTAAAGTACGAGGGTTCCGCTCCCTGCGCTTCTCTGCAGTTGAATCCACGATCTACCCGTCAGGCGTCAGCTGACTGGCGGTGATTGACGGGTAGATCGCGGGGACCCTGTGAGGACGAGGCCGGCCTACTGAGCCATCGGCCCACCGGGAAACTCCCGGTAGTCCCGATGGCCAGTACAGGCCTGTGCGCAGTCATGTTGGAACAGGAACGGGCCATCCCCAAACTGTTCCCACAAAGTTGGGAGCATGAAATTGTCCAAAATGTCTTGATATGCTGACGTCTTAAGAGTTCCCTTTACTAGAAGTAAGGGGCCAAGCCCAACCCCTAAAAAGCAACCCCCCCTCCACCAAATGTTTTGGACCACTGCACAAAGCAAGGTCCATAAAGACATGGATGGGCGAGTTTGGGGTGGAGAAACTTGACTGGCCTGCACAGAGTCCTGACCTCACCCCGATAGAACACCTTCGGGATGAGTTAGAGCAGAGACTGCGAGCCAGGCCTTGTCGTCCAACATCAGTGTCTGACCTCACAAATGCGCTTCTGTAAGAATGGTCAAACATTCTCATAGACACTCCTGAATCTTGTGGACAGCCTTCCCAGAAAAGTTGAAGCTGTTATAGCTGCAAAGGGTGGGCCAACTCAATATTGAACCCTACAGACTAAGACTGGGATGCCATTAAAGTCGATGTACGTGTAAAGGCAGGTGTCCCAATACTTCTGGGAATATAGTGTATATAGCTGATGCTACACTTTATACAGAACAAGACTTGCCTTCCATGGCGTGCCTCCGTCCTAATTGTTATAGAAGAAAAACCATATACACATGGGAATGTCCCATATATAAAAAAGAAAGGCGGATTTTATGGGCACACACAAGACTAAAAAAATATATTTATAAAAAATATAAATTTTATTGTTGCAGTTGATTAAAACATATGTGAGGAGTAGTGCTCCTATGACAGAAGAGCACTAGCATGTGCATAAAACAATCAGTCTCTAGAACCACAATACAATGTACCAATAACCCTGTATTATGTAACAGTCATGAAAGGTCGACGCGTTTCGCCCATAGGCTTCTTCTGGACCTTGTCCCAATAGACTGCGAGTAAACAAAATATTACAAATTATACACATGAAGTATATTAAAATGAATAGATTATACAATTCTTTCGTTTATATAATAGGTCAAGGAGTGTGTGAGGCTTACATGACTGCCGGTGCTCCAAAGAATCCAAAATATCAGGGGGGCGGACACAGGGGATAATAAAGCTGCATGGACAGCAGACTTCACTTCACTAGAATATGGAGTTTTTTTAGAATGTCTATATATAAGGACTAGTGTCCATCATAGACAGATAATATAAGGTATATACCTTGTAGGAGAACATTCTAGATGACCATCATATCTATGTATCAACCAACATGGATGCCGTGTGTCCCATATATCTAGATTGAGAAGTAACACTCAGTTCAAATATTGTATGTCATAGCATAACATTTAGGCCAGAAGGGGAAAGAATGTATATATGTATACCTATTATAGCTTACTGGCTGCGATTGACAGTCAGTGGCTCCTGCTGCTGTCTATAACAATGAGGCGGGATAGACCCTGCAGAGCACATTGCTGGATCAAGATGGGGCTCAGGTAAGGACTAGGGGGGCTGGGGGTTCTATACCACAGAGAAGGTTTTTTTTTACCTGAATACATAAAATGCACAAAAAAACTTGAGCCTTTACAACCACTTTAATGCATTCTATGTGTAATAGAATCCCTTCCCTGCTTCCCCTTGTACTTACCTGAGCCCATTCACGATCCATGCTGTGCATGAGAGCTGAGGCTATCCCAGCTCTGTTCCTCCTATCTGGGCAGACATTGGCTCCTGCTGCTGTCAATCAAATGCTGTATTGGGGGGATCAAGCCGCCTGGTCTGTGTCAAAATTCTCCTCTTAAAATGTGCATGGGCACATAGGATACAGTGAGCTGCTTCTACAGGCAGGAGCAATCAAATGCAAAACTCCTGTAGAAGCAGCGTTTTTAAGCCCCGTATACATGGACCTTAAAGGCATTCCTGTGTTAAAATGCGTATAGCATAGCACTGCATCACGTATTGACCATTCTGGATCAAGTCCATCTCTGGCACTATTCGCTTTCCTTTTACAGACTGTAAGCCCGCACAAGCAGTGTGACACTTCTCTGACTCCTTCCACACTGTCTCATTGTTCTTGAATTGAGCAGCTGCATAGCCATGAAGAACATCTGAGGGACCTGAGAAATAAATAGCGATTTTGTGAGAACATATATAAAAAAAAACCTCCTCTACGCATAATACTTAGAGTTGCATATTCAAGTCATGCGCTTCATGACTTCATAGCTTTACAAAGTTAGTTTTATCTTCTAGGATACCCTGGGGAAATGTTTACTGTGACCATAGCTAAAGTGAATCTTGTGACTCCAAATCGTTTGCTATCATCAGTAGGTTTAGAGATGAAGTGCTTTATCATTGTAATATGCTTAGCTGTCAAGTGTAACTGCTAGCTGGTAGTTCTTTAGACTTTGGCATATTTTAGGTTTTTACAAGAGTATTTGGGGTGTTTGAACCTCTTGACTTGCACCACTGGGGTCCTAAGTACAGTTCCCAACAGCTTGACTGCTGTGCGTTTTCCTAGTAGATGTGTCTCAAGGTGGTCCAGTTTCTGCTACAATCAAAAATCATACTGAAAGGCTAAAGTGGTTCTAAAGGCTCAAGGTTTTTTTTTTACCTTCTTGCATTCTATGCTTGAAGGTAAAAAACCTTGTGTGTAGCAGCCCTCCCCAACATTTACCTGAGTCCCATCGTGATCCAGTGATGTGCATGAGAGCCCCAGCTCTTAAGGGACTCTCCCTCCTGAGAAGAAAGGGGGGCGGCCGAGCCACAACTCCGTGTCGGGATGGGCATACAGAGCAACGGCTCAGGAGTGAGCCTGTTTGGGTGCCCCCCACAGCAAGCTGTTAGTTCTGGGGGCACTTGGCAGGAGGGAGGGGCCAGGGGCGCTGGCAGGGGACCCGAGAAGAGGAGGATCGGGGCTGCTCTGTGCAAAACCATTGCACAGAGCATGTAGGAATAACATGTTTATTATTTCTAAAAAAAAAAACCCTTGCCTTTAGCATCAATTTAATTGGCTTCTACGCAAAACTGGGCCTACTGTTCTAGGCCCCTTACACATGGCAGCAAGCGCCGATCAAGCGAAAACCTACAGAGAGTCCTATTCGGGAGGAGTCGATTACTAGAGCAACTCCTCTCAAACAAGAATGGTGATACATGGATCGAAATTCCCACATGACAGGAGAGAAAAACACAAAAAAGGTATTTACTTGGCTTTAAGTTAAAGCAGGGCTTGACAAATTTTGCTTTGAATCTAGGCGCCAGCTAAAAAAGTTAGGAGCCAGTTTTTTTTTAACTAAAACTAATGTTGATTTATTTGTGGGTCAGTTGGCTGTCTCATTCAGTTGTGGTGCTGCTTGCTGTAACGGCTTTCTCACTCGGTGGTTTCAGGGGATGCGTGTCCTTTTGGGGCTCTCGGGACTTGGGGATTTGACACTTGGGGATGTTGGGGCTGGAGTTTTTGGTATGTGTTGGACTCCACTCACCTCCTTGCTTGTCTCCAGTGCTGCCGGCGGGGACTGGCTGGCAGGGGTGAGCCTTGGTGTGCGTGGATTGGCTGCTGCCTTGGGGGGGAGGGGGTATGGGGGAGCCTTGTTGCACCGTGGCAGCGTGTCTGCAGGGTGAGTTGGTGGAGAATGCAGATGTGTGGGGAGGAAAGGGAAAAGTTTGGCTCTGCTGCGGGTAAGCGGCAGAGCTAGTTTTTTGTTTTTGAATGTTGTAACTGGGTCGGCTGCCCTGAGTCTGGAGCTACATGTCTGGGGTGGTGGGGGTTGTTTGTGCCTGGTCCTGGCGGAGGGGCCCAGGCGTGTGGATAAAGGTTTTGGTCAAGCTCTGATGTAAGTGATGTCATGCACGTTGCTTCCAGGTCTATAACACCTACTATGTTGGTCCCGGGCCCGCAGATGGGCAAGTGGAGCCCGGGATACATAGCAGGGCCTGAAAGCTACAACCTGACAAGTAAGCCCTGCTGCTTGCCCGCAGCAGGGCTTAAATGCTACAAAAAAACAACCTGCCCGGAACTGCATGTCCCGGCCGTCGGGTGATATAAATAGTACATCCCTGCAGGGAGTGGGTTGACAAAAGCCGAGGTGCCAGGCCGCAGTTTCTAGGCGCCATGGCGATCTGGGATTTTGTCAAGCCCTGTATATGCAGGGAAAAGAGAAGCATTGAGGGAGGCAGCATTTAAAAAGGTTGGGTATTGTGTAGCCTAAACTTCTACTTTAAAGCGAATCTGTGGCCAGGCAAGTATTTACATGTTCTTAAACACTAAATTACCTTTATAACAAGCCCCAACTCGCGTAGCTGCAGGCACTGTGCAGCAGTTCATCCTTATATTCACAAAAGAAGCACTCACAATGTGTAGCAACCGTATCCTTTTTCACAAAATCTGTACCTTTTATCCCTAATTCAGCTCCAGTTCAGCATGTGTGTTAGCTTAACACACATGGTGAAGAGGGCTTAAGCTACTGCTAGGTAGATGTTTGCCAGCGACTCATATGAGAATAAGGGGGAGTGGGATTTATGGCCCGTACACACGATCCGAAAATTGGATGAAAAATCCCGCTTTCTAAGCGATTGTACGATAATCTGATCGTTAGTACAGAGCTTTCGAGAGCCGATCATGACAGTTAATCCGATGTTATTCGATTGGACACGAAAAATTTCCTCGTATGATACCAGATCGGACGATTTTCTTTTTAAGCAGTACAGTTGTCATCCGAAAATACAAATGCACTACAACACATGACATCATTTCAGATTTTTTATTCTGTTGTACGAGAATTTTTGTGACTTTAGTACACTCTTCTGATTCGATCTGAGATTGGCATGCAAAAAAAAACAGACGATCTGTCATCCGATTTTCGGAACGTGTGTACGGGACATTAGTTTAGGCTCAATGTAGACTTCTTCCACTCCAAGGAAGACTGTTACTAGTAGCAGTATATATCAAAATCTCTTTTACAAGAACTGGCTGTATTTCCTCAATCATTCAGTTATTTGCTTTTTAAAGCTGAATTGGTATGGATATTTTTGCACAGTTCCGTTGATCCAGCCTGGACCACTGTAAATATGCACGATCCACTCCTGGAATGGAAATCTGGAAATCGCTCTAGTTGGCACTGGTACTACAATGATTGCCGCTAGCTTCCAGATCCCATGTTGAGCTGCTGCTTAGTGAACACAGGACATCGCTTACTCGACACAGGTGATGTCACAACCCTGCCTCTCCACCTCATCCAGTTAGGCCGGTTTCACACAGCCGTTCCATCAGTGGGCTCTGTTTAGCTCAGCGGGGATCGCTCCACTGATCCTCCGCTCCAAACCCGTAAAGTCTGATGGATGGAAACCCCATTTTTCCATCTGTCTACGGATTGGATGACAATGGACAGACGGATCCGTTGTCATCCGATTTGCCATAGGGGAGAGCGGAGACGGATCCGTCTGTCCATTGTCATCCAATCCGTAGACAGATGGAAAAATGGGGTTTCCATCCATCAGACTTTACGGGTTTGGAGCGGATCAGAGAGCGGCGGGTGTCAGCGCACATTTCTCCGCTGACATCCGTCGCTCCATAGGGGTGCATGGATGGTCCTTTCAGGTCCGCCTGAAAAAACGGACAGGTGGACCTAAACAGAACGGGGGCTTTAGAGAAACACTTTACATTCATTGACAAAATGCAAAATGTTTTCTGAATGGCACCCTTGCCAAGTGATTGATGTCCTGCGCAGAGGACCTGAAAGACAGCATTTATCATTATAGTAGTAGTACCTACTACAGTGATTTCTAGCTTCCATGGGAATTCCACAGGTATAGCACATGCATATTAAAGCGGTTGTATACCCGTATAAAAATAAATAAATAAATAAAAAACCTGTAAGAGAAAGGCATAATGAGCTAGTATGCACTGCATACTAGCTCATTATAAAATGCTTACCTCAGAACGAAGCTCCGATGGGTCCGCTCGGTCTCCGCAGAGAAAGCCGACATGTTCCCTTGGGGGATCCTTCCGGGTACGCGGCTCTGGCACTGTGAGTGACCAGAGCCGTGAGACGTCACTCCCACGCATGCGAACTAGAGTCCGTCTTTCCGGCAAGGTCCGGCGCTGTGCGCCAGGCCTTCGCCGGGACCTCACAGTGCATGCGCCGTGACGTCAGCGGCTGCATTTAGTACGAATATCTCCTAAATCATGCAGGTTTAGGAGATATTCATTTTACCTACAGGTAAGCCTTATTTTAGGCTTACCTGTAGGTAAAAGTAAAAAAATTGGGTAGACAACCGCTTTAACTGAGAAAATATCCATACTTGGAACTCTGCTTTTGTGCCAGTTCACACCAGAGTGTGGTGTGGGAAACACCGTCCACATTCCCATCACACACATTCCTGGAATGAGCTCTCAAGGTACTGGGTGCTGAAGTGACCACCAGCTGGATACTGCAACATACACAACAGAAAGTAAATATTCACCAGCACACCAAAGATCTTCAGTTACGTCCAAACAGGATTTAATTGAAGAAAGATCACTAACAGTGTAGTGCAACGTTTCGGAGCTATCAAGGACCCCTTCGTCAGGCATGTGATGTGATCACATGCCTGACAAAGGGGTCCTGCGCGGCTCCGAAACGTTGCACTACACTGTTTTGTGATTTGATCTTTCTTCAATAAAAGAACATTTGGACATTATTGAAGATTCTTGGTGTGCTAGTGAATATTTACTTTCTGTGGTGCGAGAAAGGCACGTTTCCTGCACTGCGCTCAAACGCAGTGCCTTTGTGAACTGCTGCAGATGGCAATGTAATGTAAACAGCACTTCAAAGGCAGATTGGATATACAGTACAGTACGTTTGTGGGCACCAAATTGCATGCTACCACAGCACCATGCGATTTGGTGCAGCGTGTTTTGATGCAATTTGCAGCCCATTAAAATTAATGGGCTGCATAATCGCACCACACGGGAATTACACAGTAACATGCGAGTTCGAACCTGCGCATTCCTGTGCAATTCAGATGTGAACCAGCACTTAAATAGCCATGCCAGGCTCTTTAAAAAAAAAAAAAAAGTCAGCAGCTACAAATATTGTAGCTGCTGACTTTTTATATTAGGATACTTACCTGTCCAGGAATCCAGTGGTGTCCTTACCCAAGCCGATTTTTTTTTTTTATCGGCTATTGGGTGCCACAGCTGCCATTTCCACTAAGGGAAACCAGCAGTGAAGCCTTGCGGCATCACAGCCGGTTCCCTACTGTGCGAAGCGCACTGCACTCTGTGAATGGGCCGGCTGCGGGGGAAGGAGGAGGGGGCTGAACTTCTGGCAGAGTTCGCTGCGGCAAACTCAGCTGGAAGGCGGGTACCTATCAAACTCAGGTACCCCCCAATACCTGCCAAGTGTGAAGAGGGAGGAGCTTCCCCTTTTGGGTGGGGTTCCACTTTAAGATGTAGGTTTGACTTATTTACTGTGAAGCATACATGTTGGTAAATCAGTGATAGAGTATTGTATTGTAAATAATTCGCCTTTTCTGTTACTTCTTATTTATAAATATGGGCACCACAAAAGAAGGCCGCTTTATTGGTTATGTGACTCATTCTAGTGTTTGGCACAATTTTGTTCAGTACTGTATAATCTGTAAATTTGCAGATGTAAAATCTGTGCTACTGCCACATTTGTAAGTTCATGCAGTTTCAGCTTAGTCTCACAATTTAAGGAATGTGAAAACCTAGCGGAGTCACGTGACTTGGAAAGGATCTGCGCTGTATTATGTGTGATACCGGATGCATGAGTGAGCTTCCTACACAATGAGCCTCTTCAGGAACTCTACTATCAGCCTTTTAACTCATTAGGGAAGTCCCAGATATTACATTGTAGATTAGTACATGTCATTGTAAGAACGTGAACAAGGGGGGGTTGTCCATGCTCCTGCTTGTACATTTTCAGCACTAAGAAAGTATTGAAGTCAATATAGCTATAGATTCAGAATATTTTATTTCTGTTGATTGTTTTTGTTCTTTTTCTATGAGGAAAGTGTCAGAGGTTTTCTATTCTCTAAATGATGGGGGGTTGTAGGGAGCCGCTGCAGTAGCTCATTGAATGCTGGTCTTCCCAGCTTCTGTTGAACAGAGAAGGCTATACATGTTTTAAATATCAACCAGCCAAATTTGGATATGTATGTACCAAGCTTTAGACATTCGTAAAAACTCAGCATGTTAATGGAGAGTGATTTTAATTTTAATAGGTTTTAGAGAGTATTCTGCCAATTACAAGGTTATATAAGATGGGGTCCACTGCAACACGTGCCACATTAATCTGTCACAAGCATTGACATTTGTTATGCAGAGGCACAATGGAATTCTATAGAGTGTCATAGGCAGGGCTGGATTAACGTAGGGGCTATTGGAGCTGCAGCTCCAGGCCCCTATCTTAATATAGGCCCAGCCACCCAAAAAGAACAGACTGCTCATGGAAAGCAATGGGGCACTGCCTGGGCAGGGTGGTGGGATTGATAATGGGCGCCACATGAGCAGTCCTAATGGAAGCCTGGGGTATGCCAAAGCAGGGCTCTTACAGATATCTGGGGCTTCCATAGTATTAGGCCTGTGTGGCTGCTCTCTTTCAGCTCAGAGTTCACGCTGATGCACAGCCCTTATAGAAACCTGGCAAACCAAATGGCAGGATTCCCTAGTGTTACGTCTGTGCGGTTGCGCCCAAGTACCATTGTCAGCTTGGGCGCACACCAGCATAGGCTCTTGGAAACGCAGAAGGTGCCCAGTAAATGTCCACCTAAATCCTCAGCACCAAGCACATGATGCTTTTAATCTGGCTCTGGTCATAGGCACTCTTTATGAATTTCCATGGAAAGTCCAATAGCATTTTCCTTTTAAGCCCTGGGGAAGGAGGATTTTTGATTTACCCCCCCCCCAAAAAAAAAAAATATTGTCTACTTTTTATCTTCCTGTTGTCACATTGTTACATTAAACAGGAACATGCGAGTTTGAACAGTACAGTACAGGGAGTGGGGGTCGGGAGGGCACAATAATTGGATAAAGAAGGCACAGTACAGGTTCCAGGACACAGCCATCCCGGGACAGCTTAGTAAAAAGTGACTGTCTTGTGAAATCCAGGACAGTTGGCAAGTACAATGTAATGCAAGATTATCATGGGGCCCCCATGCACCTGGGGCCCCTGGGCAATGCCCAGGGGTGCCCATGCATTAAGACAGCCCCGGTTAGAGCTGCTGAGTTCCAGTTATCAATTCCAACCAACACCTGTTTAATAGACACAAGATCAAAGTATAGCACTTCTACTTTCTCTGGAAATGAATTCATGCCATCTGCCCAAAATTGGTGCATAGTGTTGATGCAATCATCATTTGGATCTGCGTGATAATGTACATACCGTCACTGTAGTTAATTGTGTGCATTTAATGACTGAAGAACATGGTGACCCTGGAGAAGCTTTGTAGGTGACTCGAGTCAGAGATGGGCGTACAGTTCTTGTCCATCATTGAGCATAATTTAAAGAACCTGACCAGTGACATTGTATTGCACAGACCAGATTGGTAAAGTGTAGCACATTTGTTTTAAAAAAAAATGAAGCAAAAGAAATTGAAGGGGTGTTCTGCAGGAACTGATAACATTTCAGCTGTCTGTCTACCATTGCTTTTAGGTTTTTCAAAATAACCCCGTCTCTATCTCCACTTGTGGCAGTTGATGCTCAAGCCTGCACCAGCAATGGCTTGCAATCACTGAACAGGAAAGCCTCGTACACACGGTGCGACGGTCGTACGGCCGAACGGACCAAATCATATGTTGGCTGATGTATCTCGCATACTGACATGCACTAAGCGATCGTACAACCAAGCCGAATGTAGTGACGTGTTACAAGCGTATAAAGAGGAAGTTCAGCTGAATGTGATTTGTAAATTAGGAATGTAGGTTTACACGAACAGACACTTCCGGGCGTTCCTGACTTCTGAGCATTTTTGCACATACAACTTGCTGGACCAACTTCTCTGTACACACGGTACAACAGTCGTACGACCGCTTGTTGGTACTACCAAAGTTTTCTAGTTTGCTCATCCAACTTCTGTTGTATGACCGTCGTATGTCGGCTGTTCAAATTGCGCGTACTAACAGTCGGATGATCGTACAACAAGCGGTCGCACAACCATTTATCATACGACCGTTGCACCGTGTTTCCGAGGCTTTAGTTTTGAACTTGAATTTACTGCGTTAAAATAGTGGTTGCATCTTTTTGGGAAGATATTTTTAGTGTTTTTCTTTTTAATGTTGAAAAATTGAGCACATAAAGGGGAATATATACAATATAAAGCAAATGAAAGTGATTAATTCACCACAGGTGAATGCTTATCACTTTCACTGCTAAATTTGCCCCTAAAGCCTCGTACACACGGTCTGATTTTCGTACGACAGAACATCTGTTGTTTTTGTTGGATGCTTGTCTTGTGTCAAAAGTGAAGAGCATACTAACAATACGAAAGTTTTCGTACGACTGAATTCAACGTCAGAAGTGGCCAAATGTTTTGAATATTTGTGCCAGTGGCGTATCATCCATGGGTGCAGGGTGTTCACTGAACACGGGCCCCGAGGGGTGGGGTGCGTATTCTGGGTCGTATGATTTTTTTTTTTTTTGTACGAAAACCGTACTAACGGAACGCATATGATTTTGCACCGCCCTGCAGTGTGAACCATATGCGATCTCTGTGCGATGCGAAATCAGCCATAGAGATTGTATGGCTGAATTCGCATCACAATCGGAGCAAACTCTCACAGGACCCTTTTTTTTTTACGCAGGGTCAGAATCGGATTGCATGGTAGTTCACACCATGCGATCCGATTCCTGTGCGAGTTTGCAGTTCGCAGTGCGATATGCGTACTGATTTGGGGGTGTCATTAACATTGTATTGACACTCCCCAGAGTTCGCATATGGCAGTGTGAACTGCCGCCCCGAGGCATGCGATGCGGGAACCCGCAGTGAATTTGCAGGGTTCCTGCATCGGTGTCTGATATACAAGGCAGCCCTGGAAGTTACATTTTGTTGTTTTTATGTTCTATGAAGTTTCAGGGTTAACTGGTTAAGCCTGATAGATGACCTCTATGACATCGAGATTTAGAACCGTGTTCCGTACTCTTGTATACTTACAGTGATTTGTAACTGTTTCCAGCAATGAAAGTTGCAGGGCAACATAAGGCAACAATTCATCTGATCAGAGGATTGCTCATTTTACTATTCAGCTTATGTTTCAGAAAAATCAGCTCAGTTTACCTAAGCTTCTCTAATTGCAGGCGTTGGAACGCCTCTGGGAAGTGTAGGTAAAGTGTTCTGCTTCCCACCACTTTTTGCTGCATTTAGATGTTCCTGCTTTAAAACAAGTTTAGCTGCGTTTATGAGTGGTTTCTGGATTCACAGAATTGTATTTATTTTTCCTAAATGCAGGTAAACGGACTGCGCCTAAACACCGGTAAATGTGCGGTTTGAATGACATCATTGAAAACTCATTACATGCATTTAGATTAAAAATGTCCCCTAACCGCATGTAAACTCAGGTTTGGCAGTGCCAGTGTAAATGAGGCCTTGAAGAGGAACTACAGTCTGCTCACATAATTTGTAATAAAAACATCTTTGCCATTCTGAAGCTTCCCTCCAACCACTTTGCATATTATTTTATATATACTATGATTCTGTACTTGCCAAATATGCTGAAGAAATCTCCCTCCACCGAGTCTGGCTGCATCCATTTTAACCGTGGGCAGCTGAAGCTGCTGCCTGTTCACTTCCTGGATTTACACAGACACACAGAAGCCCACCTCCAGCTCTGCAGCTCTTATTGGTCCTCTTATGACTCATCCCCCCCTCCCTTCCTGGCAAGCTCTCACAAGAGAGAGAGAGCTGTGCATGATGTCATAAGCCTAGGCTAATGACCAGACAAGAAACAGGAAGTGGGCTGTATAAGGTATTTACTGGCAGAAAAATTATTTACTATCCAAAGTTCAAACAACAAGGGCAGAGGATTTAATAGATGGAAAGTTGAAAGAATGACTGAAGGTCTGCTTTAAAAGTGGAAATCAAAACATGGTTTTCTGATGTGTAGTTATGCTAATCACTATATTTTACCTTTTACATTATTGTTATTGATGTATCAGGATACTGAAGCTGTCACTGTTCTAGTTACAGCGGACTTTTACGCCATTGACCATCTAGTAGTTGTGGGTCCCTCCTGGTGTTTTAGTGTGCCTAGGAAGGATAAATGTAGCATTCAACACCGCTGCCTGCAGCCTCTCAAAGTCTATGGCAGGCTGTGGCTGAACACTACTCATGTTTAGGGCCCCTTGCCTTAAAGTGGGATTCCTGGTAAAAATTAAACTTTGCCCTTGTCTAGTCAGTGTAGCAACTAAAACGTTTGTATTATGCATTCTCTTAATTGCTGATTATCTAGATCCAGCCATAGTTGAATCGAATCTTGGGCGGCTCAGCAGGGATCAGCCGAAATTCAATCCATCTATGGACAGGCTGTTGATAATAAAGTTGATCTATCGATTGACTTTAGTACAACCAGCCTGTTGGATTTTTTTGCATGCGATTATTGTCAACAGCTATAGCCGCCTGCAGTGATCATTGTGCTCTGTTGGCAAAGAAGACTGCCCACCGGCAGAATACAATAGATCCATGTGAGTTTGCAGGGGGAAAAAAAGCATCATCTATGGCTTGCCTAAAGCCTCGTACACACGGGACGATGATCGTATACAACAGGTCATATTAACGACCGTTGTATGCGATATCGATCGTTCGTATGCTCGATTAGAACAGTCGAACATACAACGGTCGTACAAGGGAGTTGTATGAGCAAACTAGAAAACTTGGTCGTACCAACAAGCGCTCATACGACCGTTGTATCGTGTGTACAGAGCAGTTGGTACAACAAGTTGTATTGTGCAAAACACGCATGCTCAGAAGTCAGGAATGGCCGGATGCTAATTACATGCACCTGAACGTTCTTCTGTGGTCGTACGATCGTGTAGTGCAGTCAGTATGCAAGTTACATTATGCAACATACGATTTGCACGATCGTCGTCCCGTGTGTACGAGGCTTAAGGCTGACCGTACATTAACCAATTTTCCTTCCTTCAACCATCAAACGCGGGAGGTTTCCCAGCCATTAGAATACAATGATCACGGCATGCGGCTATAGCTGCCGGCAGTGATTGCATGAAAAAGGTCTGACAGGCTGGTTTTACTAAAGATGATCGAGTTCAGTACAACCAGCCTGCCCATACATGCATTGAAATCTGCCCGGTTCCTGCTGAAGTGGCTGAATTTTGATCCTCCTATGGCCAGTTTGAGTCACACAATCCGCTATCTCCGACTGTAAGTTTTACCAACAATGGTGTGCCCATGCAGCAAAATGAGGGCACTTACTCAAACAGTTTTCAGTGTCTGTGTAATCATTTTAGCATAGCGCTAATTAGCCTCACCCCACCCCATCTGACCCTGCCCTTGTCCCACCCAACTCGCCCCCCATCTTGTCCGGCCTTTATCCTGCCTGATCATCACCAATGTTTATGCCTGCCAGCTGGGTACATTGATTCTGGAGATGATAGCCTGTGGAGACGCTCAACAGGCATCCTGAATGCAAAAAAAGTAAGCTTTGTGGTCACGTGACGACGGCAATTTTTAACCAGAAAAAAGGTAGAAAACCGCATACATTTAAAGTGATACTAAACGCTCAATTATTTTTTTTTTTTGTACTTGCCTTCCTCTGTGCAGCGGTTTTCGACAGAATGGCCCCGATCCTCCTCTTCTGGGGCCCCCAGCTGCGCTCCTGGGCTTCTCCTCTTCTTGAGTGACCCGTCAGAGAAGCGCTTTCCCTGGGGGCTCCTGCACAGGCACGCTCGTGAGTCCTGCTTCTGCGTCCCTTGACACAGACAGCAGGACTCGGCCCTGCCCCCCGCGTCATTGGATTTGATTGACAGCAGCGGGAGCCAATGGCTGCGCTGTTATCGATCTATCCAATGAGGACCCGAGACACTGGCCGGAGCGGGTGTGCTTGTCCCCGGCATGGGAAAGATCGGGCTCAGGTTAGTAAACGGGGGAGGGGGGGTGCTGCAAAAAAAAAAGGGTTTTCACCTTAATACATATGCACAAGGCTTTACAGTGCCTTTAAAACTATAAAGATGTGATATCATTGGGGTATAGGAGTGTGGAATATGTGCATTAATGCAAACCTTTCCTTCCAATTTAAGGCCTCATACACACGGACGTTTTTTGCCAGTGTGTTTTTTAGCATTTTTTGCATTCTATTCAATGGCCCCATAAAAATGGCAATGTTTTTGAGCTGTAAATAGCATCGGCGATGTTAAGCTGTAAATCTAACAAGGGACCAACGCGTTTACGAGGCTGTAGCGTTTTGGCGTGCATTGATGCCCTAGCGACTTTAAGCAGCGTTTTTAGCGCCGGCGTTTTCAGGCTAAAAAATAGCAGAGGAATGTTTTTTTTTTTTAAATGCTCATTAACGTCAATGCAAAGCACAGACGAAAACGCCAACTTTTGCCTGACGTCGGTCCTGACGTTTTGCTATTGCACCCGTGTGTATGAGGCCTCAGGAATAAATGCCCAGAACGCACATGCTTGTGGACTGTTGTGCCAAGATCCTTGTCTCCTGCTTTTTATTCCATATTTTCTATTATATCTTGTTCTCTTTGACATTCTCCACATGGACAGGAAGTGAAGGGAAATTTCCCTAATGAAGACACAGACCAGTATAAAAACCTGATGAGGTGCTAAATTGTCCTTCAGCTTCTAGAATGTCTTTTTTTATTGCCGTCTATGTCCCCAAAAGGAGTTTTACCCACTTCTTGTTTTCTTTTGACACCGATCAAATGCACAGAAGAGAAATTTCCTAAAGAGTCACAGGAATAAAGAGTTGACAGAGGTTCTAAGGGCTCATGCACCCTGCAGCTCAAAGAAGCTCATACAGGCTTATGCGCTTTTTTGAGCTCTCATTTTTTTGTGCCTGGAAACTCCACTCCATGTTAGTCCATTTGTCTGTGCACACTATAGCATTTTCAGGAGTTTACAGGCATACGGGCTTAAAGGAAACCCCCACCACCACCAAACTCACTTTTCGGAGAGGAGCTTTCGAGCAGACAAGATGCCCAAGTACCCAAAGATGTGCAAAAAAGCATAAAAAGTGTGAA
This sequence comes from Glandirana rugosa, assembly GCA_018402905.1. Taxonomy (NCBI): domain Eukaryota; kingdom Metazoa; phylum Chordata; class Amphibia; order Anura; family Ranidae; genus Glandirana; species Glandirana rugosa. Next base: position 59,908 of record BLSH010552895.1, on the reverse strand, counting down.
AATGCTTAAAAAGTGCAATAAAACACACAAAAGAGCACAATTTGAATTGCAGGCAGAATAGCCGCAATTATGTCCGCAATTTCAAAACGCCCATGTGTGAATGACAAATTAAACAAAGCACATTTCAGATGCCATTCATTTGAAGGGCACCTAAAAATGTGGTGCGGTTCTGCCACAATTGTGGTGTGATAAATCGAGCTGCAAACCGCATAGCGTCAAGCATCTCACCCAAAAGAAGCTTCTGAACTTTTTCTGAATGACAAGCTTCGCATGATTTATCGCGCAACATTCGCGGCAGAACTGTACCATGTTTTTATGTGCGTTATGCGATTTGTCATTCACACCTGGGCGTTTTGAAATCGTGGCTATTCTGCCTACATTTCAAAACATCCATGTGTGAATGCAGCCTTTAACCACTTCAGCCCCGGAAGGATTTACCCCCTTCCTGACCAGAGCACTTTTTGTGATAAGGCACTGCATCGATTTAACTAACAATTGCGCAGTCATACGACGATGTACCCAAACAAAATTTTGGGTACAAACAGAGCTTTCTTTGGTGATATTGGATCACATCTGCATCCTTTTTTTTTTTTTTTTTTTTTTTTTTTTTTTGCGCTATAAACAAAAAAGTGCAACAATTTTGAAATAATTTTTACTTTTTGCTATAATACATATCCCTAAAAAAAACTCATTTCAAATCCGTTTAGGCAAATATGTATTCTTCTACATATTTTTGGTAAAAAAATATGTAGAAAAATACATATGTGCCTAAACTAATTTGACTTTTTTTTTACTAGTAATGGCGGCAATCTGTGATTTTTTTTTTTTTTTTTTTAGCGGGGCTGCGATATTGTGGCGGACAGATCGGACACTTTTGTCACTTTTTTGGGACCAAGGACATTTATACAGAGATCAGAGCTAAAAATAGCCACTGATTACTGTATAAATGTCATTGGCAGGGAAGGGGTTAACTGGGGTTATCAAGGGGTTAAATGTTCCCTAGGGAGATGTTTCTAAGGCTCCATTTACACTGGATGCTGTTTTACTTTGACAGCTAGAAACCGGCGTCTGTTACGTCTGTTTTGCCTGCCGCATTTTGCCGCGTTCGCATCTAGGAGCGTTTTTCTTTTTTTAAATGGAAACGCCTGTAAACGAAAAACTCCAAGATGGGAGTTACCGCGTTTAGGCCCGTTTACAAACTATTTGGAGTTTCAAACGCCTCTGAACTGGCGTCTGAACCCATTTTTTTTGCACTCCAAAAAAGCCTCTAGACTCAACTGACCTTAAACGACCCTGTGTAAATGTACTGCTAAGATAACATTAGATGAGTTCAGGGGCAGCTGAAAAAAAAAACACGCCAAGATGGCTCTAAATGTCCGTTTACCAGCAGCAGTGTAAATGAGGCCAAAGGCTCCATTCACACTAGTGCATTTTTTGATGCATTTTGCAGAAATGCAGGGAATTTTTTTAACATGGGTTCCTATGGAACATGTTCACATCGATGCTTTTTTGTGCCTCTGCATTTTTGGAAAGGGTCAGGGACTTTTTTTCATGCAAAAAGCAGTGTTTTGCATGTAATAGACTTCAATGGGCAAGCATGAGTTTTTACTGCGATTTTGCCATGTTTTGCGTTTTAAATTTGCATAGCAACAACATTTCCCCCCAAAAAATAAATACATTTTATAAAAAACATTAAATATAAAAAAAAAAAGCAAAAACGCGGAAAGCACAGCAAAAAACTGTGAAAAAATGCATTGATGTGAATCGAGCCTAACTGTGTGGGGGCTGGGCTGACAGGGAGTAGAGATGGATCTCTGTTTCGGGATTACCTTATCTCTACTCCCCTGACAGAATGGAGATCTGTTGGTTTGCATTGACCGATCCCCGTTCTGTCTCTCTGTGGAGCGATCGCAGGTAACCAGTGGACATCGTGGCCGCCAGCCACGTGCATCGGCTCCAGCGTTGCGCTGCGGGCGCACCCCTTATAGCTTTTAAAGCGATAAGCCGACCTGCCGCAGTACAACTACGGCGGCTGGTTGGCAAGCAGTTAAAGTAGCTTCTTTATTTTTTTTGAGCTGTAGTGTGCCTGAGCCCTAACCCTTCTCTATTCTTTTAAAAACTGAAAGAACAGTTTGCTGGAGATATTCTCTCTCTGACCCTAACCTGGGATTTGGTTCCTAGCATTATATTATATCAAATGGTCCACTAGAGATCCCAGAACACAATACTACCCATCTATCACAGTCAAGTGGTTATAAAAATGCTTGTTCCAGGTCTCTGTGCGGCCAATGAGTTGAAATCCGTGCACGGAACCCTTGTAACTATTGTTTCCCTGTAATCTGTTTTTTTTTCTTTTGTCCACTGTATATTGTTCATTCTTCAATGAAAACCTATTCTTGCAAAACGTGATCATTGTGATTGGCTTTTACGTTAGTAGGTTCAGTCACACTGCTTAGGGATATGTGCGTTTGCTGTTATTCACACGTATTCTGTTTTTGTCAGATCACAGAAGTCCGCAATGCTGGGACAAGGTCATTTAGCTCTCAAGGTGAAAAGGCGTAAAGTGATTGTAAACCCTCACTTTGTAAAACAACAATTCAGTTTAAAATAGAAATGAAACGCAAAACATTTGTGTATAGATATAAAACACATTATAAATACCTTTTTACTATTTATATAAGTGATCACTTTCGCTCTGTTCTCCTCTGCATTAGGGCTGGGGGAGGAGAAACAGTAGCACACTGAACTTCCCAGTGAATGGCTGCGCAGGAGAGGCTTGTCAGGACAAGTCTGATCATTGGAGGAGAGAAGGCTGAGTTGCCGACACAGCTAGAAAACTGACCACAATGTGTTCTCCTGTTTAGTGTGGTCAGTTTTTAATAGGAAAGTAGGGGGACTGATGGACACCAGGTATTTCACACAGCAAAACAATATCAGCACACAGCATACAACAATAGCACATATCAGGAATATGAAATGTTGGGATTATATATATTCTTTATGTATACCCCCATATAAACTGTGAAATATTTCAGCGGCATAGGGAGAGCTCTGCTTCTGTTGAAGTACCGGAGGCAGCTGCTTGTTCTGCCCGACCCCAGAAATCATCCCCGTTTCATGCCTGTCTCTCTTGCCTGAGCTCAGGGCCAGCGGTGTTCCACCCTTTCCGAATGTTTATTATAAGTCAGCAGCTACAAAAAGTGTAGCTGCTGACTTTTAATAAACAGACACTTACCTGTCTCCCGGTCCAGCGATGGGGCTGCACGGAGCCTCGGATCTCATCCCCTCTCCTCCGCGGCGCCAGCATTGCTACTGTGGGCACCCGGCCTGGCGCACATTGCACATGCGCGAGTGGCGCCTCACTGTGTCTTCTATGACCTGTCCTGTGTCCCAGAAGACTTCCCGAAAAAATCGTGTATCTCTACCCCCCTCCTCCCCAAAAGCTCAGTTTCAGCATCCGAAGCTGGGGAGGAGGACTTAAAGCGGAAGTTCCACTTTTGGGTGGAACTCCGCTTTAAACTCTGTGTGGGCTGCTAGAGCAATGTAAAACTAGCAATCGAGGAGCAGAGAACCAGGTTAGTAAAGGCCCTTCTCCTTTCCCCTAGACAAAACGAGCAGTTAGCCCTTGCATTGTGGGCACATGCTCACTCTTCTTATAGCCTAGGCCATCTTTATGTAGAGCAACGATTCTATTTTTCAGATCCTCAGAGAATTATTTGCCATGAGGATAAACTTCCAGTGACCAGTAAGAGAGTGAGAGCGATCACACCAAATTTCACACATCTGCTCCCCATTCACACCTAAGACTTCGTAACACGAACGAGTCACATGACGCCGGGGAGGAAAAATGGCTAATTGGGTCCAATTTGGACATTTTCAGTTAGGGGTGTACTCACTTTTGTTGCCAGCGGTTTAGACATTAATGGCTGTGTGTTGAGTGATTTTGAGTGGACAGCAAATTTACATTGTTATACACGCTGTACACTAGGGATACTGAAATTTAATTGATGCATCGCGATTTGGCCGTCCACGATGCGGCATCAGTGCAGCGACTGCCCAAAATTGATTAGCGAGTGATGTCATCAGACTTTTGGGTGACTCAGCGCGACCTCTGCACAGTGCGACTTCAGTGCAACTTGCAAATGACTTCTGTAGTAGAAGTCAATGCAAGTTGCCCCCAAAGTCTTACGGGAAGTCGCTCCGACTTAGAACAGTTCCAATTGCAGTGCATGGAGGAGACTTGTCAGGCGACCCAAGTCGCCTGACAAGTCTCCCATGTGTGAACCGAGCCGGCACTGTTGCTGCTTCTTCCCGGATGTCTGCCTCATTTCTTCCTAATTTTCAGATCCGTGATTGAAACCCCAAATTACATCTGTAATTTGTACAGTTATTCTTCATGCACAGTTATCTAGCAACATGCCGCAGTGCCACTCTTGGCACTCGTTACCGCCCAGCCTGCCTCTCTCCTCTCTTGTCTCCGGCAGACATCAGCGGTGGATTCTCAGCCCCGCCTGCTGACTGTAGCTGACAAGTCAGAAGAGAGGCGGGTGGGGCTGAGA
>BLSH010552894.1:324336-334922 GCA_018402905.1 Glandirana rugosa | reverse complement strand
CCCCCCCCCCCCCGTGCTCCACCGGTTCCCCTCAGTGCGCCTCCAATCCCCCAGCATGCTCTTGTTCCCCTCCGTGCTCCTCTACCCTCTCTGTCCTGGATCTGTCAGAATGGAGAGCGGAGGAAGGAGCCGGTAAATATGTAATTTACCGGCTCCTTCCTTTTCCGCATGAACAGAGTCAGTGATCACTGACTCTGTCCATTCATAGCTGTCACTGAGCATCATAAACTGTGTTTACAGTGTTTCTGTTTATGAATGAACAGGAGCCTCTGTCTCCTGACCATTCATCTTCAGTGTAGCTGAGGCTGCTGAGAAAGGGACTGGGGAATCTGTGTCCTCAGTCCCTTTCCCTGTCTCATAAGGGAGATGTCAGTGGTCTATTAAGACCCCTGATATCTCACCAAAGCCACCCCCCACAGAGCTGATAAAAAATAGAGTTGTAATAAATATTTAAAAGGTTAAATTGTAAAAAATAATTTAAAAAATTAAATAAAAAAAACACCTACACAGTCCATGCGTATTAGTGCCACTGTCACATGACATTAAAAAAAGTATTGTAATCGTTATCGGCAAGTACTTGGGAAAAAATTATCGGTACTTGTATTCGGTCTTAAAGTTGTATCAGTGCACCCCTAGTGAGACCACCATCAATGTACTTTTTCCTAGAGAAGGGGTTGTAGATTTTCAAGTACAATGGTATTACTGAGTATGGCTTCAGTCTTCATCTTGAATGAACACATATTTTGTATATATCGTGTAAAGAAAGCTTTGTCCTTTATTATGCTTCTTATTATTATATTTGACATTATTATAGTTCTAATTATAGTTCTAATTTTAAATTCTTGATGACCTTCACTAAACCTTGTATCTGAAATCAAGCACACAATGTATTCCTATTGTATTTCTAGATAATCTGCAAAAAAAACCTGAAACACTTGGGGTATATTTGTAAATCAAAAAATGACTAATTTGTTGATAATGCTCAGATACCATGTTGTATCTATGCATACCTTCTAACTTTAGCTGTGCTGCGCTCGGCGGCGGAGGAGGGGGGCGAACTGCCAAAGGGACAGCGCACGTGGCGCAGTCTCCCGGAAGTGGGAAAGGGTACCTATCAAAAACAGGTAACTGCTCCCCCCTGAAAATGTGGCACTGGAGGGGGGGGGGGGAGTAGATCAGGGGAGTTTCCACTTTTGGGTGGAACTCCTCTTTAACCACTTCACCCCTGGAAGGATTTCCCACCTTAGGACCAAAGCACTTTTTGCGATTCGGCACTACGTTGCTTTAACTGACAATTGCGCGGTCGTGCGACATTGTACCCAAACAAAATTTGTGTCCTTTTTTCCCCACAGATAGAGCTTTCTTTTGGTGGTATTTGATCACCTCTGCGTCATTTCTGATCACCGCTATAAACAAAAAACAATTTTGCAAAAAAAAATATATATATTTCTTACTTTTTGCTAAAATACAAATCCAAAAAAAAAAATATAAAAAAAACAAATGTGTTCATCGGTTTTGGACAGTTTATATTCTTTCTCATATTTTTGGTTAAAAAAAAAATCGCAATTGGCCTTTATTGATTGGTTTGCGCAAAAGTTGCCACGTTTACAAACCATGAGAATTCATTTCTGGTGTTTTTTTAAATTTTTTTTCTACTGGTAATGGCGGCGATCTGCAATTTTTATCAGGACTTTGATATTGGGGCGGACATATCGGACATTTTTGACACTTTTTTTTGGGACCAATGACATTTATACAGTGATCAGAAATGTAAATATGCACTGATTACTGTATAAATGTCATTGGCAGTGAAGGGATTAACCTGCAGGGGGCGATCTAGGGGTTAACTGTGTTCCCTGTGTGTGTTCTAACTGTGGGGGGGCTGGGCTGCCGGGGCATAAGAGATCTAACTGATCCCCGTGACAGGGATCAGTAGATATTGTAAATCCCCACTTTCTCTCTGCCAGGTCATCGCGGCTCGCCGGCGGACATAGGGTCCGCCCGAGCCACGGGCACACTCCTGCAGTGCGGCGGGCAGGAGACTGCTTTATAGACGGCAATTCCCGCTATGCTGCCACAGTGCAGCAGTAAATATACGCAAGCCTGTCGGGAACCGGTTAAACAAGTTGTAGCACCTGGCAGTGGGACATGTCTCAAGTTATATCTGAAATCGCTAGTGGGAACCAGGCCTTAGCCCTTGTTCACATTGAGTGATTTATCATGTGATTTGACAGGTCAAATCGCATGACAAGTCACAGCTTATTGCAGGCAATGGCACCATTCCAATTGGTGCAACGCCGACTTTTGCCATGCTGCACTGACTTGCGAAAGTCGTTTCTGCACTACTTTGGGCAATTTCGGGTGCGACTTTAACAGACATCTGTGCATGAAGTGAAACAGATGTCAGCCAAGTAGTACCTGAAATCACGCTGATCTTCTACTTTGAAATCGTGCTACTTCAAGTGAAGCAGCACGATTTCAAAGTAGCATCAATGTGATCCAGGGCTTAAAGTGATCCTAAACCCACAACAGTAAAATCAGCGTGTATATGCAGTAAAGCATGCTTGTTATACTCACAGTGGAAGGGGTTAATCCTGTGCATTGTGTAAAAAGGCTGTTTAATTCTGCCTTCTCTGATCATCCCCTTCTTCCACAGTCCCCAATCCATCTCTTAATAGTACAGAGCCTTGGGGGCACTCTGCACATGCTCAGTTTCTGTATTGTATTGAGGTTTTTTTTTGGGAGGGTACATGTGAACGGCACAGGGCCAATCAGCACTGTCCAGACAGAGGGTCAGGATTTATGCAGCCTCATAGGACAGTCAGAGGAGAATGAAAACTCCTCCTACAAGCTTTAACCAGTGTTCGGCCGGACACTGATAGAAGTCACAAGGCGGCTATATACTGCTGATGAGAAAAGGTATCTAGCAGTTTATATTTGCTAAAATAATTGCATTTCCATGTTCTGTGTACTGGGGGAGACCAGAATAGTGAATGCAGGGTCCTGGGTTTAGTAACACTTTAACAGGTTCCCCACCGCGCGCCGTCTTTTCACGGCGGCAGTCGGGGAGCCCTGCGCGAATCGCCGTAAATAAGCGGCGATCTGCATTTGGCCACCAGGGGGCGCGCGCGTGCACCCGCCGCACTCCTGGGGAGTGTGCCCGCGGCTCGGGCGGACCCATTGTCCGCCGGCGAGCCGCGATGAGTGGCTACAGGAAAAGAACGGGGAACCGCCGATGTAAACACGGCGGTTCCCCGCTCTGTCAGTGGGGCATGAGAGATCTACTGATCCCTGTCACTGGGATCAGTTAGATCTCTCATGCCCATGTTAGCCCAACCCCCCCACAGTAAGAACACACCCAGGGAACACGATTAACCCCTAGATCTCCCCCTGCAGGTTAACCCCTTCACTGCCAATGACATTTTATACGGTAATCAGTGGACATTTAAATTTCTGATCGCTGAATAAATGTCATTGGTCCCAAAAAAGTGTCAAAAATGTTCCGACATGTCCGCCCCAATATCGCATTACCGCTAAAAATCGCAGATTGCCGCCATTACTAGTAAAAAATAAAAAAAAATAAAAACCCCAGAAATGAATTCTCACCATCCGTAAACGCGGCCACTTTTGCGCAAACCAATCAATAAACGCCGATTGCAATTTTTTTTATCGCAAATATGAGGAATTGTATAAATCGGCCAAAAACGGTGAAAAAAAATGTTTTTTTATATTTTTTTTTTTTTTTTTTTTTGGATTTGAATTTTAGCAAAAAGTAAGAAATTTGGGTTTTTTTGCAAAATGGTCGCTCTTCTTTTGTTTATAGCGGCGATAAGAAATGACGCAGAGGCGATCAAATACCACCAAAAGAAAACTCTATTTGTGGGAAAAAAAGGACGCGAATTTAGTTTGGGTACAACGTCGCACGACCGCGCAATTGTCAGTTAAAGCGACACAGCGCCGAATCGCAAAAAGTGCTCTGGTCCTAAAGTGGGAAATTCTTCCAGGGCTGAAGTGGTTAAGATACATTTTATTAAATCGGTAAAGTAAATAAATATAAAGCTTAATTATAATTATTTTATTATATGTCTACATGGTTTAGGTGTTAGTGGTTTTCAATAGTCATTTTCCTTTCATAATTTACAAGCTTCATTTCTTAGCCTTCTGTACATAATGCTGTGATTGTGTGCGCACGCCTACTGCCTCGTCTGTCTATTACACCATTAATTTCCAGCAGACAATAACTTTCTGTGTTTGACAAAGCAACTGACGCATTTGTCAACACCAAAGACCTTCGATTTCTATATACCAGGCTTTGTATCCTTTTGTACAAGATTTATTAGCATACATTTTTTTCTGCTTTAGAATGTTAATCATCCCGATGGTTTAAAGTTAAGATTTGGGATAGAGTTTATCCAGCATTGCTCCTACTTTGCAGAATGTTAGCGGATATTTAACTTTAAAGAGAAAGTAAACTCTGAACTTCATTTTTTTTTTTACCCTGCAAAATATAGGCATAATGTGCTAGTATGCATTGCATACTAACACATTAGGTGACACCTGTAAACTAAGCCCGCGTCATCCCCACTGCAGGCTGCATCCATCTTCGCCCCTCTTCCTTCCGGGGCTGTGTGACTAGCCGGAGCCGCGTGGCGTCACTCCCGCGCATGAGTGCCGCCGGTCACTGACATCATCGGCGCATTATAGAGTAAATATCTCCTAAACTGCGAACGTTTAGGAGATATTTACAGTACCTTTATTCTAGGCTTACCTATAGGTACAAAGTATACAGGAGGGTATACAACCTCTTTTACTGCTTGATGAAAAATATACTGTAAACAACAATGCAATCAGCCAATCAGCAAACAAATTTAGGTTTCTATTTAATTACACTAAACGGGCCAGAATGTCCTTACTGATCGATTATCAAATATGAACACAGCCCTTTTATATTTAGAGGAAAATATAGAACGGAGACCTGTTTTAAAGCCCCCCACTGCCATGGGATTGTTGCAGCCAGCCGCTTCTTTGCTATCCTTTCTCGTGGCTGTTGCACCTGTGGCTTGTGGGGGTTTGTGGCTGTCAGCAGACCCCATTGAGAGTTCTAGATAAGGCCTGGTAGCCTATATAAAGCCAGGTTAAACTGCTGAGGGCACTACTCAGGAAATATCTACAACTCTGAGCACTTCCCCTAAGCCCCCCCTCCCCCAACATGTATTTTAAAAATGTTTGGAATACCCATTTATTTTTTTGGGTGGTCCTCCTCCACCCATTCTCAACACTGAATTTGTGGCATGCAGAAAGTGTTTACTCTTGGTCTTGGCACACACAGACAAGACATCATGCTTGGTAAAAAGTACACGCTTTGTCGTGGCACACACCACCACACACAGACAGATGTCAAACTCTGTCATGGGACACACACAGGCCACATGCATAATCATGGCACACAGACAGAACGCCCGCGCATTCATGGCACACAGACAGACCACACGCGTAATCATGGCACACAGACAGACCTCACACATAGTCATGGCACACAGACTGCACACATAATCATGGCACACAGACAGACCGCACGCATAATCATGGCACACAGACAGCCTGCATGTATAATCATAGCACAGACAGACCGCATCATGGCACACAGACCGCACGCGTAATCATGGCACACAGACTGCACGCGTAATCATGGCACACAGAGCGCACGCGTAATCATGGCACACAGACCGCACGCGTAATCATGGCACACAGACAGACCGCACACGTAATCATGGCACACAGACAGACCGCACACGTAATCATGGCACACAGACAGACCGCATCATAACACACAGAGACAGACCACACGCGTAATCATGGCACACAGACCACACGCGTAATCATGGCACACAGACCACACGCGTAATCATGGCACACAGACCACACGCGTAATCATGGCACACAGACAGACCGCACACGTAATCATGGCACACAGACAGACCGCATCATAACACACAGAGACAGACCACACGCGTAATCATGGCACACAGACCACACGCGTAATCATGGCACACAGACCACACGCGTAATCATGGCACACAGACAGACCGCACACATAATCATGGCACACAGACCACACGCGTAATCATGGCACACAGACCACACGCGTAATCATGGCACACAGACAGACCGCACACGTAATCATGGCACACAGACCACACGCGTAATCATGGCACAGACTGACCGCACGCATAATCACACCATAGACAGGCCTAGCACTAGCCCCTTAGAGAAATAACAGGCTGTTTCAGCAAAATTTGCAACTCCTTCATAATGGTGATGTGACTGCTGTATGCATGCAATGGAATGGGCTATTATCAGATTATCAGTTTGCTATCTCCATCTACAATAAAATCATTTTCACATTTAAAGTGTCTCTTAAAGGATAAGTTCACCCTTCATAGCATGTTACACCCATATTTGGAGTGTAACATGTTATGAATGCATCATACGAGGTATGAGCAAGTCTATACACTGACAGGTCTGCAGGAGACTGGCATGGCATCAGCAATCTGATGATCTCTGGTCCAATGCTTTACAGGCTGCTGCAACAAAAAATAAGAAATACACATTTTTTTTACCTGCAAAAAAAATGTGCATTTATTATTTTTTCTGAACTTATCCTTTAAGGTAGCACATGGATGACTCAATCTGGCATCCATTTGCTCTATTTAGTGGCATGCTATTGAGATATGTACATTCCTGCTCTCCAGAGGTAGCTGGCATGGTTCCAGAGAAACTGGTGGAGTACTGAGACATTTCCTTCACTTCAGAGGATTGATAATTACTGATTGGAAATGTGGTTTGTTTCCAATTATGATTGTATAGTCGCAGTGACTAAAGCGGAATAATTTGTCTTAGAGACATTTGAGCAATTGACTTGTAAACTGTAGTCCATTGACTTTAGGATATCAGTTTGCACAAGAAAGTAACGTATGTACAGAGGGCCATTGGAGATATTTGTGTGATGTGTTTTTCAATGGAGTGCTTTGATACCATTTTATTTCTATACAGTATATAGATTATCTCACCCAGTGCTTTAGGCAGATTCCCTTCTCTGTGGCACAAATGTTATCTAGCCTCACAAGTAACCTAACGTGAGCCTTCCGTCAATTGACCTGAGGATATACAGTTTGCCTATATAAAGAAACAACATTACCACATCTATGGATACACTTTATTGGATACAGGTGATGGTCACAGATTTACACTTTGCTTGGCACCTCAGGAGTCAGGCAAAATTTCTTCTTGGGAGAGGGTGAGCGACTTCTGCAGGGGTGTTGTATCTGTCCAAATATTCAGGAAGAGTTTAATCATCTATGTTTGAATGAATAGTGGCTAATATAAATGTTCAAATAGTACAGCGTTCCCTACAAAAGTGGATATAAAGGAAAATCACTACACTCGCTATAGGTACTGGATGACTTAATATTGCTGACGCAGAACATTTAAAGGGCTTATATATAGCTGTAGAACATTGGGTGCATTACATTGATTGAACTTTTGTTGCTTAATATGGATACCAGTGTTTTCTATCACTGGGAACTGAGAAATTTTAGAGGCCAATTGTATATTTTGTTATCATAAAACATCAGTGACAAAAATCCTTTGTTTTTGTCTCCAAGGACAAAGTGGTGCAACATTGTGTATTGTATTATATTGCTAATAAAGTATCTTTGTAAATCTAGCATGTTTTATACTTTACAGTCCCATTTACACCTTACTTTTGCTTTGTTTAGCTTCGGCTTCGCTTCAAAAATTATACCCCATGTAGCTTTAGTGGTGCCTCAAAGGGTCTTCAAAGCCTCCATGGAAATCTATGGCAAAGCTCGCTTTAAGCCCCACTGAAGCCCCACCGAAGCCTCATCAAAGCCCCAGGAAGCTTCATCGAAGCCATACAAAGCCTCACCAAATCTCCTCCAAAGCCTCATGGAAGCCTCATCGAAGCCCCACAAAGCCTCACAAAAGGCTCATCGAAGCGCCAGGAAGCCTCATCATAGCACCAAGCAAAAGCAAGGTGTAAAAAGGACTGTAAGCTAACCATTTTATTTAGTGACAGGGGCTTTGACTGGGGTTCAGAGAGCTTTAACAAAGTGTTTCCGAAGCCATGTTTTGAAGCAAGTGTAAACCAGCCCTTAGTGCTCATTTACACTTGCTTCTGCTTCAACACACATTAAAGCCCCTACTGCTTCAACAAGCATTTATGATGTGTTTTTGAGGCTTAGGTGGTGCTTCGATGAGGCTTTGGTGGTGCTTCAGAGATGCTCTTTTGAAGCTTTGTTGAAGCTTGGCAGATGCCCCGTGTGTGTTGATATCTCATACTTGCAATTTCTACAAAGCAAAACTAAAGCTGAATTAAAGCCTTTCAAAAGCCGCAGGTGCTTCAAGCGAGCTTCAAACAAGCTTTGCCATAGACTTATATGGGGGCTTTGAAGAGCTTTGAAGCACCACTAAAGCTACATGGGGTATAACTTTGAAGCAAAGCAAACACAAGGTGTAAACAGGACTGTAAGCTAACCATTTTATTTAGTGACATGAGCTTTGACTGGCGTTAGAGCTTTAACAAAGCCTGTCTGAAGACATGTTTTGAAGCAAGCGTAAACTAGCCCTAAGTGTTTATGTAGACAAGTACAGTTGTGCTCATAAGTCTACGTACCCTGGCAGAATTTATTATTTCTTGGCCATTTTTCAGAGAATATGATTGAGAACACAAAAACATTTCTTTCACTCATGGTTAGTGTTTGGCTGAAGCCATTTATTATCAATCATTCAACTGTGTGTACTCTTTTTAAATCATAATGACAACAGAAACTACCCGAATGACCCTGATCAAAATTTTACATACCCTGGTGATTTTGGCCTGATATCGTTCACACAAGTTGGCCAAAAGGGGTTTGAATGGCTGTTAAAGGTAACCATCCTCACCTGTGATCTGTTTGCTTGTAATTAGTGTGTATGTATAAAAGGTCAATGAGTTTCTGGACTCCTGACCGACCCTTGTGTAAGAGAATTCTGATCAAACATCCAAACATCCATTTTAAATCAGCTTTGTCTTTCTATAAGACTGGGTTAAGGTTACAGAGTTCCTCCTTATGAGGAAACTTTTTTAACTTTCTATAATCATTTTTATAAAGAGAAATAAGTTACAGGTGTGTAGTCAATCTAACCGCAATTGCTAGGGGAGGAAATGGAAACAGCTATTTTGCAGCTCTTTGCAAGGCTTGGAGAAGAAATATGCAAGCTTCTGCAACATAAAAGGAACGAGCTTAAATAACATGTTGTTTACTCACCTATATTATACCCATATTATACGTCATATATATAATTCAATGTTAAACTTTGTATAACCTTGTTGTATCGGGGCAGAATATAGCTGTAGGCATTGTAATTGGCTACAGCAGTATGGGTGGGTATAGTGGTTAAGGGGAGTTAAGGGGAGTATTTGTGGTTAAAGTTTATAAAACACCTTGTTACGTAATAAAACCTTTGCAATCTTTGTGAACCTACAACTTGTTTTGGTTTATTGATTGTCCAACCGGTTGAAGTCCCAGCCACACCCAAACCAAACCACTGGGCAGCCCAACAGCAGGACCACAGAATTAAGGGAAAAGCTAACAAATGGTAGCAGAGGATGGTTGCAAGATGTGATTTAACTCCAGAGACAGTCCAGGACTGAAGAAATCCGAAGACGATTGAAAAGGAATGCTTGTGATGTTAAGACTAGGAAGAAGATGCAAGTTCAGAGTTCCTTTAAATCTGGCCACAGTCAGCAATAATAAGTTTCTTGCTGGTCTTCCCTGAATGAGAACCACAGCTTTCCATTTTTTTCACAACATCCATGCCTTCCACAACTGAACCAAACACCACATGCTTTCCATCAAGCCAACTGGTTAAGGTAGTACAGATGAAGAACTGGGAACCGTTTGTGTTGGGGCCAGCATTGGCCATGGACAGAATTCCTGGTCCAGTGTGCCTCAGGGTAAAGTTTTCATCTGCAAACTTGTTTCCATAGATCGATTTTCCACCAGTTCCATTGTGATTGGTAAAGTCTCCACCCTGGCACATAAAGTCAGGGATGACTCTGTGGAAGCCAGAGCCTTTGTAACCATATCCATTTTGTATGTTAGGGTTCCACTTTAAATATCTGTTAGTCTGGCTTGTTCCTGGCCTTATCTTGAGAGAATGTCTTATGCTCGGTTCTCATGGAAAAGCTGAATTTAGCTAACCACATAATATACATTTTATTTATGTTTTATGAAGTTGATGTTCCCTTTGTATCTTCATAATGTACTAATGAATGTGTTTATTTGAGACAAGACAGGAGGAGATGTTGCTGCTTTTGAGAAAACAAAATTCTTGGATATGTGATCATCCCAGCTACAGGATGGATTTCTTACAGCACTGCTTCTTTCTATTGGTCACGTGAAAAAACCACCCGTTTAGCTGCTTGATTGTTAATAGAAGATACAGACATTGATTAGGATGATTATATGATCATCCCTAGGTTACAACTCAGAACACATTTACGTTTTAATTGTATGTTTTAC
>BLSH010552894.1:285330-299042 GCA_018402905.1 Glandirana rugosa | reverse complement strand
AATAATATCGTTTTTCATTTTTTATAACAAGAAAAAAGTTTTAGTAGCGAGAAACAAATATCGCCGCTAGTCTTTACTGCGTCTCCCCTAGTTTATGGTGGTTTTCTTTTGAGATAAACACCCTTTTTTTACTATATTTAAATCAAACCCATGTTGCAGCGTGCTGGCGCGTTAACAGTAATTTTTACGCTGTCGCGACCCGCACCGGACTTCGTCGTACACTAGCCTGCACAAAAAGTCGTCGAGGCCTAGAGGAGACGTATTAGGAAACGTTAGGACGCACGGACATGGGACACTTCAGAGTTAGGTGGAGACGGACCAACGACATGCCGAAGGGGACGAGACACTCCGCTATCAACTACCCTTTCTCCTCTTTCTTCGTCGGAGGTCGGCGTTACTTGAGTGGTGATATTCATTGCGGCTGGAGGCTGCTTCTTTCTCCTCTTTCCCATCAACTATCGCCTCACAGAGCAGGGGAAGCCGTACAGCAACCAGGCAGAGGTGGATTGAGACTTCACAGGGTACAGGCACGCAGGATTGCAAAGGATTATGCAGAGGAGATCCGGAGCTGCTGAAAAACACGTCCGATCACATGCTGCTTCAGGCCACGCCCAGCGCTGTCGCATTTTTAATGACAATTGCGCGGTCGTGCGACGTTGTACCCAAACTAAATTTATATCATTTTTTTCCCACAAATAGAGTTTTCTTTTGGTGGTATTTGATCCCCTCTGCGTCATTTCTGATCGCCGCTATAAACAAAGAGCGATGATTTTGAAAAAAGAACAATATTTTTTACTTTTTGCTATAATAAATATCCAAAAAAAAAATTATAAAAAAAAAATTATTCAACAGTTTTGGCCGATATATATTCTTCTACATATTTTTGGTAAAAAAAAAATCGCAATTGGCGTATATTGATTGGTTTGCGCAAAAGTTATCACGTCTACAAACTATGGGAATTGATTTATGGCGTTTTTATTATTTATTTATTTTTTATTAGTAATGGCGGCGATCTGCGATTTTTATCGGGACTGCGATATTGCAGCGGACATGTCAGACATTTTTGACACTTTTTTGGGACCAATGACATTTATACAGCGATCAGAAATTTAAATGTCCACTGATTACTGTATAAATGTAATTGGCAGTGAAGGGGTTAACCTAAAGGGGGCAGTGAAGGGGTTAACTGTGTTCCCTGGGCGTGTTCTAACTATGGGGGGGGCGGGGCTGGTTGGAACAACAGCTCTAACTGATCCCAGTGACAGGGATCAGTAGATCTGTTATGTCCCCTTTCAACAGAACGGAGAACTGCCGTGTTTACATTGGCGGTTCCCCGTTCTGCAGGTCTGACAGGGGATCGCGGGTCTCAGGCGGACATCGAGTCCGCCCGACCCGCGGGCGCCGCTGCCTGTGAGTGCGCGTCCACCCGGCAATTCAGATCTGCACTGGAGCCGTACTTCGGCAATATCGCGGATCTGAATGGGTTAAAGAGGAAGTAAACCCAGATGGAGTTTACTTCCTCTATGTCCCCCTGTAAAGTAGAAGCATAATGGGCTACTGTGCATCGCATAGTAGCCCATCATGTGCCACTTACCTGGAAACCAAGCCTGCGACGTCCAGCGATGTCCTCTCTGCTGGCGGCATCCATCTTCTGCCCCTCTTACTTCCGGGGCCGTGACTCCATCGCTGTGACTGGCCGGAGCCGCGTGACGTCACTCCCGCGCATGCGAGTGGGAGCCGCCAGTCACGGCACGGTTGCAGTGGAGGAACGGCACCAAAATGACGTCGGCATAGCTTCAACACTGCATATCTCCTGAACCGTGCAGTGCAGCTACAGGTAAGCCTTATCGTAGGCTTACTTGTTGGTTAAAGTGGTTGTCACAAGTTGTTTTTTTTTTTTTACCTCAATGGATTAAATAATAAGCTTTCCGACACTTTAGGCACCTTTACATTACCTGCATACAAGATATCTTTACTGTAACTATATGATGGTAATGATGGCTATTAAACTTTGTGTGTACTAGATTGATGATGTTTCCATTTCTGTTGTGTTATAAACGTCCTACACTTTAACATGCAGGAGACAGCAGGCAGGGTTAAGTGTTTGCAACCCTGCCTGGTTCTGCCCTCCCCTTTGTAAACTGACCACGGTTTATCCACTGTGGTCAGTTTACATGCCTCCGTCATCCACAACTCTCCTCTGTCCTCTCCCCTCCCTGCCTGTCAGCTCTGTGTGTCTGTGTGAGCTGTGTCGTCCCCTGTCCCCACCCCCGCTGCTATTAGTAGTACATTCAACTTTAACAATTATCACTGCCTGCCCCTCTCCTTTATCCAGTGATAATGCACAGAGCAAGTGTTTAGTGAAATACGAATCCTCTACCAGGCGCTCTGCTACTCCGATCCAGGGCTACAGCGGGAGGGGTTGAGCAGCCAGCGCGGCTGTCATGTTACCTCCCGGCTGACGTCAGAGGAAGAGCTTGACCTCTTCTGCTATAGCCCGGGGATCGGAGTAGCAGAGCGGCCGGGAGTCACATGACTGGTCTAGAGATCTCTAAAGGTATTTAGAGGCATCTATTTCAATAAAATCGCTGGCTAAAGGAGAAGGGTCTACCAGTGAATTGTTTTATTAAAGTGGTTAACTCACGATTTATACCCACTGCCAGCCCCTCCACTTTATTAATGCAGAGCACACTGTATAAATATTGTATAAAAATGAGGGTTGTAAATGGCTATTTAGAGCGGTCTTCAGGTCGGTCCTGTGACTTGCGGCCACTTCTCAGCTCCAATGGATGGCTTCTGTAGGAGGGGCCGGGATCTCCCTCTGACGTCAGTCGGGGAGATAACGTGGCCACTCAGTCTCTCCTGCAGATGCTTTGTCTCGGAGCTGAAAAGCAGCCGCGAGTCACATGACCGGCCTGAAGACAGGTCAAAATAGCGATTTACAATGCTCGTTTTAATAAAATATTTATACAGTGTGCTCTGCATTAATAAAGTGGATGGTCTGGGAGTGAACATTTAATAATAGCAGCGGGGGGTGGGGGGGATCGGAGACACACACAGAAAGGAGCTGAGAGGCTGGGAGAATGAGGGAGAGATGAGAGCAGGGCTGCTGATGTCACAGACAATGGTGGGCAGGGCTCAGAAGCCCTGGTTTTCATTGTCTGTGCAGAGAGGAGGGGTCAGGAAGTGTCAGGTTCAGTGGGGGGGTCACAGTTTAGAGGGGGGCAGATTACATGGCACAAGCACTGTGCTGTTTAATCTGCTTTAAGGGACCAGGATCTTTAATTTTATTTTTTGGGTTAACAAACACTTTAAAGGGGTTGTAAAGGCAGAAGGTTTATCTTAATGCATTCTATACATTAAGATAAAAATCCTTCAGTGTGTAGCAGCCTCCCCAGCACCCCTTAATACTTTCCTAAACCCCATCTCTATCCAACAATGTCCTTGAGTCCCTCGGCCACCCGGACATTCCTTCTAATTGGCTGAGACACAGCAGCGGTGCCATTGACTCTTGCGGTTGTAAATCTAAGTCAGTTAGCCAGTCAGGAGAGAGAGGGGGTGGGGCTGAATGGCAGCTCTGTGCCTGGATGGGCACACCAGCAGCGAAGAGGGACCCGAGAAGAGGAGGATCCAGGCTACCCTGTGCAAATCCACTACACATTGGAGGTAAGTATAACTAGTTTGTTATTTAAAAAAAAAAAAAAAAAAAAAAAAAAACAGACTTCACAATCATTTTAAGGCTACAAACACTTTAATTCTGTCTACTACAAAAAAATATAAAAACTCATTGGCTAGACACCACCTTAATGCGGCAAGGGCATTGACTTCAGTTTACGATATGGAAGAAACCATTACAATTAAAAGAGAATCTACATCCCATTTTCATAAAATGTGGAGATCTTGGTACCTTTTTACTCTTAGCCTAGGTTTCCACTATTGCGACCTGAAAGTCATGTGATTTTGCTGCGACTTGATGCCATGCCTGTGTATTCTTGAGATCTATTGACCTCAAGTCACATCAAAGTTGGACCAAAGTAATGCATGAACTACTTTGAAGTTGCTGCAACTTGAAGTCGCACAAATATGAATGGTACTCCATTGGAAATCATGGGGTAGGACTTGTCATATGTAGTCCCAAGTCGCAGGACAAGTTGCACAAGTGGAAACGTGGCCTTACTGAGGATTATAAGAAACTCACTGACAAATGAACCTGTGGACCCCTTCATCACAGTGCCATATTAACAGCTAAGGCTTTACTTCATAACTTTCATTTTTCATTTATCACAAAATTTTACACACACATATTTTAAATTAGAAATATAATATTTTGTTCCTATACCTAGTTTGATCTGTTTTTTTGCAATATTCCTTTTGCATTATTCATTTTTACCTTAAAGTGGATGTAAACCAAAAAAAAAAATGTAATTAATATTTCTGCCTGGTAGAGTATATAGCATGTCAGATCATCTGTGCCCAGTCTTGCCACAAAGAGTTAATCCAACTGTGAGTAATGAGCTTATCTTTTTTCAGCAAGAGAAAGTCAGACTAACAGGGAAATACACAGTCAATCCGCCCATTGCTCTGTGAGTGACAAGCAATTTGCTTATCTCCTTCACACAGCAGAGAAAGTTTTACACTCCCCCTCCCTTCCGCCTCAATGTCTCAGTATAGAGGTGGGTGGGGAGGCTTGTGACATCACAACTCCACCCACCAAACTCCAGCAAACACAGCCACCCACTGATTTCAGAGTTTTACAGAGCTGCTAGTGCTTACAGGAAGGACATTTGAAAGGTAGGGATAGATGCAGGAGGCTTGCATGTATATATACATTAATACTGTGTCATTAGTTTATACTGGGTGGGTGGTGGGTTTACATCCACTTTAAGTATTCTATACATATGGTATTCTCATTGCTGTATTACCCAAACAACTGAAATTATGACCATGGCTCTTTTTCCAACACCATTTTTCTGATATATTTATCTATGCTTATAATATATTGAATGTTCTTTATTTTGTACACTTGAACTTTCTTTTCAATAAATCTTTATTGTGAAAAAAAAAACATCCCTGTAATGTGTATACCAGTTTGTAATTTATGTGCTGTCTTTAAATTGCATATTACACAAATCCTTTTTACCTTTCTTGGCATAAATGTAAGTACTCCTTATTGTTGTATAATGAGCCTATTTAGGAATGATGTCCATTTATTATTTATGACTGTGATTGCACAATATTCAGAGTCATCTATTTTTCCTGCTGATTACAGGAAATAAACGGCTGAAACCACGTAATAATAACTATGCTCACCCACAAAGAATCCTTTCCATTTAATTTACTACTAATTGCTTTGCAAAAGTATAAATGTATACATCAAACCACAATTTTCCTTGTTGAATAGGAAATGAACATCCAACCAACAAAAGGAAGGTACACACACCTAGTGCATTACCAGAGACATTTAATGAACATTAAAAATGTTTAAAAGTGGATACTCAGAGTGGCAACTCTCAATGAGCCATACAGATACACATAGTAGTAAGGCGAGGACACAGCAAAGGGTGAAAACTGACGCGTTTCGGGGGCGTACCCCCTTTCTTGGAGCTAAGCTGCTCTGGACGCCAAAGCCAAGTGCTTTAAATGAGAAAGAATAATAATTAATTGATAAATTAAATTCATTGATTTAAAAGTGATTGGTTAATTAGTTAATTGGAAAAAAAAACTCCACCAAAAAGAGACAAGGGGCAGGGAAAAAATACATTTACACTCATCTATTTTTATTTTTAAATTTTTGATTGTTTTGTAAATTGACTAATCATTTATTTATTTAGGTATACTGTATATGTCAGGACACCTGGGGTCAGGTAACAGATGCGCACTGCAGGGATGCGAATCCCACCGCAGAAGTGCGAAGCACGTGCTAAGGTTTGCGAATCGCACTGCTGAGGTTGTGGACCTATAACTGACTGCTGCTGATGAGCTCCGGCTGGTATGGGAAGACGGGTCCCTGGAGCACTGACACTGAAACACAGGGAGCTAGTGCATCGGTTTCCCCAGGGAGCGGAGTCTAAGAGCCAGTAGGTATTCGCCAGAGCCTCTGGTGGTGAGGATGGATTTGGCTGCAACTGGATCCAGGTCGCGGCCCCTGGGGTCCCCTAGCTCACACTCGGCTGGGTACAGGTGGAAGAGGGGAAGCAGCAGCGCATGAACAGCAAGGATAGTAAGCTGCCTAGCCAAAGGTCAGGGCACAAGCAGACAGGGACAGACGGAAGAGCACGCCAAGGTCGGGGTATCAAGCAGACAGGAGAAACAGAGAACAAGCCGAAGGTTGGGGTTTCAAGCAGGAAGGGATAGTCAGAACAAGCCAAAAGTCGGTAAACGGAAATGGAGTTAGAGCATACGACAGGAACAACCACACACAAAGCCAAACACACACAACATTGATCGGCAAGGAGGCTTTGCAGCACATGGTCTGAAATAGTGTTTGCTTAATTGGAAGCTGGGGGGGGGTTCACTGAGAGAAGATTACTTAGCCCACAGGTGGTGATGTGAACGGCCCCTACATTACCCACTGCTTCCCTCTGAACTATGTACGTTACACACCTGACCCCTGAACTATATATGTTACACACCTGACCCCTGAACTATGTACATTACACACTTGACCCCTGAACTATGTACGTTGCACACCTGACCTCTGAACTATGTACGTTGCACACCTGACCCCTGAACTATGTACGTTACACACCTGACCCCTGAACTAGGTACGTTACACACCTGACCCCTGAACTATGTACGTTGCACACCTGACCCCTGAACTATCTACGTATGTATGTCCCAATAAAAGCATAGTGCTCTTCAGTCACCAAAGCTTTCATCTCTCCTGTTTTGCTTGGCAGACTCCTAGCACTGGTGAACAAGCATTGGTGCATTTTGCATTTGAATTACTATACAAACATACTGTAAACATCAATATTTGTTTGTGACATGGGGAACCCCTTATCACTTGCCACAAGCCACTTATCTTCCCCATTCCTTTCTTCATTCATGTCTGATCATTTGTATTCTAACCCTCCCCTCTCATCCACCCCTTGACTGTCACTGCTGCCTCTTGTGGCCTTGAAACATTGCTGCTACCTCTTGGTGACATTAAAGTGTCCTGTCTATCTAAACATGTTGTGCTGGTGATATCTTGAACAGGGCTTACTCTTTGGTGGCACTGTCTGCCATTTCATAGTTACATAGGGTCCTTTCACACGGGCTTGTCCGTGTACAGACTCCGCTTTGCTCAGCAGGGATCGATCTATTGATCCTCGCTGAGCAGGCGGGTGACAGGTCCGTCTCCTCTTACTCTGTGGAGATTGCTTGAAAACGGACTGCCTGTCTGTTTTTCATCCGATCCGATTCTCCAGATGGATGCAAAATAGGGTTTCCATCCACCTGGATTTCACGGAAAGGGTGGGATTGAATAGCTGCGGATGTCAGTGGACATGTCAATGCTGACATCCGCCGCTCCATAGGGCTGAATGGAGCATCCGATCAGGTCCGCCTGAAAAACGGACAGGTGGACCTGATCAGAATGCCCATGTCAAAGGGGCCTAGGTCTGCTTGAATAACGACACCATCTAGTTGTACAAACCAAAACTTTTTTTTACAATCTTATATACACAATCCCATACCCACAATTGATCCAGAAGATCACAGCATCTTCCTCTGACTGGGTCTTATTGCTGTATGAAGTGCACTAGACTCTTTTTAAAGTGGTTGCCAAGTCATGACAACCACTTTAACCTACAGGTAAGCCTATAATAAGGCACATCATCGACACATGCGCAGTGAAGAAACGGCCCGTACTGGGCCGTTTCTTCACTAAGTGTGCCATAAATAACGGCTCCCATGCGCGGGAGTAACGTCCGCGCTGTGATTGGTCGGCGCCCGGGATCCCGGAAGAAGACGGACTCAGCATGTTGCAGGTCACAGCGGTGCTCGGGGACCGCTGCTACAGCGTCGATTTAAGGTAAGCATTTCATAATGAGCTAATATGCAATGCATACTAGCTCATTATGCCTTTCTCAGGCAGGTGTTTGTTTTTTTTTTTCTAACTTGACAACCACTTTAACTATAAAGACAGCCAAATTTTTATTTGTAATTGAACCGTCTTCACGTTCATGCTTGGTAAGATAACCCTGGTTTAACAGGGAAAAATGCTTTGAATTCTAAATGTCAGTCTTGGAGTGTAATTTGTACTTTGGAGTTACAGTAAAACCTTGGATTGCGAATATAATTTGTTCAGGAAACATGCTTGTAATCCAAAGCACTTATATATCAAAGAAAATTTCCACATAAGAAATAATGGAAACCCTTCAGTTTATAGTCCATATGAAAAGATTTTAGCAATGTGATAGGTTGTGTAACCATAAAATGTCCATCCACAATGGCAGCCCCCCACAAGGGGATTAGAAGCAAAATCCAACGGGAGCTACAGAGTATAAGAGAGAAGAGAGGGGCCTCTAAGTGTAGCAATGTGGTTACATTTAATGAAACTCACAAGGTTGATCATTAACCACTTGACGACCAAGGGCGTGTATATACGTCCTTGGCTTTCAGTGGTGATATCTGAATGGTGCCTGCAGCTGCAGGCACCATTCAGATATAATTTTTTTCAGCCGGCGATTCTGAAGAGGATAAAAGTGGTCTTAGCGGTGGATTCGCCGCAAGATCACTTTTATCAGCGGCGGGAGAGGTGCCCCTCCCGCCGCTTTCCGGTCATCTCCGCCGCTTACCGGACCCGCTGGCAGTGGCGGAGATGATCCGATCCGTCCCCCCAGTGTCCGTGAGCCGAGTGAGCGGCTTCAGTCGCTCACTCGGCTCCATAGTACGGCAGGGCGGAAATGACGTCAGAAGTCACGTCCACCCAACGGTCTTAAAGGGACCATTTTTTTTTTGTTCTGTCATTTTTTTCAAATTTTTTGTTTTTTTTTGTTTTGCATTTTAGTGTAAATATGATATGAGATCTGAGGACTTTTTGGCCCCAGACCTGTCATGCTTTTTTCTATTACAAGGAATGTTTACATTTCTTGTAATAGGAATAAAAGTGATCAATTTTTTTTTTTTTTAAAGAACAGTGTAAAAATAAAAAGTAAAAAGCAAAATAAATAATTAAAAAAAAAGAAAAATTTATAGCGCCCCGTCCCCGCGAGCTCGCGTGCAGAAGCGAACGCATACGTAAGTCCCGCCCACATATGAAAACGGTGTTCAAACCACACGTGAGAAATCGCCGCGATCGTTAGAGCGAGAGCAATAATTCTAGCACTAGACCTCCTCTGTAACGCAAAACTGCTAACCTGTAGAATGTTTTTTTAAACATCGCCAATGGAGATTTTTAAGTTGCAAAGTTTGTCGCCATTCCGCGAGCGGGCGCAATTTTGAAGCATGACATGTTGGGTATCATTTTACTCGGCGTAACATTATCTTTCACAATATGGAAAAAAAATGGCCTAACTTTACTGTTTTCTTATTTTTTAACTAAAAAAACTGAATTTATTGAAAAAAAAAGCACGCTTGGAAGACCGCTGCGCAAATACGGTGTGACATAAAATTTTGTAATGACCACCATTTTATTCTCTAGGGTGTTAAAAAATATATATATAAAGTTTGGGGGCTCTAAGTAATTTTACAGCAAAAAACCATGTTTTTAACTCATAACCACCGAACCCAAAAAACAGGCTTGGTTGGTAAGTGGTTAAAAGACGCACATCTAAGTATGCAGGCTTTCGGGGTTAAAGCTGTCCACATAGACGATTCTCCGCACTGTCAGCTCTCACCAATGTCAGTCTGCAATCGTGACCTGGAAGACTACCCTGCAGTAGAGCGATCTGAAAGCGAGGCTTGAAGCGCTTGTGGAGCGCAGCGTGGAAGGGGATGACGTCTATGGTGGTGCGGAGGACGGTCCATGTGGACATCTTTACCCCAGATGCCTGCATACTTAGATGTGCTTGTTTTAATCATCAACCATGTGAGTTGCTAAATGTTGTACCTTCATTAAAGCCCCGTACACGCGGTTCGACGATCGCACGTACGATCGCGTCGAATCGTATGTTGGCTGTTGTCAGAGGCGTAACTAGAACCTTCAGGGCCCCGGTGCAAGAAATTATGAAGGGCCCCCTGACCCCTGGCCAGGGCCCTTCCCTCTTCCCACTGATCCTGGGGCCCTTTACGCCTATTGAGGGTCCCTTTATTACGGTACTGCAGTGGGGCCCTTTCACAAGTTCTGCAGCAGGCCCCAGGGGGACCAGGGAAGCACACAGGGGCCCTGGGAACAGCAGAAGACAAGTAAACTGGATAGAGGAAAATGGAGGAGATTGGGTCCTCTAAATGCCACCCCCGCCATCCCTCCTATTCAGGTGTACAAGGGAGGCACATGGGCCCCCTGGACCATGGGGCCCGGTTGCAATTGCAACCCCTGCAACCCCTATCGTTACGCCCCTGGCTGTTGTATGCAGCATACTGACTGCACTACACGATCGTACAGCCGGGGAAAGAATGTTCAGGTGATTGTAATTGGCATCCAGCCATTCCTGACTTTGGGCATGCGTGTTTTGCACAATGCAACTTTGTTGTACCAACTGCTCTGTACACACGATACAATGGTCGTATGAGAGCTTGTTGGTATGGCCAAGTTTTCTAGTCTGCTCATACAACTCCCTTGTACGACCGTCGTATGTTCGACTGTTCAAATCGCGCATACGAACGATCGATATCGCATACAACGGTCATGAGTACGACCTGTTGTATACAATCGTCCTCCCGTGTGTACGGGGCTCTAATGTAGCCATATAGCTACACTTTGAGGTGCCTCTCTTCTACTTATACTCAGTTGTGATGCACGTGATGGTAATTTATTTAAAAAATTGTTGCGTCTTGCAAAACACTCCCAAACCAAGTTACTCTTAATCCAAGGTTTTACTGTATAAAGCGAATTTAATCAGTGCCTGAGGTCCACATGCGTCTTATACATCTCTTATCTCAAGAAAATAACTGGCACAGCAAGAAACTGTCTAGGGCTCTTTCTGCTATAACCGTTTTTGTATTTATTATCTTGCCAGTGCTGTTGTGAAACAGATAAGCAAAAGACTGATGGAAAATAATGAGAAATGATATGCAGCAGGTAGATGGAACGATGCCAGTTTTCCTAAAGCAATTAAATCTTGGGCCTGATCAGCAACTCGTTTTAACTTCTATTTAAAATCTTGTGATACAGACACATTAAGGGAAATCCTCTGGGGGAATGTATTTTTATATGGCATTGTTTTCACATTTCCTGTCTCGAGCTTAGACTTTCCGCCTATTGGGGGAGGTGTCCGATAAACACGTGGCCGGATTTCACTCTGCGCTGTAATGACTGCAATATTCTATTCATTTCTAAAGTGAATATATGTCAAGGTATTTTTTATATTATTAGTATTAATCCTTAATCACTGGAGTCTCCCTTATAATTATTTTGGTTTGTGCTATGACCGCGTTTTATATTTCTGGCCGAGGGTCTGCTTGCTGCAATCTTAGGCTCTCTCCCAATGTTGTAATTGGAGAAATACAGCATCTTCTTGCACCCCTGTAAATGCCTTCCCAGAATATCACCAAAGACGAACAATTCACTGCAGTAAACCTAACATTGACTCTTGGGATTTGGATACCTGCGCTTGCATCAGAATATTAGTGCACAAAAGACAGTGATTCCAGAGATAAAGGTGTCCATGGAAAAGGCACTAAGACAGTCACATAAGCAAGGGATAAAGTTTAAAGGCCATTGTGGGGTTGATTTAGGCAAATATGCTGTGCACTGCAAGTGCAGTTGCTCTGGAAGGATCATAAGGCTCTGCTGATTTCTATCATCCAATCACATGCAAGCAAAAATTATTTTTTTTAATTTTCTTTGCATGTGATTGGGTATTCTTTGCAAAGCAAAGCTCTACCTCATTTACTAAGTGCATCAACCCCTATTTGTATGCAGTACTATTGCCATTGATGCAAGGAAACTTGAATTTTTAGTGTATTTCCACTTTTGCCATCATATTTTAGAAAACCCAGCTATATTTGTTATGTGTTGCCATTTGTAGAACATACCTATGTTTTTGTTTTGTTATTTTACATGTTTTCATGTTTTTCTGAGCCAGTCTGTCCCAATAAAACTTTTTTTTTCAAATGATACATGTCCCCTCGGGCAGTAC
The DNA here is from genome assembly GCA_018402905.1 of Glandirana rugosa. Lineage (NCBI taxonomy): Eukaryota > Metazoa > Chordata > Amphibia > Anura > Ranidae > Glandirana > Glandirana rugosa. Next base: position 286,815 of record BLSH010552894.1, on the reverse strand, counting down.
CCAGGTCCCCATACACTTTTTATGGCCAATAACTTGCATACAAGCCTTCAATGAGGACTTTGGGTTTTGCAGGTTCAAGCCCCATTGACTTCCACAATTCACGCATATGCTATCTGACAGGCATGTTCGCCGGCAATAGCGCGCTCTTCCATTTGCAGGTCCCCCCAGTTTCTGAGAGTTGAAGTCTTAATTGCCTTTAATTGGGCGCTATTAGCCTGTCCTGATTGATCAGATATTGGCACTATAGTAAATGACCCCCTTTCTGTCCTAACAAAGTTTTAAAGACTTAGAAGCTGGGCTTGTTCATTACAAGTTAATGGGAGGTAAAGCCTTTTTTAAAACCATTGTTTTTTCAGGAGCAGTGATCTTAATGATGCTTAACCACTTAATGACTATCCGCCGTCATTTGATGGCTGCATTCTGGCTTAATAACGCAAACTGCCATCACCTGACGGCGGCTGCGAGAGCGAGGATCGTGGGCTCTCGCTGTGTAGCGGGGGAGCCACAGAGCGGGTAGGGCAGACTCTAATTCCGCCGGCTACCCCGCAGTAACAGAATGGGGACCGCTAACAAGTAAACAAGCGGATCCCCGTTCTGACAGGGGAGAAGGAGTGTGATCGTATGCTCCCTGTATATGTGAGCAGCGATCACTCTCCTCCCCCAGTCAGCCCAGCCCCCACACAGTTAGAAACACAAAGCAGGGAACACATTTAACCCCTTGATTGCCCCCTAGTGTTCACCCCTTCCCTGCCAGGGACATTTACATAGTAATCAGTGCATTTTCATAACACTGATCGCTGTATAAATGCCAATGGTTTCAAAAAAGTGTCCAACATGTCCGCCACAGTGTTGCAGTCCCGCTAAAAATCGCAGATCGTCACATTACTAGTAAAAAAAAACAAAACCTTAAAAACCCCATAAATTAATTCTCATTGTTTGTAAACAACTTTTGCCCAAACCAATCAATATACCCGTATTGTGATTTATTTTTTACCAAAAATATGAGGAAGAATATATATCGGCCTAAACTGATGAATACATTTGTTTATTTATATATTTTTTTGATATGTATTTTAGCAAAAAAGAAAAAGATTTTTTTTTTCCAAATTGTCGCTCTTTGTTTATAGCACAAAAAAATAAAAACTGCAGCGGTGATCAAATACCACCAAAAGAAAGCTCTCTTTGTGGGAAAAAAGGGATGTAAATTTTGTTTGAAATATATTGCTCCCGACAATATTGATTAAAAAAAAGAAAAAAAAGATCAAATCAGAATTGACGTGGTGTCTTGCCCCCCCCCCCCCCAAAATCCATACCCAGGCCCTTTGGGTCTAGCGTAGATTTTAAAGGGAACGCCACGCCAAAAGTAAAATAAATTGGCTTGGGGTCTCCCCCCAAAACCCATACCAGACCGTTATCCAAGCATGCAGCCTGGAGGTCAGGATGGGGGGGGGGGGGGTAGGACTGGAGGTCCGACGTACGAACCTA
>BLSH010552894.1:256542-273752 GCA_018402905.1 Glandirana rugosa | reverse complement strand
CCCCCCCCCCCCCCCCCCTTTTTAAGTCTCACATAGAGGGAACTGTAGCAAAGTGTTAAATTCATTGTTACATTCATTTATTTGTTGACAGGTTTCTATGCTCTTTCAGATTTGTGGTCATAGTGCAATAATGCAAGCAACTCACAAATGGTGATATTATAAATTCACTTAGCTTCGGTTAAAGATGGAATACAGATGATAACCTGGATAAATGCAGCTTTAATTCAATTCAGGGAGTCCCTCAACTTCTGGAATCTTCAGAAAGCCCTGAAGTCAACAAACTTAACACCAGGTTCTAGGCACATTCACCAATATGTCCTTAATGAGGCTCTGTTGTGGGCGTCTTTGTTCTCATGTACATTTTGTGAAACTTATTGAGGGAGGCCCCCAGGTTAAACTAGTTTTAACAAGTTCTAACGGTCTCAAGGTAACGATTGTGACCATATATGGTAAGGTCAGAAAGATCACAGTATACAGAAGTAGTCATATAGATATATGCTGTACATACACAGAAGTGATTACCTGTAAACGATCATAGTTAATAGCATAATAACTAATACCAAGCTCTTTGTACATCAATAGTTATTATAGACCCGAATTTCAGGAACCTCATTCCAGAACTTCCCATACCTCACTCTGCTACTTCCTGTGTTTGGAATTGCCAAACATCTAGCCCTTGGTACCAAACAGGTCTTGGTTGGACCTTGTATAATCCTCTTACTAACAACTGGACTCTTGCACTTCCTGTGCACTCTCATTGCAAGACATTCATTGCTCTTCTTTTTCACATGTTGCAACCTTTGGTGTTCCTCTGGAGCCTTCCTCTGGTGCTCTTGTCAGCTCAGAGCCCACCTCTTGTGTATAGATGGAACATTCTTTCTTTGTTACACTTAGCAGTTGTACTTCTGCCCCTAATTTCTTCTTGGAAACTCCTTCTTTTCTTATATTACATGGGGACAAAGTATTCTGGAAGCTGGTTCTTCTTACTTCATCGGTGCTCTTGTGCTCCCCTTCTGAGACTGTCGTTCTCCCTCCCTGTGTCCAGCCTGAAGGCATGTCAAACATTTTATAGTTTACTTTATAGGTGGGGTCAAGACTGTCATTTAGGACTACTTGCCATGTCTTTCCTTGGGAAACTGTCCCTTTTTCGTTTTGAGTCTCTTCTTTACTAACTGAACCCATTCTTCATTAGAGGTCTTCGTCTTTTTACAGCATCTAGCAACTGTCCTTATCACAAGTTGCAAGACTACCACTTGATCCTTTGATCAGAAAAAAATTATATACTCAAGACACCTATGGATTTTCTTAGTACCATTAAGGATATTACATACAAAATATAATTTTTAAAGTAAAAATGTATTTATTACAGACATTATTAAAATATCCTAAAGGACTAACAGAGTCCACTCAACTCCCTCCAGGCTAAACCACTGTTCCCACAGCAATACAATAAACTTGAATAGGTTAGCATAATAGTCCTAAACGTTAATGAATATTGGGAACAGACGGGTAATGAGCCAATCTTAACATGTTTCTCGGTTTTACCACTTCTTCAGCAGTACTAAAGGGAGTACATGATTTCTATAAACAGTCAGAGGAAAATAGTCATCTACATATACACTTCACACTTTAAAAGTGACATTCTTGTTACATATACACAAGACTGCTGGGATGGGAGGAACACTCAAAACTTACCAAATGAGACCAGAAAGCGGGAAGAAGCCAGGCGCATAAGGACAGAGGGCCACAACCACCACCAGGTGGACATGGGAGTTGATAAAGCAAGCCAGAGTCTATATGGAATATATAGAAATATATATGCACAACTTAAAAACTACCGTAGCATCTAGGAACTAGCAAAAGTACCAGGCAACCTACAAAATATATTCAAGAGCATACATACTGGCAAAAACTGTGCTCCTGAACTTAACTACAGTTGGACAAAGTAGGTGGACAGTATGAGGCAGCGTGGATGTTTATAAGTGTTTGGGCAAAAAATTGCTGGCTGGGTAGTGCCTGCTACCAGATGACAGCTAGCTGTCAGCATACAATAGCTGCAGTGGGAATCCATCTACGCTGCTTAGCGTGGATGAAGGAATCTGATAGATTTTTTTTGTTCAGCCAAAGGGCATGAAATAAATCTATCAGTGTATGGCAAGCTTTTTATACCTGTTGTCATTGTGTTGTCTACAGATGACAAAGCCCATTGCTTCTATCCATAAAATGCTGGACCATATTATGGGTGCATTGTAAATCTCTTTGCCTTTTATGTAAACTAGTACTGCTTTTATTTTTTTTATTTTTTTTTTATTTATTTCAATATTTCAATTTGACATGAAACAAAGGAATCATTTTTGAACATGGAAAAAACAATATAGAACATTTTATCAAGCAAATCGGGCTGGCTGTTAGCAAAATCTCTGTAGCAGGTTTACAGATGGGCCCTTTTCACATGGACTTTCTACCTGGTGGACTCCGTTTTGCTCAGTGGGGGATTCGATCCGTTGATCCCTGCTGAGCAGGCAGATGACAGGTCCATCTCTGCTCACTGTGCAGAAATGGACCTGTCAGAGCCCCCCTCTCCTCTATGGGAGATCAGATGAAAACGGTCCGCCTGTCCGGTTTCATCCGATCTGCTCCACCAGATGGATGGAAAATAGTGTTTTCATCCATCTGGATTTCACGGACAGGATCGGATCGGATAGCAGCGGGTGTCAGTGAACATGCCACCGCTGACATCCGCTGCCCCATAGGAGTGAATGGAGTGTCCGATCAGGTCCGCTTGAAAAACTGACAGGTGGACCTGATCGGAAAGCCCAGTGTGAAAGGGGGCCTTTATGCGCGACACTTGCACCTGTAATCCTGGGCAGCCATCTGCAACAGATTTGCAAAGCTCTAAGACAGATTTTTACTCAAATTAAATGCACAATTAAGGTTTGGTCAGGATAGAGTTTTAGTCTGTCATAGTCCTATGTTACAGAAACAAAGGAATTTATGAATTATCTTGTGATAAATCTGTCCCAAAATCTGTCTCACTGCTTCTGTTTCTCATTGCCTTTCTGTGTGACAGAATTAATAAATGCCCCCCCCCCCCAATATGTCTTTATATATAATTGTCTAGGCACCTGCAGCAACATGAGCAGAGCATTTCTATTTCTCATAATTATTAATTACATTTTATGTTTGTATTTGTCTACCGAAGTTCTCACCTTTTGCTTTTCTGTTACTTAGAGACAATGGAACATCAAGCATGTCTTCAGTGTAGCAATCATAGTTTACCGTACCTGTTGTGTTAATATTGACCTAGGACTTCTTCAGCTTTTAAATTGTTAAACATTTGTGAAATATTTACTCTAAGGACTAGTTGGTATTTAAAAGGGTCCATTAAAGAGTCAATGCTGTGTGTAAGAGGATTTTGGGAAGGGACGGTGTCAGTTATAGCACTATGCTCTGTGTGAGAAGGTTTGGAAATGGTGTGGGGGTCACCTATAGCAGTGGTTCTCAACCTCATTCCTCAAGTACCCCCAACAGCCCATGTTTTGGGAATTTCTCTTAGATAAGATAGCTGTCCAAAATACCAAGCCATTGACTGATTTAAAGCACCTGTGCAAGATAAAGGAAAACCTGCAAACATGGGCTGTTGGGGGTACTTGAGGACTGAGGTTGAGAACCACTGACCTATAGGACTATTCTCTGTGTATGAGAGAATTTTAGGTAGGGGCAGGGTCAGTTATGGGATTATACTGTGCGTGAGTAGATTTTGGGAAGGGGTGTCATCAGCTATAGGATGATTCTGTGTGTAAGAAGATTTGGGGAAGGGTTCAGTATGGCTGTCGAGACTGTGCTGTGTGAAAGGATTTTCGGAAGGAGTGAGGTCAATAATAATAATAATAACAATTACCAATGTACTGTAGATTTCAAGGGTATGCAGGTTTTCTTTAAAGAGGAAGTAAACCCTGATAGGGTTTATTTCCTCTATATTCCCTGCAAAGTAGAAGCATAATGGGCTACTATGCATAGTCTGCTCTGTTGTCCTTTGCAGAGTCCTTAGAATAAAGAAATAGTTTGCAAGACCTTATCGTTTTTTTTATATACCTCTACATATTAACTAGATCAGATTTAATATTCTTTTTTTATTTTGCAAACTAAACCTATTTATCAGTGCCTATGAGGCCTTCTGTTCTCTTTAATTAATCTGTCACCTGCAATGAAGAATGCTATATCCCATATTCAATATGTGGCATTACAAGTGATTCATACAGGACAATAATTGAATTTACTAGCATAACATGCCTTTATCTCCCTTTTGAATGCCTACTTTTCTTCCTCAACATGATGGTTGACAAGGCTCAAACCACAAAAAGTGCCACAAAGCTGTTAAATAGAATGTATTTATCAAATTGGTGTGGAGGAGTCCCAAAGATGACATAGATATTTCTGGTGTGTGCAAATCTACAGATCGGCCAGTCCACCCTTTTGTTTCTAGCTTGACAGAGGATAAACAGACTTTGTCTTATTCCCTGATGATCAGGGTTCTGTTGATTTTTGTAGGAACCATTCCAAGTCATGATCATCTGTGCTTCATGGATTTTATTTGTTCTTAAATGGGAACAGCACATTAAATATAAGGATTCTGATTTACTAAACTGTGAAATGAGATAAAATACAGTGTAGTAAATTGTAGTCACAGCCAACATTCAGTCATGTGCAATAGGAGCTTTGTTTTAATATATAACATAGAAAAGATTAATGACCCAATGGGGTTTATTTACTAAAGCTGGAGAGTGCACAATTAGGCTCACTCTTGTATAGCAACCAATCAGCTTATTGCCAAAGCTTAATTGAACACGCTGAGATTAGCTGATTGTTTTCTCTGCAGAAGTGAGCCTGATTTTGCACTCTCCAGCTTTAGTAAATAAACCCCAATATGACCGCATAGTTCTAGAATTTTTTGCGGTATTATAACATTAGCTAGTCTTTCTTTGGGAGAGTGGCTCTTTTAACCCCCCACAAGGGGTTAAAAGTGCCGGCATGCCGCTCTTCCAAGGCGGTGTGCAGCCGCTTTGGAAGCGCTGCTCATTGTTTTCAATGGGCAAGGGCGGTGGAGGAGCGGTGTATCACCGACCCAAAGATGCGGCTTGCAGGACTTTTTGTAAGGTCCTGCAAGCGCACCGCCCCAGTGTGAAACCACTCTGGGCTTTCACATTGGGGTGGATTGGGGGGGATTTTGGAGGCGCTTTACAGGCGCTATTTATAGCTAAATATCGCCTGTAAAGCTCCTCAGTGCAAAAGGGGTCTTAGGGTTATATTTATAAAATTGTGAAAGTGACTTTTTTCAAGCAGTCACTGATTATGAATCATTCTCTGTATATTAGCTCACACCTATGCATTATGCAGTACATTTTCAGTCTTACAAAAATGCACTACAGTCCATTTAAAATGATGTTCTATGGGTCGCGTTCACATCTGTGTGTTTTTTCTATTGGTGCGTTTTTTGGAAAGGGTCAGGGACTTTTTTCCCCACAGCAGGTTTCGTTTTTGTTTCCATAGACGTCAATGAAAGTGCAGCAGAGATGCATAAAAAAATGCAGTGCTTGCGGTTTTGATGCATTTCCACTGCGCTTTTGCTGGTCGCTCCTGCATGACAACAGGTACCTTCTCAAACAGCATTAAAAAGGCATAAAAGCACACAATGCACCAGGAAAATGCATCGATCGCAACCTGCATAGGTATGAACCTCAAATAGCACATATGAATATAGCTGCGGCGCACAGTCCAACCGATGATATCAGAAAAAAGCAGGTGGTATAGGATGAAAGTCTGTGGCTTCTTTATGGCAAATAATAACAGTGATGACACTATGAAGAATCAAACGTGCAGCCCATCACCAGAGACACCGCCACACACAGCCTCTTATCGGAAGTCACTGACCCCCTATTACGGGGGGTCAGTGTTCGCCTCTACTGAGTGAAATGGATCCACCGATCCAATCAGGGGTGACCTAGCCGCTCAAATCATGCCAGTATATATCCTCAGTACATTGATACTCTCAGAGGCGTCCAGTATTGCATGGTGTCCAAAATGGAAAAAACAGAAGAATCCAATAGTGTAGATTGCACCACTCAGATTTAATAAAGAAAGAATACTGTACACTCACATTTAAAATCTGTAAAACCAGCTCAACAAGAAAGCATCTGGGGCGTCCAGCTACAAAGATGGCGGCCGCTGACCGAGTTCCTGGTTCCTCGTGGTGCGCGTTGTGGACACCTCTGGGAGTATCAATGTGCTGAGGATATATACTGATATGATTTGAGTGGCTTTGGTCATCCCCGATTGGATCGGTGGATCCATTTCACTCAGTAGAGGTGATCACTGACCCCCCCGTAATAGGGTGTCGTGAGTTCCGGCAAGAGGCTGTGTGTGGCGGTGCCTCTGGTGATGGGCTGCACATTTGATAATTCATAATAATCACTGTTATTATTTGCCATAAAGAAGCCACAGACTTTCATCCTATACCACCTACTTTTTTCTGATGATATCGGTTGGACTGTGCGCCGCAGCTATATTCATAAGTGCTTTTTGTGGTTCCACCTAAACCTATCTGCCGGCAGCACTTACTATATGAAATATTTTTGTCTCAAGCGCAGGATTGATTGTTTAATAGGTATGAACCTAGCTTTGTGTTTGACTGCACAGATTGCTTCATTTAAGGAGGCATATGAAGTGGCACATATTCCCTTATTAAAAAATAAAAAATGAGCTGCGCTAAAAATAAGTCCAAATCGACTTAAAAGAGTTAATAAATAATAATCCTGCAATAGTCTTCTTATTCAAGGAAAGTGCACGTGTGTGAATCCATCACCATGTAAAAACACCTTAGAGGATGTGTGCTTACCAGATCCAAATGACCCTTTATTACAAAGGGTCTAACACTCTTGTGAATAAGCCCTACAATAGCACTGCTGTTCTCAGGATCGCAGAGATAACACTTCACCAGCACGGAGTCCGTATGCACCGATTAGTATGTAAAGAAGCACAGAGGTTGCCAATAGTGCAGTTAAACCAAGGGTGTTTATATACCAAGCATCCAAAAAGGTTTTACAGCATCCCAAAGAGACAGTAATGGATGAAAATACAATCTGCCATGATCAAACGCATCCTCGCCCGACTGGTTTCGTTCTATTGAACTTCTTCCTGGGGCATGAGGAATACTTTCTACACCGCAGTAATATATGAATAAACTACAAACCGGTAACTCCCATAGATCCTCCCTGTTTTCTGCTCGCAGCCGGTCAGTAATTGGTCCAGTATAGTGTCAATCAACCTAACCATGATTCCCACACCTGCTGACACTAGAAAGGCTTATCAGTGACAGGGCTCCTATGACTGGTCATAGCCCCTCTCACTCACAGAACCACCAGAGACCCATCCTGGCAGTCCATGTGTACTACAAGCCTCATGCTGGTTATCCAGCCTAAATAGCACATTTAATAGGTTAGTGCCTGCTAAAAGGGGATTCCCTGCCGTTTTGTGCCCTAACATCAAATTCAGAACCGGCCAAAGTGATGCGATGGCATTCACCGCAAGTGACACACCGGCAATGTCTGTGAGTCACATGACCAGCCCAGGACCTGGAAATAGCATCCTGAGTCCCCTAGGGCCAAATAAACAAGGAGGAACTAATGGGGACATATGCAAAAACTTCATAAACTAAAATAAATATAAAAAATATATTAAAAAAACGTCATCCTGTCTTAAAAATAAGTACATAAATTCCTAATCACCAACCTTTAATAATATAAAATTCTATGTTAAGATGTAAAGAATATAAAAAATATTAAAAAAATACAAATTTTGCATAAAATTATTATTGCACTCTTATCTCTTCTGTGTAATGAACCTGTTGTATAGTATAAGCAGAATGCAGGATCACTTAAAGTGCCATCCAAGGCTGTTCCCCATTTTAGACTCATACCCTCTTATATCCCTTTAGCCCCATACACACGGGCTGACATTTGGCCTGTGTGTATGTCGGGCTGTCCAACAGAAGCCGGCCCTTCGGCTGGCTTCTGTTGGACATTAATGCTGGAAAACCAGCAGCCGACCAACTCCCAATCAGCGCTCTCAACCAATAGCAGAAAGCGCTGATTGGAGTGTTCTGGCGGTGGGGCCGTCCCCTGTCAGAACACAACAGCTCAGTAGGGGAGATCTCTGAACTAACCTTGCATGGTTTGTACAACCGCTCCAACTGGAGCTGTCAGGAAAAAAAACTGTAGTGTGTACCCGGCTTTAGTTTCTTTTTTTTTTTCTTTCTGTATTAAAGTTAAAACACAAATCCTCACGTTTGCGGACCAAGCAATGCTGACAAATTAATTTGGATCTCATGGTAGGTAAAAATAGAGACAAGTTGTCCAGCCTAACCCTGGTGTATTTTTCTAGACCCTTTTTACAGATACTTTTTGCAATACTTTGTACCCTATATCAGCCTTTTTCAACCAGGGTGCCTTCAGGTTTCTTCAGGGGTGCCTTGGCAAAATGCCTAAAAATTGCCCCAAAATTGCATACAAGCCAGCGAGTGGATCAAGCCTGCCTTTTCGTTTCACAAAGCCACAGGTTTTCATTAAGCGCCATTACAACTTTTCAGCCGCCGGCATCTGAACAACCAATGATGTCATCGTTTGATAAAGAGCATGTCGGGCTCCTGCAAAGAAGCCTTGTTTGCTCCTCCCCCGCCCTTCTCCGTCAGCATTGGGGTCACATTAGCTGAGTGAGTGAGAAAGAATCACTGGAGTACTGTGTGCGAAGGTGTATATGCGTTGGGAGAATAAATTACTTATAATGTTGGGTGTCCTAAATGTGTGGATGTTGCTGCAATGTGAAAAACTGTTTGTTTAATTTTTTTACATTTTAGAAAGCGGTGCCTTGAGATGGTGCAGAATTTTAAAGGGTGCCGTGACTGAAAAAAGGTTGAAATACGCTGCCCTATACATAGTCTAACTGCGACACAAAGACACCATAATTACTGATAACATCCAGATCCATAATTACTGATAACATCAAGATCCACAATTACTGATAATGTCCAGATCCATAATTACTGATAATGTCCAGATCCATAATCACTGATAACCTCCAGATCCATAATTACTGATAACGTCCAGATCCATAATCACTGATAACGTCCAGATCCATAATTACTGATAACGTCCAGATCCATAATCACTGATAACGTCCAGATCCATAATCACTGATAACGTCCAGATCCATAATTACTGATAACCTCCAGATCCAGAATTACTGATAACGTCCAGATCCAGAATTACTGATAACGTCCAGATCCATAATTACTGATAACGTCCAGATCCATAATCACTGATAACCTCCAGATCCATAATTACTGATAACGTCCAGATCCATAATTACTGATAACCTCCAGATCCATAATCACTGATCACGTCCAGATCCATAATCACTGATAACGTCCAGATCCATAATTACTGATAACCTCCAGATCCATAATTACTGATAACGTCCAGATCCATAATTACTGATAACGTCCAGATCCATAATTACTGATAACCTCCAGATCCATAATTACTGATAACCTCCAGATCCATAATTACTGATAACCTCCAGATCCATAATCACTGATAACGTCCAGATCCATAATTACTGATAACCTCCAGATCCATAATTACTGATAACGTCCAGATCCAGAATTACTGATAACGTCCAGATCCAGAATTACTGATAACGTCCAGATCCATAATTACTGATAACCTCCAGATCCATAATTACTGATAACGTCCAGATCCAGAATTACTGATAACGTCCAGAGTATATAAACCCTATTATTATTTGGTTGTAGGTTTTTTTATTTTAAATTCATCCACTGACTTTGATTTACCGGTATAATATGAATTTGCATGCTATACATAACATACTAAAAATGGCATTCACTTTGTTAATTTCAGGTATTCCAAGATCTGGGTACCACGGTACTCTCAGAGGCCATTAAGGGATATAATGTGTGTTTATTTGCCTATGGACAGACTGGCTCAGGGAAAACATACACTATGATGGGAACTCCGGTGAGTTATGGCAAAGAATTCACAGTCCTTTTTAATGTTATGAAAATTATTATTTCTTAAAGCTATTTTCCAGGCAAAATATAAAATTTAAATGCATATAGTGTACTTGCTCAGAGCATCAGTGTTTAATCCAGGCGTTGCTTCAGTGCACCAGTCCACCAACCATGGTGATCTGTGAATGTGGTTGTTTGACGCTGGAACACCCTTCTTGCTACCTCTCACATTTCTCAAGCCTGATATATAAAAAAAGGCTTAGAAGTTTCTTCTAGCTATCAATCGTATTCAAGCTTACCTTGGAAGTATGAATGTGATAGTTGATGTTGGGTGCCGTGAGAGTGCAAGTTACTCAGCACAGTCTTCAGAAATGCACTCCTTCTGCCCTACTACTGACTGTTTATATTGACCATTGGGGGGAGATTTACTCAAACCGGTGCAGACAGAATCTGGTGCAGCTGTGCAATCAGTTTCTAGGTTTTAGCCCACGTTCACATTGGGCCGATTTGGCATGCAATTTGATTTGTCAAATCGCATGCCAAATCAGCGGCTATTGCTGGCAATAGCACCATCCGAATCGGTGCAGCGCCGCACCGATTCCCAAAAGTAATTCCTGAACTAGTTTTGGCGACTTCGGGGGTGATTTGATTAGGTATCTGTGCATGAACCCATACAGATGTCTGTCAAATCGCCCCCGAAGTCGACTGCATTGCTGGTTTGAAAAATATTTGCTATGGGAACTGCAAGAAAGTAAGTGGACTACCATTACTGATTTGGTTTTTAAAGGTGCATTTTCCAGGATCATATGGACTAGTCATATTTTTCTATGTAGGACCACTCCTACTTAGCATGTCAAAGTAGGTCTGAACCAGGTAAAAACCGTCAAAAGAAAAAAAAAAAAATTTATTTTTATGAACTTCATTTTTTGACACCTTAACCACTTGACTGCGGGGGCAATTTTGAATTTTTTCACATGCAGCATCTCGCAAAAGTGAGTACACCCCACACATTTTTGTAAATATTTTATTCTATCTTTTCATGTGACAACACTGAAGAAATCACACTTTGCTACAATGTAAAGTAGTGAGTGTACAGCTTGTATAACAGTGTAACACAGCCATTAACCCCTTCAGATCCGCGCTATTGCCAACGTACGGCTCCAGCGCGGATCTGAACCTCCGGGTGGACGTCCATGGACATCCTGCCCTTGTGCGCACACTCACAGGCGCGGCGACATAGAGTCCGCCCGAGACCCGCGATCCCCTGTCAGAGCTGCAGAACGGGGAACCGCCGATGTAAACATGTCGCTTCTCTGTTCTGTGACAGGGGACATAACAGATCTATCGCCCCCCCCCACAGTTAGAACACACCCAGGGAACACAGTTAACCCCTTCACTGCCCCCTGCAGGTTAACCCCTTCACTGCCAATGACATTTATACAGTAATCAGTGGACATTTAAATTTCTGATCACTGAATAAATGTCATTGGTCCCAAAAAAGTGTCAAATATGTCCGTTATGTCCGCCCCAATATCGCAGTCCTGATAAAAATCGCAGATTGTTGCCATTACTAGTAAAAAATAAATAAATAATAAAAACGCCATAAATCAATTCCCATAGTTTGTAGACGTGATAACTTTTGCGCAAACAATATACACCGATTTTGTGATTTATTTTTCTTACCAAAAATATGTAGAATATATATCGGCCAAAACTGATGAATATTTTTTTTTGTTTTTTTTTTTTGGTTTTGTATTATAACAAAAAGTAAAAAAATATTGATCTTTTTTCCAAATCGTCGCTCTTTTTTTGTTTATTACGGCGATCAGAAATGATGCAGAGATGATCAAATCCCACCAAAAGAAAGCTCTATTTTTGGGAAAAAATTATATAAATTTTGTTTGGGTACAACTTCGCACAACCGCACAATTCTCATTCAAAATGTGACAGCGCTGAAAGACAATAATTGGTCTGGGCAGGAGGGGGGTTTGAGTGCCCAGTAAGCAGGTGGTTAATGTCTAATCCTCTGGCAACAAAAGTAAGTACACCCCAAGTGAAAATGTCAGAATTGGGCCCAATTAGCCATTTTCCTCCCCGGTGTCATGTGACTCGTTAGTGTTACAAGGTTTCAGGCATGAATGGGGAGCAGGTGTGTTAAATTTGGTGTGATCACTCTCACTCTCTCATACTGGTCACTGGAAGTTCAACATGGCACCTCATGGCAAAGAACCCTCTGAGGATCTAAAAAAAAAGAATTGTTGCTCTACATAAAGATGGCCTAGGCTATAAGAAGATTGCCAAGACCCTAAAACTGAACTGCAAGATCATACAGTGGTTTAACAGGACAGATTCCACTCAGAACAGGCCTCGCCATGGTCGACCAAAGAATATCTAGAGGTTGTCTTTGGGAAATAGAGGTATGAATGCTGCCAGCATTGCTGCAGAAGTTGAAGGGGTGGGGGGGTCAGCCTGTCAGTGCCCAGACCATACGCCGCACACTGCATCAAATTGATCTGCATGGCTGTCGTCCCAGAAGGAAGCCTCTTCTAAAGATGATACACAAGAAAGCCCACGAACAGTTTGCTGAAGACAAGCAGACTAAGGACATGGATTACTGGAACCATGTCCTGTGGTCTGATGAGACCAAGATAAACTTATTTGGTTCAGATGCACACGTATATAAAATGGAGACAAATGACGGTACCTAAAATTGTTTATAGGCAACACTTTAAAAGCCTTTACAGGTTAACAGTTTGGAGTTCAAGGTGAACTTTGGCACTAGAATTATTTCTCTCTGTTTGATGTTCAGATGTGTGGTGCAATCACCGTTTACATATATTTTCCGGACCTATGAGAGCATTTGTACTATATTTCTATCACAAGGGGTGAACACCACCCCTTGTGATAGCTTTGGGCAGTGATGGGTACCCTTTTATGGAGAGATCAGGGGTCCATTATCATTAGTCACAAAAGAGATCAGGCTCCTCCATATCCTCTGTGCGCAGCCAACCTTACCGCTTAGGCCTGGTTCACATCTATGCAGGTTTCAGTTTGTATAGTCCAAGTGCATTTTGCGTTTTTCAATACACGTTTTTGATCCATTGAAGTCTATAAAACCAAAAACCAAAAACCAGAAAACAGTCCCTGATTTTTTCCATAAAATGCACAGATGTGAACATGACCCATAGGAAACCATATTAAATGGAATGTAGTGTTTCTGCAAAACTGAAAACACACAAAAAATAGGTGGGAACAGATAAGCAGACTAAGGGCATGGATTACTGGAACCATGTCCTGTGGTCTGATGAGACCAAGATAAACGTATTTGGTTCAGATGGTGTCAAGCGTGTGTGGCGGCAACCAGATGAGGAGTACAAAGACAAATGTGTCTTGCCTACAGTCAAGCATGGTGGTGGGAGTATCATGGTCTGGGGCTGCATGAGTGCTGCCGACACTGGGTTGCTTCAGTTCATTGAGGGAACCATGAATGCCAACATGTACTGTGACATACTGAAGCAGAGCATGATCCCCTCCCTTTGGCGACTGGCATGCAATGCAGTATTCCAGCATGATAACGACCCCAAACACACCTCCAAGACAACCACTGCCTTGCTAAATAACCTGAGGGGAAAGGTGGTGGACTGGCCAAGCATGTCTCCAGACCTAAACCCTATTGAGCATCTGTGGGGCATCCTCAAACAGAAGGTGGAGGAGAGCAAGGTCTCTAACATCCACCAGCTCTGTGATGTCATCATGGAGGAGTGGAAGAGGACTCCAATGGCAACCTGTGAAGCTCTGGTGAACTCCATGCCCAAGAGGGTTAAGGCAGTGCTGGAAAATAATGGTGGCCACACAAAATATTGACACTTTGGTCCCTATTTGGACATTTTCACTTAGGGGTTGCCAGCGGTTTAGACATTAATGGCTGTGTGTTGAGTTATTTTGAGGGACAGAAAATTTGCACTGTTATACAATCTGTACACTCACTACTTTACATTGTAGCAAAGTGTAATTTCTTCAGTGTTGTCACATGAAAAGATAGAATAAAATATTTACAAAAATGTGAGGGGTGTACTCACTTTTGTGAGATACGGTTTCTGGCTTCTGGGCTGGAAGTGCTGAAAGGATGAGTGTACTTTTAAACAAAGGGCTCTTATCCCCCAAATGTAAAACTAAGCTCTGTCCCACAACTGCCTCCACCACAGTGCTTACATGCTTATGTGAAAATCATCTTTGTGCTGGCGGCACCTGTGCAGTAGCTCCCCCTAGACTTCTAAAGGGTCATCCCCCAAGTTTCCCAAGCCCTTTGAAAGTCTGCGGGGATCTACGTTGTTTAAAAGTACACTTACAGTACGCTGTTAACCAACCTTTACTACTAGGTATGCTCATCGAATCTGATATGCTCATCCAAACCTAAAAGTGGAGCTACACCACCTCTTCCTTTTATTTCTCATTGTGGTCTTTTGGTCAGTGGGGCGACCTGTCAAATTTGTTGTTAATATCTCATTGTGAATAAACTCTTGAATTTCACATTTTCGTGTTAGACCTCCAAAATCAGGAGCTTTGTAGAAGATAAAGTTTGATGTGTGCAGACATCTATGGGTGCCTGCGCTAACACTCTGATGTTAGTTTACATCAGTGGTTCTCAACTCCTGTCCTCAGGACCCACTAACAGGCCAGGTTTGCAGGATATAGAAAAATGGTGTAGCGCTGATAAAAAGTCCATCCAATGTTAGATCTTAATACTGTTTCATAACATCAAAAGGAGTTTCAGTCCTGATACATGCACGTTCCTAAAATCAGAGATGGTGATAGATAGTGAAGAGACCGCCACCGTCACCGCACACACGGACTCTTACCCCCTCAGGTGGACCCTTATTACAGGGGTCTTTATGCGCATGTGTCAAAAGGTCTTTCAATAGACCGCTATCTCCTCCTGCTCCGCTCTCAGCAATGCATGTAATCAAAGAAACAATCCATAGTGCAGTATGCATAGACAAAAGGATTTATTTAAGCTTAAAATTTTACACTCACATGTCCTCAGACAGAAAAGCGCCTTTTAAAATTAGTAGTAGTAAGCGTCCAGCACTTCCCACATCCTAGATGGCTGTATGTTCCTCGCTCGCTGCTCCGTCCGTACGGGTAGTCCCTCCCCTACCGGTTTCGTCACACATTGACGTCGTCAGGGGGCGTGGTTACGGACGGACGGAGACAACCAATCTTATATGTGTTGAGAGCGGAAATGACCTGCGCTCCAACACTCCCTCACCATCAACCAGCAGACCGGAACTGAAACCGCTGCCAGGAATCGGTGATAATATGTATAAAACATTAAGAAAAATTAAGAACAGGAAAGTCTTCTACACATAGAGCAGGCAACCCTCCACTTTAATACAGACATGCATGGACAAATTAATGTCCATATGACAATAAAACCCATTTCAACCTGTGTTGATTTATCATAGGAACGGAACAGCGAATTAGAAAATACCGCCATCTAGTGTACAAAAATAATATAGACATAACATTTACTATCACACAAAGATATGCAACATTAACATGAATACAACACAGAAAATTAAACCAAAATGATAATAAAGAACATCTCCAAGGATATTTTGTATATACCACTTATCACTAACACCTCAAGGTGCAATATATTAACCTACCCTTCATCATCAAGATCATAGGGTTCTCTAGGAGTTATTTATATAGGCATTGATATCCCATTCTACATTGAGGCCCAGTGGTCGGTAGGTCCTAGCCTTATAGATCCACTGGGTCTCAAGGCGGGATACCCCCCTAGTCATGTTGCTACCTCGCCAATCCCCCGAGAACTTATCAATACCCAAAAAGGTAGTTCCCCTGGGGTCTCTATTATGATGTTTGGCATAATGCTTGGATAGGCTGTGATGAGGAAAACCCCTTTTTATATTTTTAATGTGTTCCTTGAGTCTAACATGAAGATTGCGAATAGTTCTCCCTATATACTCACGGCCACAAGGACACCTAATCAGATATACTACATGCTTGGTCATGCACGAAATAAATGGTTTGATAGGGAACTGCTCCTGGGTGTTGGCTGTTGAGAATGTGACCACTCTCCTGTTGCTCACAGCATTGATCTTGCAAACAGAGCACCTTCTACAGGGGAAAAATCCCCCCATGTTATGAAAAAACGATAGTCGGTTTGGAGGATCGATCACATTCCTAGCTACTTTCAATCTCAATGGGGCCACACCTCTACATATCATTTTAGGTTGCTCTGGGAGGACCGGCCCTAATATCGGGTCACTACACAACACACCCCAATGTTTCCGTAGTTTTTTCTTAACATCGTATTGTTGTGTCGAATAGCTAGTGAGAAAGGCATATCCAAAGGAGTCATTAACTGGCTCCCTACGTCTCGGTTCCAACAACTCTTTCCTATCGCGCTCAACGGCCAAAGTGTATGCCCGATCAATATCCGATCCAGCATAGCCTTTTTCAAGGAATCTTTGTTTAAGTATAGAGGCCTCTTGCTCAAAATCTGCCAACCGAGTGCAGTTCCTCCGCAATCTTAGGAACTGGCTCACCGGCACCGACCTCAACCATGCCGGATGATGGCAGCTATTTACATTAATATAGCCATTCCGATCTGTATCTTTAAAGTGGGTGGAAGTGACCAACTCCCCTCCACACACTTCAATCGACAGATCCAGGAAGTGTATCTTCTCCTTACTAGAGGTGAACTGTAACTCGATTCCTCTATCATTCCTATTCAGGTCTACCATAAAGTCATTAAGGGAATCCAAGTCACCTCTCCAAATGAGGAGGACGTCATCTATGTACCGCCTCCAGAGCACCAGCTCCGGTCGTGGGTTTCCATAGATGACGTCCTCCTCCCACTTGGCCATAAACAAGTTCGCCATGCTTGGTGCGAACTTTGCACCCATGGCGACGCCTCTACTTTGCAAGTAATAGCTGCCTCCAAACCAAAAATAGTTATGGTGCATTGCAAAATCTAGAAGGGACAGAATGAAGTCCTGCTGTTCCTTCCCCAGATCACCATCACGCAGGAAATACTCAACAGCCTGCATCCCATGTTCGTGGGAGATAATAGTGTATAAGGACTCATAAAGGACGC
>BLSH010552894.1:243819-254465 GCA_018402905.1 Glandirana rugosa | reverse complement strand
GGTCACCAAGAGTTGAGGCCAGGAGCCCTGGGTGGTTGTCCGGTCTAAAATTCATAATGGAACCCCTCTACGTCTGATCTTATGACGTTAGTGACTCGTCGTTTAATATATTGGACACTACAAAAAGTCAATAGGACGTTTGGATTTGTCTTTTCTTTTTTTCAATGACGCGGTTTGGGGATAAACGAATATATATCCCTTCCGAGGGCATATATGTACACTATATCAATATTGGTCGTCGGTTGTGTTTGTGGCATGCCTGCCTCGTCGCTCGCTCCTTGTATGTCGGTAGATCCTACACCCTTCACGACCTGCGAATGATGATGATTAAAATTTTCCGCGAAAAGACAGACTCCTGTACACCACATGTCCTCAGACAGAAAAGCGCCTTTTAAAATTAGTAGTAGTAAGCGTCCAGCACTTCCCACATCCTAGATGGCTGTATGTTCCTCGCTCGCTGCTCCGTCCGTACGGTGTTTGTGTTGGCTGCTGGTTATAACTATATCACATGTATATACGGGAGCCTTCCCTATATATAAGCAAATAGGGGTTTGGCGCAGTAACTTTTTTTCTTTTCTGTTTAGGTTTGCAGGATAACTGAAAAACATCACAGGTTATATAATTTGCTGCTCAGTGATTGCAGTATTCTAGTCTGCATCTCCCCAAGGTAATACTTAAAATCTGGCCTGTTGGTGGGTCCCGAGGACCGGAGTTGAGAACCACTGGTATACATGGACTAGTGTGAGTTTTATTTTCATTTATAATTGCATTTCCTCCTTGTTTTTCACAGACATCTATTGGATTAACACCCCGCATTTGTGAGGTAAGTTTATTTTTTATTTCCAAAGCTACATAGTAAGATAAAATATATATTTATATATAGTAAGATGTAAGTTTATATTCTGTCCATAAAAATGTCATTTAATTTCCTTTCTAAATATCTAGCATTGCTAGGCGGTGTCATGAGCCCCTGTCAGCATCTTATTCTTTATTTACTGGGAAATGTATCATGGTGGATAATATGTGGTGCACAGTAACGTGTTTTCCTCCCTAAGGGTCTCTTCTGCTATAACGCTGATCCCCTAGGTGCTGCATCCTCATGCCGGATAGAAGTGAGGTAAGAAATGATCAATATGTATGAACCACCGTCCTACATCCGTCTTTTATGTCATTTATTAGGTTCACTTCCATAGCTTATTTTGTAGTATTTTAATGTACTTATTTAAGCTTTCTAGAAATTTATAATGAACGTGTCCGGGACTTGTTACATGAAGGAGACCAGAAGAAGCCCTACACTTTACGGGTTCGGGAACACCCAGAAAAAGGCCCGTATGTACAAGGTATGCAATGTTACATGCATGTTTGGGCTTCATTTTTGAAAGTGGCTGAAATAAAAACTGTCTGTATTGGCTAATAGTTACCAGTCAGATTCACGCCTATCCTAGAAAAATATAGAATCTGAAAGTTCTGATTTTGGTGGAATAAGAGAGAAAGCAAAAAAAAAAGACCTGTTTTTTTTTTTGTTTTTGTTTTTTTTTTTTTTAAACCCACCATCTTTCCTTTTGGTCATTTTCTGAATGATTCCTTTTTGTGGGCTCTGTGTAATATATATGATTTTATCTTTTTATACCTATATTTTGAGGCTGCTTCTTTATTGTTTAGTATCTAAATACATGAATGCACATAAAGAAAGCTTATTATTTTTAAACTACTGTATTCAAAATATTTCTTTTCTGTACTTAAATAGTGGTGATATATTCTATACTAGGTATCACTAAATGGCAGATTATGATCAGCCAGCCAGTGACCGTTCTATCCAGACCAGCAGCTAGTCCCCACAGTCACTCCTCTGCCGTAATTAGTTGCTAAGGATGCTGTTTTGAGAATCCATCAGATCTCCACTCATAACGGACAAGCACAAGTTTTAAATAATAGCAGCCCTGAGGAAGGGGGATTGTGTTGGACCCCCAAAACGCGTTGGCTTAATTTTACTGGCTCTCAACCAAATAAAATCAAAGTTTTATTTTTTACATCCAGGTCTTGGGCGCTCCTTTCCATCAATCTTATGATCACACATGTGAATCGATGCACTTAGTCGCTTCCAGGGGTAGCAGCCCAGGCCCCGCAAGAGGGCCTACCACTAGAATCTCCCGATCTCGTTCCATAGAGGTATTGGGAGTTGGGGATCTACCCTCATTTCCCTATGGACGACATCCCCACACGAGGGATCTTGTTTCAGCGCGGTCCATTCTCCACCCTTTGAGTAATTAGTTGCTAGGACCGCCAGCTTCATAACAACCACTGACGTCATGTGGGAGCCCCACTCTCAGCATCAAAGGAGGAGAGAAGTGGAGCGTCTTCTGCCCAGACCTGCAGCCTGCTCTGCCTCCTGGCTCTCGCCCTCCACCTGTCTGGCGCTGAAAGGCCAAGGGGCATTCTATTGTAGACACCTGATATAAGGGGGTGCTCTTAACGGGGGCACCTAATATAAGAGGGCACACATCTGGTGCAGCTGTGCATAGTAACCAGTCAGCTTCCAGGTTATAGCCGTGGATCACATTGATGCTATTTTGAAATCGTGCTACTTCATTTGAAGTAGCGCAATTTCAAAGTAGCAGGTCAGTGCGTTTTCAGGTGCTTTTTGAAAGACATCTGTGTGGCTTCATGCATAGATGTCTATTGAAATTGCACCTGAAATCGGAAAAAGTAGTGCAGAAACTATTTTTGCAAATCTGCGGTGCCACACCGATTGGAGTGGTGCCATTGCCAGCAATAGGCTGCGACTTGTCATGCAATTTGAACTGTCACATTGCATGACAAATCGCTCCAATGTTAACGAGGGCTTATTGTCAAAGCTTAATTGAAGAAGCTGAAGTTAGAAGCTAATTGGTTACTATGCACAGCTGCACCAGATTGTATGTGCGCCAGTTTTAGTAAATCTCTCCCAAAATAAGAGCTAAAATAGAGCTACTTCTGATGCACCTCTTCTTTATGTGCAATACACCTGCTACTCCCAGCATTGGTCCAGTGTATTTATTCTGCATACCTGTTTATTCTTCCTATGTGCCTGCCCCTTACCTTGGTTCTTTGAGGACATCTGAGCTCCCCAATGTTACCAGCAAATTTTGGACACTTTTTTTTTTCCAGAGCAAATGTTGCAATTTTTGCAGTAAATCAATTTATTTAAAGAGGAACTGCAGTCTGCTCGCATAATTTGTAATAAAACCATCTTTGCCATTCTGAAGCTTCCCTCCAACCACTTTGTATATTATTTTATATATACTGTGATTCTGTATTTGCCAAATATGCTGCAGAAATCTCCCTCCACTAAGACTGGCTGCATCCATTTTATCTGCCTGTTCACTTCCTGGATTTACACAGACACACACCTCCAGTCTGCAGCTCTCATTGGCGCTCTTATAACTCATCGTCCCTACTCGGGAGAATGAGAGAGAGAGCTGTGTATGATGTCATACGCCGAGGCTTTTTTTCCCGCCAATAAACAGGAAGTGGGCTGTATAAGGTATTTACTGGCAGAAAAAAATGTTTTACTATCCAAAGTTAAAACAACATGGGCAGAGGATTTAATAGGTGGAAAGATGGAAAAATGACTGAAGTTCCACTATAAGTGTTAATCGCCTTGTGCTCTACCTGTGGCCTGGGGGCCGCATGCAGCCCTGCGGCACTTGTTTGTGCAGCCCTTGGGGTCCCTGTGGCACTAATCTGTGTTTCCTTATTGCCCTGTTATAGCAATGATTTCTAGCAGTCTCATGCAACATGTTCCCATTCTATAACTATCTCCTGTAGCACGTCTTCAGTCTCCAACAAATCGTATTGCAAGTTCACAGTCTCTGACCATCTGTTGTATCATATCTGCAGTCTCCGTACAGCTCTTGTATCATGTCTGCAACCTCTGACTAGATCCTGTACCATGTCTGCAGTCTCTGACCATCTCTTGTAGCTTGTCTGCAGTCTCTGGCTAGATATTATACCATGTTTGCAGTCTCTGACCATCTGCTGTATTAAGTCCACAATATCTGACCATTTCTTGTATCATGCCCATAGTCTTTGACTATATCGTGCTGTGCATCTGCTGGCTCTGAAACTGAATATTCTCTAAACTGTATGTATGGCCCTTTGGTGATTTTCAGAGGCAGCAATTGAAGCTCTCTATATCAAGAAAATTGACCACCACTCTGTTACTACTATTTGGCACTAGGATAACAAGAATCTATATAAATTCATACATTCCTGTTGTATGCTTAGTGATGTGCTGCCTCCTTGTGGCAAAAACTCTTAATGTGCTTACATTGCTTATGACCTTGCATTAACTCTGAAAAGCAATGAACACCTAGAGTTAACAAATATTACCTATAATCTGTTATTTACAGACCATTCTATGTTGCTTTTTAGGCTAAAACCAGTAAAATCAGTAGAGTAGTATAAAGTATAGTAGTTTGGGCTAGGATGAGGAAGAGTTCTGGAAGGTTTGCTTGTTGCTATCTGGGAGCTCACTGGGGAAGTTTACCTATGGCACCAGAACAAGAGATGTAGGAAATGGATGTCACAAAGCAATACAAGCCTGATGTCAGTTCCTAAGGCCAGCCATACACTGTGAGGATTTCTATCCTGCAACCACGGGTTGCAAGAAAGAACTTTGCACGATTCCACTATCAACAGACAGTGCTGACGGGGGTATCCCTACTGCCGAGCAAATGTCTGCTTCCGGGAGAGGTAGGCGGAGGAATAATAATGAGCAGTGGCGGCCTGTGCATTGTGGGCGCACGGGCGCCACCCTCTCTATCCGTGGGCCCGACCCCTTTCAGGACGCTGAGCGCATTAATTCCTATGGTGGGGATGTGGGGGGGGGTGTTTTTTGAAGCCCCTGATTTGAGCCAGAGGCTCTAATAGGCTTCTAATAGGGTGGGCTCGGGGCGCAGAGCATTGTGCCCGGAGCTCACCCAGTTGTGTTGCAACAGCGAATGAATATTCGCTGTTGCAACACCGATCCTCCTCCCGGCCAATTGGGAAGCGTGTCTGATACCCGTCACCTGGTTGGCTGAAAGGACAGGCAATCCTAATGGATGCCTAGGAGGAGGTGAGCAGACACATGGCGGAAGCCGCCGTGATCGCAGAAGAGAAGATGACACAAGAGACGCTGCCAGATGCATGCCGCAGCCTGATCCCCTGCCCGATGTGCCCACCAATCCCCAATGTGCCCACCGATACCCGCCGCTGCTGGTGTAAGTTCCAGAACAGGGGTGGAGGAAATCTTTCTAATAGGGACACCAGCAGCAATAAAAAAATCATTCAGAATCAAAGTAGTACTAAAAGCTTGGTATTTTTACTTCAATGTTTTCACATCATAAAGGTAAAAAATGCTCTATTTCAATTACGACCCTCCATCCCCAAACACATACCCACCGCAGCCGGGTCTTCCCTCCACGATCTGCGCTGTTCCCTGAATTTCCTGTTTGTAGGGGAGAGGTAAGTGATCGTCTCCTGCAGCTGCCTGTCAGGAGCTGGGAGAAGGGAGCATTTTCTAGAAGTAGGCTATACATTAGAGGTCTGTCTTTCCTGAACTAAAAAAGAAGTCGGAGGGGGGCTTTAATACAAGATAAACTTTGATGTTTTCAGGTACATTTCGAATTTAGAACATTCCTTGTAAATGTATTTCTTTAAACTTATTTCATGTTTTTTTATGATGCTTGCATAAATTTGTTTACTGAGTTTCTAATTGTACCTAACTATTTATTTTTAAAATGCAGGGCTATCCCAGCATGTAGTCACCAGTTATGAACAAGTTGTAGCCTTGCTGGAGGAGGGAATGGAGAACAGGTACAGTGGTGATGTGCGATATGCTTGCCTCCCTCGTTTTGTCAGAAGCTCTACTTTTGTTATTGCTTTTCATACTCTCTTCCTTTTAGTCTGGAGTCTATCCAGCTTGTTCTCTTCTGGCACTTTAATCACAGTGATCATTTAAAAACTGTGACCCATTTTTAAAAAAAAAAGAGTTAATATGCATTATTTAAAGTTGTTTTTACAGACGGGGCTTATAATGACTTCTTTCCTTTTGTTCTTTAATTTATATTTTCTACAAAAATGGAGGACAGGTGGAAGAGTCAAAAGCCTCTGTTCACTAGGCAATAGGGGATACCCTGTGATGTGTCATCCAGCCAGATTATTATAACAGCGTTTACTGTGAAGCACTGGTGGCCTGTCCATAGAGGGTGCACGGGCCCAGCCCCCTTATACATGTGTCCTGCCCCCTGATCTACATAGGGCGCCGGACTATGAATTTCAGGGGGGGGGGGGGGGTTTGAAGCACCTGGTTAGAGCCAGAGGCTCTAATAGGCCTCTAAAAAGTGTAGGCTCTGCGCCCTGATCCCACCCAGTTGTGTCATGATAGCAAATTCCTTTTTGCTATTTTCGCACTAAAGTTCCTCCTGCCAATCAGGAGGCAGGTTGTGAGACCTGTTTCCCAATTGGCCACTTTGGGGGAAGAGGAGACGGTGGAGAAAGCTTGAGCAGCGGACACCGGAGCCTCCCCTGCCCACACTCTAGGAGAGGACACCACAGCCCCGCCACACATGCGGGTAAGTACCGGATCACCCGCAGGATGGAGGGAGGGGTGCTGTCGGTGCCACGCTGGCGGGGGGTGGGGTGGGGGGGCTGGTTGTGCTATCTCAGTGCCGAACTGACGGGGGTGGGGTGGTTGTTTCCCTGCTCCAGTTACTGACCAGCCTGCACCCAACCAAATGATCCTGTCTAACAGTATATGTTAAAAACAGTGGGTTAGTCTGCACAGATTTGCAAATACATGCTTAAGCTACAGAGCCCCATCAAGGCACCCCAATATTTTCTGTAGTCCTAACTCTACATTTTGAGAGCCTCCACAATGGAAGTGCATGCATTAGAACTGATAGGTAGAGGGCAGGTGAGCCAGAAAGGAGCCCACCCCTCCTTAAAGGCACATAGCACTATGGCAGCAAAGGTGTCCAGTGCGTCCCCTCACCAATATTACAACAGTACAAATAAATGGCCACTGCCCTTACCTATAACTGGCCTTTGCAGCAAGCAGCTCACGGTATGGAAACACATGCAAAAC
Source organism: Glandirana rugosa (assembly GCA_018402905.1). Lineage (NCBI taxonomy): Eukaryota > Metazoa > Chordata > Amphibia > Anura > Ranidae > Glandirana > Glandirana rugosa. The sequence continues at coordinate 247,357 of BLSH010552894.1, read as the reverse complement.
AAAACCAGAGAAATTCCCTGCTCAACTTACCGACCAGCCTGCAACCAACCGAATTATCCTGTCTAACAATACACAGTATCTCACAAAAGTGAGTACACCCCTCGCGTTTTTGTAAATATTTTATTATATCTTTTCATGTGACAACACTGAGGAAATTACACTTTGCTACAATGTAACGTAGTGAGTGCACAGCTTGCATAACAGTGTAAATTAGCTGTCCCCTCAAAATAACTCAGCACGCAGCCATTAATGTCTAAACCGCTGGCAACAAAAGTGAGTACACCCCTAAGTGAAAATGTCCAAATTGGGCCCAAATAGCCGTTTTCCCTCCTTGGTGTGATGTCACTCATTAGTGTTACAAGGTCTCAGGTGTGAATGGGGAGCAAGTGTGTTAAATTTGGTATTATTTCTCTCTCTCTCTCATACCGGTCACTGGAAGTTCAGCATGGCACTTAATGGCAAAGAACTCTCTAAGGATCTGAAAAAACGAATTGTTGCTCTACATAAAGATGGCCTAGGCTATAAAAAGATTGTCAAGACCCTGAAACTGAGCTGCAGCACAGTGGCCAAGACCATATAACAGTTTAACAGGACAGGTTCCACTCAGAACAGGCCTTGCTATGGTCGACCAAAGAAGTTGAGTGCACATGCTCAACATCATATCCAGAGGTTGTCTTTGTGAAATGGACATATGAGTGCTGCCAGCATTTCTGCAGAGGTTGAAGGGGGTCAGCCTGTCAGTGCTCAGACCATACGCCACACACTGCATCAACTTGGTCTGCATGGATGTCTTCCCAGAAGAAAGCCTCTTCTAAAGATGATGCACAAGAAAGTCCGCAGTTTGCTGAATACAAGCAGACTAAGGACATGGATTACTGGAACCATGTCCTGTGATCTGATGAGCCCAAGATAAACTTATTTGGTTCAGATGGTGTCAAGCGTGTGTGGCGGCAACCAGATGAGGAATACAGAGACAATTGTGTCTTGCTTACGGTCAAGCATGGTGGTGGGAGTGTTATGGTCTGGGGCTGCATGAGCTTTTCTGGCACTGGGAAGCTACAGTTCATTGAGGGAACCATGAATGCCAACATGTACTGTGACATACTGAAGCAGAGCATGATCCACTCCCTTGGGAGACTGGGCCGCAAGGCAGTATTCCAACATTATAATGACCCCAAAGACACCTCCAAGACGCCCACTGCCATGCTAAAGAAGCTGAGGGTAAAGGTGATGGATTGGCCAAACATGTCTCCAGACCTCAACCCTACTGAGCATCTGTGGGGCATCCTCAAACGGAAGGAGGAGGAGTGCATGGTCTCTAACATCCACCAGCTCTGTGATGTCATCATGAGGGAGTGGAAGAGGACTCCAGTGGCAACCTGTGAAGCTCTGGTGAACTCCATGCAAGAGGGTTAAGGCAGTGCTGGAAAATAATGGTGGCCACACAAAATATTGACACTTTGGGCCCAATTTGGACATTTTCATTAAGGAGTGTACTCACTTTTGTTGCCAGCGGTTTAGACATTAATGGCTGTGTGCTGAGTTATTTTGAGGGGACAGCAAATTTACACTGTCATACAAGCTGTGCACTCACTACTTTACATTGTAGCAAAGAGTAATTTCTTCATTGTTGACACATGAAAAGATATAATAAAATATTTACAAAAATGTGAGAGGTGTACTCACTTTTGTGAGATACTGTATGTAGGATATAGCAACTACACTGACTCTTTCTAATTACCTAAAAACTGCTGAGATACAATAAAATTCTTATGGGAAATGCTTTATTTTCAATGGACTTGCATCGTGAAAAAGAGCAGTGAAGCACAACCACAGTGTTTCAGGCTCCATGCACACTAGCATTTTTTATAAGCTGAAAAAACACTAGACAAAAATGCTGATAACATTTTTGTGCCGGCTTGTAGTAGCATTTTAGAAGCTTTTAGGAGCATTTGCGTTTTGGTACCATTTTTATAGTACATGAAGAAAAAAGGCTTGAAAAAAAGCTGTTGGGAGCATTTTAGTAGTGTTTAGAAGCGTTTAGCATTTTTTTCTGCTGGAAAACGCTCAAAAAAAACGACAAAAACTATTTTTTTTCTGCTCCTAGATGCTAAAGCTCAAAAAACGCTAATAGCCTAAAAAGTAGTGTGCATGGACACTACAAATAACACTATTTAGCCTCTTGAAGCAGAAAAAATGCTAATAGCATATAGGACAGTGGTTCTCAACTCCGGTCCTCAGGACCCACAAACAGGCCAGATTTTAAGTAATACCTTGGGGAGATGCAGACTAGAATACTGCAATCACTGAGCAGCAAATGATATCACCTGTGATGCAAACCTGGCCTGTTAGTGGGTCCCGGGGACTGAAGTTGAGAACCACTGATCTAGGAGCTTAAAAAAAACACTAGTGTGCATGGAGCCACAAAGTAAAGCAGAAAGCAGAGTAAATGAGCATATATGGTTGCCCCCATGCACATATGTTAATACAAACTATACATATACATAACTAAACAAGGGGGGTATTTACTAAAACTGGTGCACACAATCTGGTGCAGCTGTGCATTAGTAACCTATCAACTTCTAATTCTTATTGTCAAAGCCTAATTGAACAAGTTGAAGTTAGAAGCTGATTGGTTACTATGCCAAGCTGCTATGCCAAGCTGCACCAGATTCTGTGTGTACCAGTCCCCAAGGTATTTTAAAATAATCATTGTGCACTAAAAATATTATTTATACATGTGTATATATGTAGTACTGTATTGTACCATGTTACCCATTGATTAATGTGATATCTTTTATTGATTAACTTAAGAGAAGTATGGCTTTTTTTTTTTTCATACTTACCTAGATGCAGCATCGGTCTGAAGCTGCATCTGTCCCTCGCCAGCTTTAAGACTGAGAACTGAGCGATCAAAGACCGCTGATAACTGAGTTCTCAGAGCTCCATGAGCAGAGATTTGGTGAGTGTCAGTCAGCGGCTCTTTGCTCTGTTCCCCCACGCTTACTGGAGCTTTGGGCTGTGGAGGGGGTGGGAGCAGCTGGCTCAAGCTCTCCGCGGTGCGCTGAGAAGCTGAGCCGGACGCCGGTCCAGGCATGTGGGTGGATCCTAACCAATCTTGCTCCAGCCTTAACCGGCTCTGTGATATCAGCTGACACCGAACTTCAGCCCGCTGTCTTCTGAAAACGGATCACATGAGTGCAGAACTGATTGCACTCCTGTGACCCACAGGAGAAGTACAGCCAAACAAACTTTGACTGTACTTCTCCTTTTTTTTTTTGTAATTCCTTTATTTAGATGTCAAAGAAATAAACATACAGCAAAGATTGTCGCAACAATAATGACTCTTAGTAGACATCAATGATTATAATCAATCCCTTAGAGTTTATCCTGTTCAGAAGCCTGTAACCTTGCTTGTTTGAATTGGCTAGGGACTAGTGTTGAGCGAACCCGGACTGTAACGTTCGGGTCCGTACCGAACTTTAGGGTGTCCGTGGCACGGACCCGGACCCGGACATTTCAAAAATCGTTCGGGTTC
>BLSH010552894.1:185436-226658 GCA_018402905.1 Glandirana rugosa | reverse complement strand
TCCTCTAGTGAGGGAGGGTTATGCGGACCTAGCCTGGTGTGAGGGTTTTTTATACTATACGACAACGGCCGGGTACCCTCGTGGAGGTTGTAAGCCTCCTTTGCCTACCCATTTAAACACGGTCGGATCGACCCCACATTATACTCGCCACTTCTTTAAATTTAACTTATTCAAATAGGGACCGACTCTAATCCAAAAACTTCCCGAACAGGGTATCAAGAAGGGTCAGGAGGGGAACATAAAGACCCTGGAGACGAAGGGTGGAGAGAGACGTAAAGGACTAGCGAAGACCTTACTAAAATTTTTCAAGGAATATATAATAATTATCTATTTAGATTTCTGCAATTAAGACATGCTTTTCAATGTCAGTTCAGGAATGGAGGGGCGGAGTCACTCCCCTCTTCTTTAGAGTCTACCCTACTAGAGAATGATCTACCAAAAGTCCTCTCTACAGTATATAAGGAACTTTTTAAAATCATTCCAGAAGCGATCAGGAAATGCAGAGAGAGGTGGGAAGCAGAGGTCCCAGAAATACAAGGGGAGGACTGGGAAGAACTATGGGACAAGCCCTTCAAAAACCTAATCTCAGCCAGGGATAAACTTATTCAATTTAAATTTCTTCACCGCTCATATTACACCCCAGCTAGGCTGGCACAAATTTACCCATCCGTTTCCTCCGAATGTTGGAGGTGCTCCCATGGGCCGGCAACAGCATATCATATTTTTTGGGAGTGTGGTCCGATCCAGGCGTATTGGGAGGGAGTGATCTCCTGCCTCACTGAAGTGTTAATGACACCTATCCCCAGGACGGTTAGGGTATGCTTGTTGGGTCTAGTGGAAGACATAGTGACCTCCAGGGCCCACACCACATTGCTCTCCATACTGCTTTTTTATGGGAAAAAGGTTATATTGTTACACTGGAAAAAGGCGGCGCCACCCGAGGTGACCCAGTGGAAGGGATTGGTTAATCAAATGATGCCGTACTACAAGTCGACCTACAGGGTCAGAGGTTGTGAGAAAAAATTTGAAAAGGTCTGGAGGGCTTGGTATGAGTCTCTCTGCTCTGCAGGTTAGATACATCGTTACCAAAGGTGGGGTCTGACAAGATTCTTTGGGCAGTGGAAGTGTATGGAAATAAACGGAAAATATTTTCCTGGTAGACTGGGAATGGCAGGCAAACTGTTACCGGGTTAAGGTAAAAAATACAGAGGGGTACGACGGAACCAGTGTCCCATTTCACACTAAGGCTCAAGGTGGCAAGTGACTGAGAGGAAGGGGGGGAGGGGGGAGGGATGTTACAGTGTTTTTGGGGAAATGCAAGTACTTAAGCATAGTCAGAAGTCATTGTCTAGTTAGCATACGTTCTAGAGGGGTCACCTAGTGGGCCCTCTGGTGGTTTTGCTGTAATGTCTTCTTGTTTTTCTTCAATTGAAAACTAATAAAAAATAAGTTTTAAAAAAAAAAAAAAAAGATGATGCACAAGAAAGACCACAAACAGTTTGCTAAAGACAAGCAGACTAAGGACATGGATTACTGGAACCATGTCCTGTGGTCTGATGAGACCAAGATTAACTTATTTGGTTCAGATGGTGTCAAGCCTGTGTGGCGGCAAACAGGTGAGGAGTACAAAGACAAGTGTGTCTTGCCTACAGTCAAGCATGGTGGTGGGAGTGTCATGGTCTGGGGCTGCATGAGTGCTGCCACCACTGGGGAGCTACAGTTCATTCAGGGAACCATGAATGCTAACATGTACTGTGACATACTGAAGCTGAGCATGATCCCCCTCCCTTTGGATACTGGGCCGCAGGGCAGTTTTCCAACATAACCCCAAACACACCTCCAAGATGCCCACTGCCTTGCTTGAGGGTAAAGGTGAAGGACTGGCCAAGCAAGTCTCCAGACCTAAACCATATTGAGCATCTGTGGGGCATTCTCTAACAGAAGGTAGAGGAGTGCAAGGTCTCTAACATCCACCATCTCCGTGATGTCATAATGGAGGAGTGCAAGAGGACTTCAGTGGCAACCTGTGAAGCTCTGGTGAACTCCATGCCCAAGAGGGTTAAGGCAGTGCTGGAAAATAACGGTGGCCACACAAAATATTGACACTTTGGGCCTAATTTGGACATTTTCACTTAGGGGTGTACTCACTATTGTTTCCAGTTGTTTAGACATTAATATCTGTGTGTTGAGTTATTTTGAGTGGACAGCAAATTTACACTGTTATACAAGCTATACGCTCACTACTTTACATTGTAGAAAAGTGTAATTTCTTCCGTGTTGTCACATGAAAAGATATAATAAAATATTAACAAAAATGTGAGGGGCGTACTCACTTTTGTGGTATACTGTATCATCCTAGGAAGGAAAGCTTGTAAAATGGTCAATAATCTATAAATCTTTTATGTGGATATACATTACATTTGATAAGTAGAGCGTTAGGCAAGGCAGGTTTTATTTTTTAATGTTCTTGTTTGTAATTGGTAGTTATTCGCTTAAAAAAGTTGGATGGATAAACTTGAAATACATGGATAAGAGTTATTTTTTCCATGTAACAGTCTCTACTAAATGTAAGATTTAGGCCTCATACACACGGACGTTTTTTGACGCCGGCGTTTTCTGGCTTTTTTTGCAGCTCTCCATGTTAGTCAATGGCCCCATAAAAACGTCGGCGTTTTTGAGCTGTAGATGACGTCGGCGTTAGTGAGCTAAAACTAGAACCCACAGCCATCGCGTTCTGAGGCTGTAATGTTTTGGCATTTTTTGAAGCCGACGCCACAATATGCCAACAAACGCCACCTATTATTATACCGGCGTTTTCTGGCGTTCTTTGACGCCGATGTTTTTAGGTTGAAAAATAGCAGAGGGATGATTTTTTTTAAAAAAACGCCTATTGACGCCGACGCTCACTAACGCTCAAAAACGCCGATGCATAACGCAGAAAAACACCGACTTTTTTTCCTTGATGTCGGGCCCAACGTTTTGTTTATTTTTTTATAAACGTCCGTGTGTATGAGGCCTCAAAGCTGAAATGTAGTATTTCTTTTTTGGATACAGCTCCAAAAACATTTGTCATGTGTAATGGTGATCCATCCCATTACCTACAGGCTGCTGCTTCTGGTGAAAAAATCTTACCTTCAATGCCTCATTCAAAACCACCAGATACTGCCCTGAGTGGCTTACTTTTGGAGCTGTAAAGGTTAACTGCAGCCACTGCTACTGAGAAAAGTTGTGCCACACACCCATCATTTCCTTCTACCCTCTCCACCATTCATATTGCCTGTATTACTATTCTCACATAATGCGTCATGTTCTGTAAATGGAGGAGGAGCATTTGAATGATAGAATCCCAACCGCCCATTCACAGAAAAGGGGGCAGGCAAGTGACGCAACTTTTAGTGACCGCAGCTGCTGTTAACCCTCACATCGCCAGAAGACCGCCGCTCCTCGGGGCAGTATCCAGCATCTCTAAAGGAGGTGCTGAAAAAAGGATTTTCACCAGAAGCAGCAGCCTGCAGATAATTAGATAAACATCATTACACATTAACTAATGTGTTTGCTGCTGTATCTGAAAAAAAAAAAAAAATACGCTTAAGCCAAATTGGGAAAATACCTACCTTGTTATGTGCCCCCATTTACATAACCTAAGTTTAAAAAAATATTAAGATCAAAATACAGGACCCCTTTATCTATTCTTATTTGGACATCACATCCCAGCAGTAACACTATCACCCATAAAAATTATTTTGTTTAAAAGAAGATTTTTTATTTACATCCAATATACTATAATTGTGCAAACTTTACCATAAAACCTAAATGAAAAAGACTATTAATTCCACTGGTAGTAACACAATTGTATTATGTAGTTTAATGTTCACATACATTTACCATATACCTCCAATACATTTTAGCAAAAGTGTTAATGTTAGTTAGTTAGTGTTAACACGTTTACAGATCTTGTCTACTTCTTCTGACCGCATATAAATATCTATAATCATGTGAAAATGTGATTCGTTTTAATAGCATTACACATATTCATCAGTCGCATTACTGCTTTCAATGCAAATACTTTATTCAGTCTGTTGGTTTTTTTTTTTTATTTTATTTTTTTTTTTTTTTTGTGGCATTGCACTTTGAACATTCCATACCTCCTCCAGTTAGGTAGCATTTCAGAGAAAACCTGAGGGCCGTATTTACCAGGAATTCCCTATAAGAAGTTCAGTTTCATAAACAATTTTAATTTACAAGAGAATGCCCTTCAATACTATTTTTTGCACATATTATTGTTTTAATTTTTGGATGACTAGGATAAAACATGTAACATGTTGCATTGTTTGCAGTAATTTTGCATGAAGCCCTACAGCACAATATTTGGTGATGATAAAGTTATATTTTTTTCTCCAGGATACCAATGTTAAACTGATCAGAGAGCTAAGAGAAGAAATTAACAGACTGAAAGCTATGCTGAGGAACTTTGAATTGGTATGTTCCAGCAACACTCCTATAAAATATGGTCATAGGTGTGCGCACATAGGGTGGCAGGTGTGCCTTGGCACACCCTAATCACCCTGTACTATGCAGATTACCCCTGCTGCCTTGCTGCAGAGAAAGGGACTGGGAAATCTCTGTCCTCAGTCCCTTTCTCTGTCTCAAAAGTGAGACATCAGGGGTCTGTTTAGACACCACATTGGGGGGTGTTTCACCAACGCCCCCCAATCCCAATGTGGCTCCTAAATAAAATTGTAAAAATAATAATAAAATATTGTAAAAAATAATAAAAACAAGATTGTAAAAAAAAAAATTTAATAAAATAAACTACTGACACCGATCTCTGCCCTTCTTGCATATATACACACACACTCATGTTTGTTTGCGCTTTGTGGGAAACCCCCTAATGCAATAGGCTGCGTACACCTATGAATATGGTACTTTTTTCACATCCTGTACAGATTCCTTACTATTAGAGTTTTGTGGTTATTCTTGTTTTTTGGTGAATGTAATATTTCTGATGTTCTAGAACAGTGGTCTCCAAACTGGCCGGATGCGGCCCTTTATCTGGCCCTTGGGACAATATTCCTCCCTCTGACACCTACAGTGGGGTATCATTCCTCCCACAGACACCAATGATAGGACTTAAATTCTTTCTCTGATATAATTGATGGGGCACAATTCCTCCCACTAACACCAAAGATGGGACACTAATTCTCCCACTGACACCAACAATGAAGCATTATTCCTCTCACTGACACCAAGGACCGTGCACTATTCATTCCACTGACCCCAATGATGGGGGCAATATTCATTCTACTGACAACAACAATGGAGCACAATTCCTCCCAAAGACACCAATGATGGGGGCACTATTCATTCCACTGACACCAGTGATGGGGTACAATTCTTCCCACTGACACCAACAATGGATCACAATTCCTCCCAAAGACACCAATGGTGGTGCTGTGTAGCTTTTTTATTCCCACTGATCACCAAGCCTTAGGCATTATCTGCTTCCCCTGGCCACAGTCCGGCCCTGCTAAAATCGGAAGGACAGTAAACTGGCCCCTTGTTTAGAAGGTTTAGAGATCCCTCTTCTAGAAGGAACGTGTAGATAAAGGGTTTTATAATAAACTTGAATTTATAGGTGATACAGGATCTTTTGTTTGGTTTACATTTCTTTCTTATCCTGATGTCTTCATTGTAAGGGAACTTTTTTTTTTTTTTAACATTTCTGGAAATGCTAGCTACCTAGCTCTCAGACTTACCCTCTAGCTTCAACCCAGAGAATATATGCAGATAAGAACTCATGACTTTTCTCTCACTTTTTGTTTAAAGTTAGAGACTCAGAAGATGTGGAACTAGAGAATACCAACTAGAAATTTCTGTGCCAAACCTTAAAAAAACATTACCATAACTACGGTTCAGATTTGGTTGGTGGACCAAGATTGCCGCCTTAGAAACTTTAGTCATAAATGTTCACTTCAGTCTCATTTTCAAAATTCTCAATAGGCTCACTACTTGGCTGTCATGTGACAGCCAAGGAGCCGAAAAAAAAAAAAAAAAGAAAGTCAATGCACCGGGGCCACCTGCAGGGGGGCGGGGCTGACTTTTTTTTTTTTTTTTCCTCCTCTTTAGCCGGCGGGAGGCGGCGCCCCTCACACACCAGCCGCCACTGCTCTGGAGGAACCCTACGGTTCCACGGAACCCTGGTTGAGAAACCCTGCACTAGAGGATGAGCCCAGACATTTAGAAGCAGTGGTGTGGCCTTGTCTACAGTAAATGCAGTGTTGTGGGCTGGTCTATAGTGCTGTGTCTGTATGCAAAATGTTAAGTTTTAATTTTTAATGGACTGAAATTTCTAAGCTCTGAATGGAGCAATGTTTTGAGGTCAGAGGTAAGATCAAGTAATACGCAATGTTAACCTCTAGAAAGGTAGTAAGTCTGTTAGTCTAGAAGTCTAGAAAGGTAAGCTGGTTCATACATCCAATTATGTCTTTTCTATCCGTATATAATGTATTTATGGAATTGTGATGTTTTTACTTTCCCTATGCATTCTTATACCAGAGAGCTATTAGCCCTGCATTCAGCGAAGAGAGAGATGGGAATCTTACGGAACTGGTACGACAGAATGAATTAAAGGTGGGTGTATGAATTATATTCTACCTGACCCTGTACTTGTATGACTAGTGGCTTTGTTGGAAAGACCTGTTGGGATTAAACAAGTAATTCTAGCTGCGCACGTGTTCTGTTTTGTTCATTTAACAATTTTTTGGTTTGTTGTTGCGCTTCATCTGTCCACAAGATGGCACTGGGTTCTAATGAGATTATTATGTCTCTATACCTTAAATTACATAATTAATTCCTCCCCCTTGTTATGTAACTGGCAGGCATTTGCTTTTTTTTTTTACATTAAAATTGGCTCAAATAAAGACACTGAGTTCAACATTGTCTAACCAGATCCCCCTAAACCAAAATCATTATAATATTGTTAAAGAGCAGCACCAATAGGATAACTTCACAGGTCCAGTGCTATCTTTCCATTTTCTTGAGTTTAGTGTTTAGGTTAACCCAAATTTTTGTACAGATTTGTCCGTTTTCTGTTTTAATGTGTGTATTTGTCCATGCCATTTGCTAACATGATTGTCTAGTTCCACTTCTTAAAAATTCCTACTATAAAATAGCATTGTAGCTAAATTTGTGGCATTGCGGGTGAACACTTTGTGCTTCTGTATTGCTGTTCTGTTCAAGGCCTTTCACAGATAAATAAGAAATTAGAAAAAATATTAAAAGATGATGTGGGAGGAGGCCTGATCACTAATAAAAATAAGGACAAATGAAGCTTTTATTAAAAAAAAAAAAGCCATGTACCAACCTAAATGCCCCTAAATGATTTATGACTAAGGCCTATGTAGGAGACTGAAACACGTCAATTTTTAGGAATTGATTCCTTTTTATGATTTTATGGATTAAATAAAGATCTCAATTTTTAATGCCAAGACATCCTGGTGCCGGACGTTTACTGTCTTCATTTGATTTTGGACGTTTAGTACTATGTGAGTCCGGACACAGATATCTTGATCTCATCCTGTCTATCCTTATGGGATTTTTGGGTTGCAGCCCTTTCTTTGTTGATAAATGCCCTTACTCCTACTCTGTATTGTCATTTAAGTAATCTCAAATCTTGATCTCTCTGCAAATCAAAATTGCGCCTTTGATTTAATTTTTCCTAGTTCTTTTATCAACACATTCTAGGATTTAGATAAATGAATAGGTGGACAACACTAGTTGCTGTTCCAGCAGCGCTTACAGAGGGTGGTGCTTAGTCTCCTACCCTAAAGTGCAAATGCCTGTATAAATAAATTCATAAACCTTCTAAAGTGCCAATATTTTAAATTCTTGTGCAAAATAACACGTAATGCTCCGTGTGAAACAGCTTCAATGAAAATGTGCAATACGCCTTTAAATTATATATATAACATCATATAACATCTTATCACATCTTATAAACTGAAAACCATTTTTTGCAAAGTTTGAAAAGTGCTTGTGCCCATAAAACTTTACACAAAGTCTGTGTTAAAAGTGCTGGTGCAATCCAGTGACAATTTAATTCAAGATGACTTCTTAACTTCTTTAGAACAATATAGTGCCCGTGCCGTGCTGGGTGCTAAGTAAAATAAATGGCTGAGGGTACTAGACCCTGCTTACCAGATCCCTATGACTCTCCACCCGTATGGTGTGGAGAAGTCATACGCGCTTTAGGTCTACAATCCGACCTATGGATATGGTGTCGTCTGCTTCCTTTGTCTCCTTCCTCTGTCACCGTACCATTTGTAAATAAATTAAAGGAAATCTCATTGCGTACCTCTTTTTTTCAATATAGGTTTATTAGCCTCTTTTCCACAGTACAATCTCCAAAAAAACACACTGTGATCGTTTCGTGACTACCGCCGCTGGATGCTGCTGATCACTTCTGCTTCCGCTTGCGTGTCACAGGAACGTGGCCTTGCGCACCTTGCGTTCCAACTGACGCGTTTCGTCACTTCCTGTGACGTCTTCAGAGGTGGGCTAGGATTTAGATACTTGACAGAGCCTGGACACAAATAACAGCATTAAAGTGGGAATATACCGTCCTATGGGTTTCGGCCAAGGAAGCTGACCTCTTCGCCTCTGTTTAATCTGCATCTGCCATGATGCTGCACATGTGATCCATTATGATACCACCCATTGGATGGTTTGCTAGTTTGGTTGAGAGCACAACCAAGGAGACAGCTAGCATGTCAGGCATGCCGGGAATATTAACTCTTCTTTGACACTAAAATCAATGGGTATACTTCCGCTTTAAATCTATACTGTTGGGTTGTTTGCATACAGAAGCTGGGTGTAGGAGGCCACTGGGGTCCTGCATGTAATCTGTGCTCTGCGAACCCCCCTTCCCTTTCACATCAGACGTTTGAGGTGGGAGGAGGGAACTGTACCAATAAATTCAACTTCAGCCTCAGATGCAAACCAATGCTACACTCTGCATTTTCAGAGTTTCTGTCTAAACTGAGCCATTTGGCTCAATACCCCTTTTTTATGGTAAATTTCCATATGTAAAACAAGTAGATCAAGTTAGTGCAACCCATTACTTCCTTCACAGATAATAAGAGTATTTTTTACTGTTGTTTGTTTACAGATTGAGCAGCTCACTAAGGACTGGACAGATAAGTGGACAGATAAAGCAGCCCTTATGGAGCAATATAATGTGGACATTGACCACGGGAAAGCCAGAGTGACCATTGATTCTGGTTTACCTCATCTTATTGCTATGGATGATGATATCCTTAGCACTGGAGTCGTGATTTATCATCTAAAGGTAATGATGTATTCCAAATTATATTTCTGAGTATAAAGCCAGGTATACACAGGCCGAATGTAGGGAGACAAAAAAAAATGGCTGACATTTGGCCCATGTGTATGTTGGTCTGTCTGACAGAAGGCAGCTGTTAGGCCGGCTTCTGTCAGACGTGCATGCTGGAAAACCAGCGCTGATTGGAGTGTTCTGGCGGGGGGGGGCGTCCCCCTGTCAGAACATAACAGCTCAGCGGGGGAGAACACTGCGCTAATGTAGGATCATTAGTACAGTAGCTCCGACCGGAGCTGACAGTTTTTTTCGTGCAACCTGCTGGGTTGCACAAAAGAGACTGTAGTGTGTACCCGGCTTAAGCCTTTTTCTTATTTATATATGCACACATCTGATGAAAACAATGGGTCCCCTTTTGCCAGTATGCGTTGCTCCATGTGGATCAATTTAATTCAATTACAGGAAATGTTACAAAGCTGGTGGGTGTTCAACAGAGTAACCTGGTGTCTTTTAAATGTCTTTTAAGCCATTAGAGAAAACATATTTTCAGGGGACCAGGTTATCGTCCTGTATGTGTTTATTTACAGTAATATAACCTGGTAATTTACATTTAAACTGGGTAAATTAAACTTGCACAGCAGTATATTGTACTTGCATATTCTTCAGATATTTTCATAAGACATTAAAGCCATCATACTGCAGGTCCCTGACAGGGTAGTTTTCTACAGCCAACTAAACCTGATAAGCATAGATTGTTTAATAACTTCCATACCACGCAAATTCCATATGTAAAAATCACAATTTTCTTGCTAGAAAATTATGCAGAACCTTTAAACATTATATATATATATATATATATATATATATAGATATTTAGCAGAGACCCTAGGGAATAAAATGGTGGTCATTGCAACTTTTCATGTCACATGGTATTTGCGCAGCAATTTTTCAAAACACTTTCATGAATAAAAACAAAACAGTAAAGTTAGCCCAATTCTTTTGTATAATGTGAAAGATGATGTTATGCCGAGTAAACCGATACCTAACATGTCATGCTTTAAAATTGTGCACACTCGTGCAATGGCGCCAAACTTCGGTACTTAAAAAATCTCCATAGGCGAATCTTTAACATTTTTTACAGGTTACCTGTTGAGCGTTACTGAGGAGGTCTTGGGCTAGAATTATTGCTCTCTCTCTCTCTAATTTTTGCGGCGATACCTCACATGTGTGGTTTGAACGTTGTTTACATATGCAGATGCGACCTACGTATTTGTCCGCTTTTGCGTGCAAACACGTGGGGCACTTTCATTTTTTTTTATTTGTTTTAATTTTTTTATTTTTACACTTTCCCCTTTAAATTGTTTTTTTTTATCACTTTTATTCCTATTGCAAGATATGTAAACATCCCTTGTAATAGGAATAGTGCGTGACAGGTCCTCTTTATGGAGAGATGTGGGGTCTATAAGACCCCACATCTCTCCTCTAGGCAGGAAAGACTGAGCTAAAAAAAAAAAAAAAAAAAGAAAAACAATCTCGGCCTTTCCAGCCGAGTACTTGGCAATGTTTACTTCCACAGGGCATCATAATGTCGCGCTCAGGCCTCCAAGAGTCATAGAGACTGCCGGAATCCACCTGGCTCTCAGTATTCTCTATGGCTAACTTCCGGTGCCAGCGGATTCCTTCTCTGGCTTGCTAATCACACGGGCAAGCTGGTAGAAGCACCGGAGGGTGGCGGGAGGGGACGCGTGTAAAAACAATCAAGCAGCTGAATAGCCGCTATGATTGTTTTTATGGTGCAGGAAATCACTGGCTGAAAAAAGATGATATCTGAATGATGCCTGTGGCTGCAGGCATTATTCAGATATCCCCACTGAAACATCATATGACATACTGTGGTATGGAAGTGGTTAAGGTCTGTAAAAGAAAACCTTACACAAACCCTGGAAAAACACACAAACTCCATGCAGATAGTGTCTTGGATAGTGATAAACCTACAACCCCAGCGCTGCAGGACTACAATTAGTAACGTGTGAGTGTGTGTTAATTGTTCTAATCACCATTATACTCATATTAATATAATGGTATCAGCTAAATCTATAAATTGTTTTCAGTGATAATTGTATTTTCTGTCTGTGAATGTGTGAGGGGCACTTTTTGGTTTTAAAGGAACAAATTCCAACCTAAACAAGCAATTGGCTAATGAATTCAGGCTCTTTCTATTATCAGACACACAGTGTCTGGGGACTCCCCTTGAATGCCCCAGGCTGTCACAGGGTTTGTTGATAAAGCTAGGAAAAAAGGGAAATATTTTACACAGCATACTAATTTCTATCTCCCCCTATTTCTCTCTCTTTTTTTGTTCCGGCTCTCCCTGGCTGATAGATGAGGCTTTTCTTGTCATTTCTGCTTAGCATTCATTAGGCTCTGCTGTCTTGCTATTCCTGAGAAGGTAAAATGGATTGCCTTGTGTTCCACATTGTGAATGTTTAGACAAAGGCTTTGCAGTTGTAGTTGTGCCGTGCTCACCAAGGTGTCTGTGTTTGAGGTGCAAATTTGTCATCTATTCTGTCCATTTCATTCATTGACTGCTTCGATTTCCTGTTCTGTGATTGTCTAGGAGGGAATAACGAACATCGGGAAGGGTGATCATGATATAGGTAAGAGAAAAGGCTGTTTATGCCAGATTCTATAATTTGACCTATTTCCAGACAATTCAGTATTTTAGCTGCATTCATTACTAGTGTATTGCTGATTTAAAGGCAACGTGTGGCAAAATATGTTCATTTGATTTAAATTTTAACAACAGCTAGTATTTTCTGGCCCTGATTTTTGTGTTTGTGGAGCTTTACAAATGTATATACTGTTTTATTCAGGATTTGTGCCAGAATTCACAGCTTATTGAATAAATTGATGCAATCATTGCTTGCTTGCTTACTGCAGCTAACGTTCAGTAATAAAACAAAACTGTAAATGTGAATATTTACTTAAAATTGTATTCTAGGATGCTCTATAATTTTGTTCAGCCATTAAGTCTAGATTGAATGCCAGTTGGAGAGTTATAATCTAATCGTCCTGTACCTTAAGCGCCGGCCTAATGCATTGTAGAGGAGGGTTGGTCTAAAGGATTTTGAGATAATTAAAATATGCGTTTTGGGATGTATTTAGCCTTCTTATTTAAACCCTAAAAATAAAAAAAACTCCTGAGATCCTGTTCCTTTAAGGCATGCTATAGAGCACAGTGCTTGTGCTATGTCATTTTCCCCTTCCTAACTTGTAAAAAACCTGGTTGATCGTGCCAGTTCCTGTGTCCCCCTTCCTCTGCTGACCACAATAATCATGGCTGCTGAGCCCTGATTACCGTGGTCAGGGTACATAGCTCCATCATCCGCCGATCACCTCTAACAGTCCCCCGTCCCCCCCCTGTTATCATGAGAGCGGCTGTCCTACTGCCCCTCCTGCTGCTATTAAGCTGTAAAATGAAGCTAATATACAAGTATCCCCTCCGTGCATGCTGCCATCCGCTACAGTAGGTTTGTTTTTTAAAAATGAAAAGACTAAATACCTTTTGTCATACTGCAACTGTGCGGTCGCACAATCCCCTTGTGCTGGCCAGCCCTGATCTATGGAGGGACCGAGATCCCCCTCTGCTGGCCGGCTGACGTCACAGGGGAATCCCAGCCCCTCCCACTTCTCCCCATAGATCGGAGCCGGACAGCACAGGGGATCACGTTACTGCACAGCTGCTGTGTGGCAAAAGGTATTTAGCCTTTTAATTTTAAAAAAACAAACCCACTGTAGTGGATGGCAGCATGCCTGGAGGGGATAAATGTAAAGTCACATAGTGACTTTACAATCACTTTAAGTCTGATTCAAAACCGGTATAGTAAAGCTGCATACTGGGGAGCAGGAATCAAATGAATAGGTTTGTGCTCTAAACCTTTCAGCATATGTATAGTCTTGAATATGGTAAAGTAGACCTGAATTCAAAAAGGGAAGACTTGCTCTGTTAAAGGAAACACCTAGAATTATGACTAAACTGTATCCTGAAAATGTACCTTTTGTGCTGAATTACTCCTGAAAATAGCAGTGCACTTCCTGGTATGTGAGGGTGCCTAGGCACTCCTGTGCTTACGGCCTCATAAAATAGCTGTATATCTGCAGTGTGAGATCTAAGGCACAGCTACCTCTGACTGTTAGGAGATTTGGAGTGAGATTTGATTACGTCACTACTGTGCTGCTCGCTGTTCTCTTTGCTGGAGGTTCTGACATGAGGAAGCAAAGCCCTGCCTCTACCAGGATGGCTGTCTCCAGAAAGAGACACAGTGTAGAACAAAGCATGGTAAGTTAATAATGGTGTACAGCTTATAGAGTTCAGTTTCTTTAAAAAGGGGAGTGACCACATACAATTACCACAATCAATCTAGTAGCTTGAGAACTTTGAAAAAAGTCTCAATCACAGACATTGAATTCAGTGTGCTGCAGATTAAAGTGATTCTAAACTTTAATTCTTTTTTACTTCACTTTAAAAAGAAAGTTACACTTACCTGATCTGTGTAAGGGTATTGCACAGAGCGACCCCTTACCACCTATTCTGAGGTCCCCCACTGGCACTCTCTGCTCCTCCTCTTTTGTATGTTTCACCATAGCAAGTCATCTGCTATGAGAGTAAACGTGCGGGCGTGCTCCTGAGCCGGGCTGTGTGTGTGTCCACAGACACACACAACGCAGCTCGGCTTGCCCCTTGCTACCTCCTCACAGGATTCAACCGACAGCAGCTGTAGCCGAGGGTTCCTGCTGCTCTCAGCAAAGCCTTTAAGAGCAGGGAGAGGGGAGAGAAGAGCTGCAAGACAGGCACAGAGCTGGATGGATGGAGAAAATGTTTAGGCAGTGGGAGGGAAGGGGAACAGGTAGTGGAAGCTTTTTTACCTTAATTCAAAGCATGCATTAAGGTAAAAACCTTTAGAGTTTAAAGCCACAAGTGACTTCCAACAAGAGGTTGGTCTCAATCAATCAAATAAACAAATAACACTCTCTGATTTGGGGACCAATTATCACTATTTTAAAACCAAGAGACACTATGCTTCTACATGCATTATATGATAGGCTGACCGGACAGGCCAAGATGACCCCGCTTCTTTTGTCAGTCCAATAGTTGTAGTTATGAAATGATCATATGTTCAGCTTAAATGATGCTTTTGTGCCTACTTTTGTACTATAAGTGGACACCAATAGTATAACGTAACAGCTGGTGGGAAAGAAACCTGCTCAGCCTGGGAATTGATCTGCAAGATCTTTCGAGGTTTATCTAAGAGAGTCCTGGGCCTTCCAACATCGACTTCCCATCAGTTTTGGTAGTCAAGAAAGCCTGATTGAACCATTCTAAACACTGCATTAATGGCAGTGCCAGTGTTACTGCATGGCAGACACTGCTGTAGGGAAGCTAGACTTCCAAGCACCGATGAAATGGTTAGAAGCTACCTAGCCACTGTGTTGGTTATATTGCAGCGTATCCATATTATAAAATATATGTACAATTTAGCAAGGAGGGCTATAATGACTGCAGCAGGTAAGTAGATGAGTCTGGGCACTGAGTGCACTGGGTGCTGAAACTACTTAAATTTCTGTAAATTTTGTTTCCAGGATCAACTACTTGATCTCCTTGAATAATGAAATATTTATTTTTTGATTGTAGCTAGAGGTTTTTTTTTACAGAACTATTTAGGTTCAGTATTTTCAGTGCATTTTTTCCATTTAGAACCCAGTTTAATCACCAAAAACTGCAGCAAAGAAAGTCTTTCTTCTCCATAAATTACAAATTTGGTAAAAAAAAAACTTTTAATTTCTGATCTGTGCTAGGAAAATTATATCTAGAATCTGATTTTTACTTTAGCCAACGCAGACCCTTCTCTTTTATTCTTTTAATTTTTAAAAAATCTTTATAACCCAAACAATCTAGTTCCCTTGGACTCGCAGTGGTGAACTGTTTTGGAGTAGCAAAGTAAACCTGTGGTGGGAGAAGTGTGAGGACTTCCAATGCTGACCTTCTGAAAATGCTGTTTGCTTTGCTGCTATGCTGAACACTAGATTTAATACTCTTAGTCACTGACCTAGAACTAGCATGTGGATCAAAAAAGTCAGGGTACAGTGAGATATCCCTATCTGAACACTTGTTCTGGGTAATAGCGCAAAGCGTTGAAGCCAAGTCAGGCTACTACCATAGAAGATTTCTAAAAAGGCAGTCTACATGAAAGATTTTCTTTCATGTAGACTGCTGGGTTCATGTAGACTGCTGGGTAGACTCTTGCTGGGTTCAACTCTTGAAGTTGAACCCAGAAGATCCCAGATCTCAGAAGTGAACGCTTTGTCATCCAATAAAATGTAAGCACACCTAAACCTATCTAGGAATTATTTTTCCTTCCTTGGGGAACTCTAGGCCTGTGGGGATGTTAAAGGTCCAAACTACTACAGCTTATGTTGTTGACCAAGATTGAGAAATATGCTGACTTTGCTTTTTGGCTGTTAGTGTTACAGGGAGAATGCACTGAGCAGGATCACTGTATAATCGAGAACAATTTTGGAGTTGTAGAACTGCGACCAATCTCAGGAGCTCTCTGCACAGTCAACGGGCAAGAAGTCACAGATGTCTGTCGCCTCTGCCAAGGTCAGTGATTTGTTTTCACCTGCTACATCTAGATAAAGTGAGCTTTTGATTCGCCCATGTGTGGCATCTAATTGTATCTATTTATTAAATGAAGACTAAAAATTAAGATTGCACTCACAGGATGGAAGAGAAATTGGGCATATTAGCAATCACAGTCTGAACATCTGTTCCAGAGGGCCAATAGTCCAGTGATGGCTTGGTAGACTCTGTATATCCCACTGCAACAGGATGGAACCGTGACTGCACGATGGTAGGAATGGCAGGCAGATCCGTCATGTACTGAGTACAGTCGCTGTGTCTCCTGTAATGGAGGGTGGTTGTGTGGCTGCGTGTAAATCAGAGCGGCTCCTCTGGGCTGGCGGACGAGCAGGGAAGTTTTAGGGAGGAATCATAACCAGGCTAGAATGCAAGCCAGCGCTGGTGTGGACACGTGGCGGATGTCGGTATAAATAGCTAAACATCCTACTGTGGCCCTTCCCAGTTTGACAAAGGAGCTAATTCGCTCCGAAACATGTTGCCGTCCCTTTGGTGACATCACCATGCCCGACACCCGTCACGTGTCCACACCAGCGCTGCCTTGTATTCCAGCCTCGTTACAATTTTTTTACCGTGTATAGAGGAGATCCAATAACTTGAGAAGACGTACAGCAGCCATCACTATAGTGGACTTTTAATTTTTACCTCATTCACCATATAGACTTCATGGCTTTTGTGGGGGTTCTTCCTACCCTCTGTTTGCGCTACTGAGATTTTTTCTCCTTTTTTTAGTTAGCTGCTGCCTGCCTGCCAGCACATACCAACCATCACTTTACCCCCATGCCTCTCATTTTTGCCTCCAGGAATGAAGAGACACCTGGTAGTTCTAGGTATTGTGACTCTTCCCCCTAACGCAGGTGGTCAGGCACTATTGCTAACTTCTGTGTATGTCACCTATAGCAGCCCTTTCCCATAAGGCAAGCAGACCTACCGATACTTGGTTGCCCCCAGGTCTCATACACAATGCTGTAGTGCCTGCCTACCACACCAGGGCAGACAGGAACTGAGCACAGCGAACAAGTACTTGGGGTTGGCAGACAGGCAGAGTGGTCCGTGACAGTTCGGGTTCAGGGCAGGCTGAGTTCTGAAAGTAATCAATCACCTGAGATTGTCAACAAGGGATTCCAAACTAGCAGGCAGGGCAGACAAACAGGGACCTTGGAGCATGTGTTACAAACACTATCACATGCGTGAGACTGCAGACTTGGCTGGCTTAAATCCTGTTTGGTCTCCATCTAGATACTGTCCACATTAATCATCTTGCAGATGGACAGACGGACAAGGAGAATGCATCACAGCCAAAACCAGGATGCTGGAATGAGACACCCAGCTGTCATGGAACAGAAGCGTTTACACGTTCCTGACAGGTATGCAGAGCATGTGACTCACTTTCCATCATCCCGCTTGTCAGAGCTGCTGCTTGGCTATTCAGGCACCTATCAGTGTCACACTGGAGCAAGAAGAGAGTCCTCAGCCCTGTGTAAACTCTTAGTAGGATTGACTTGCAGCTTGCACAGGGCTATATCTCTCTGCTGGCAGTGATGAGGAATTGATTAGAAGGTATGTTCAGGTGACAAAAGTTAAAGTGATACTAAAGTCTAAATTATTATTTTTTTTTACCTTAATGGATTGTCTGCATTAAGGAATATGACTCAGGCTGGGTTCACACTGATGCAGCAGGGGGTCCAGTGCATCCCTGTACACAGATTCAGGTACGAATCAGGTCGGAATTTTTGCCTGAATTCGCACCTTAATCGGAACCAAAGACGGAGACGCACAGGAGGACCCTTTTACAATGCGAACCGCGGCCACCCTGGAGCTGTGTGAACCGGCTTTGAGAGCTGGTCACACTCTCCCTTCATGTGAATTGGATACAGGGCAGCCTGCATCCAATTTGCATCGGTGTGAACCATCAGTAACTTCTTTCCAATGGCAAAATAGTTTTGGGCATCTCCACAGCAGGTGTTCTAAATGGCCCTCCTCCCTACAACACTTTGGGCATAATCACATCTACCCCATCTAAAAATTTGCATTGGTGTATGATAGGCCCTATGTAGCAAAAATAGTTGTGACATCTTATATGATGGCAAAACTGAGCTAAGAGGTATTTTTTGTAAACGTAACTCCCAGGTCTTTCACGCAAAATCACCTAGGTCCTGTTCCCATCTATGTTTACAAGGCAGTTGGGCCACGTCATGGTTGAAAAGAGCATGAATATTGGAAATCATGCCTTTTTTATTCCTCTCTGACATAACCTCATCTAAGACCCAGAAGAATGTTAAATGGTTTGTCTTAACGCTCTAACTTGTCTAGACAGCACTTTTTGCGATTCGGCACTGCATCACTTTAACTGACAATTGCGCGGTCATGCAACGATGTACCCAAACAAAATTGGCGTCCTTTTTTTCCCACAGATAGAGCTTTCTTTTGGTGGTATTTGATCCCCTCTGCGTTACTTATGATCACTGCTATAAACAAAAAAAGCGACAATTTTGCAAAAAACATAAAAAATTTCTCTTTCGTTCATTGACGGACGCAGAATCTTATTCTTGACATGTGGGGTTTATGCACCTTTCACTAGGAGTGGACTAGGCAGAACGTAGTTCAGCTAAAAGCAGACACAGCCCCTCCCAGGGGGCAGTCCTCACTTGGCATAACCCCTTCTGCCCTGCTTAGCAACTCAGTTTTTTCTGCCTAGTGCAAGGAGTAGGACCTGGCTCCCTGCTGGGATCTGCGGTTCCCCGTTTTTTTCTTTTTTTTTCTCAAGATTCTGATGAAGAATGCAATCAAGTAGCCGGCTGGGTGACAGGCTGGATATCCTAGATCCAGGTAGTCTCCCCAGCGTGGGCGATGGATGCGAGCCGAACTTTAGCTGTAGGCGGGGTCGGGCCTTGTTCCGTGCGGGGTGGCCGGTGGGTTAAACGTCCTGCCAGCACACTTAGGACCGTGCCCCGGGGCTTGCGCCACGGGTGTTACGTGGCCGGCAGCTCCCCCCCCAACCGGGGGGGTGGCAGGTCTATCGCGGGTGGCTACCCGCTGCGCCCATCCAGAGTAGTGCGTACGCTTCTCCCCTCCCACCCGCGGGGTGTGGGGGGGGGCAGGGCGGGGGGGTGTCCCCCTCCTTAGGGCGTAGGTGGGCCTTATCTTCTCCTACCCCTTCCTGTTTTGTCTCCCGCCCATACCTCCGGGGCTGTAGTTTCCCTGCTGCCTGGCTGTGCTTCCCCTGGGTGGGCTGCGGTGCTGCAGCCGGTGTGTTCTGCGATCCGGCCGCCATTTTCCCTTGGCCGGCCGCGTGTTGTATTGTGGCCATCATTTTGTGGTAGCCGGCCGCGTGCTTTGGCCTCTAGTGCACACGGCAGCCCTGTTGCCCGCTGGCCTCGGATTTGCTGGCTGAATGGGCGGTCCTGGATGTCTTGGCACCGGGCCGTGCCGGATGAGCTTCCTACACGTGGGGGACGCGGAGCAGCAGCAGGGTGACACACGGGCAGCTACAGCAGCGCTAGCAGCAGCACCTCCCGGGGTCGGTGTGGTGAGTCCTCCTGGGTGCCTCTTGGACCCTAGTGCGGCAGCTTGTGGGGTGGTGTGGGGTCTCTGGCCTGCGGGTGTTTCCAGGGTGCGGTGCAATGGCGGCCGAAGCAGGTGCTTCCCAGCCAGAAGTCTCCGGTGGGGATCAGGGAGCGCTGGGACATGTGGTTCCGCTGGACAAGTTAACAGCCATCCTGGAAGAATTCCTCTCCCGGGTGGAGCCGATCCGTGACCGTGGGGTGGCGAAGAAACGGCCACCCCTTCCCCCGTCCTCTATTGAGGACTCGAAACCTGAGGGGGGCTCCGCTGTGTTGGGGACCCCCCTGGAGTTATCGGAAGGCGAGCTCGGGGACCCCTCTGATGATGAGGATGAGCCCTTGGGGCCACCACGGCTCGTGAACGGGCTCTGGTGGGCCCTTTGATCTCAGCGTTCCGTGAGACGCTGAAACTGGGCCCGGTTGCGACACAGAGGGCGGCGTACACTTTTGGATCGCATAGGCCAGCCCGGGCCCCTAAGGTGTTCCCTTATTTGTCATATTTTGATCAGTTTGTTTACAAGGACTGGCAACGACCTCAGGGTTCATTCGCCATGCCTAAACATTTTTCTGTGCGTTAACCCTTTGATACCCTGTTGCAGAAGTGGTCGTCTCCTACGGTGGACCCACCGGTGGCCCGTCTGAACAAGGCGACCACTATTCCATTGGAGGGCTCTCCATCCTTTAAGGACCCGGCCGATAGGAAGACTGAGGTGGTGTCCAAGGCAATGTTCCTGGTGGCAGGGTTGGCCATTTGGCCGGCGCTGGCGGCACAGGCCCTTACGGAATGGGCGGCTCTTGTGCACCAGGCTTTGGTGGCTCTCCAGGCCCCTCCGGAACCTGTGCAGATGGCAGACCAGCTGATTCAGGGCCTTAAGTACCTCTGTGATGCGGCCCTCGACATGGCTCCCATGCTGTCGAAACTCTCCATGTTCGCAGCATGTCTGCTGTGGCTTAGATGCTGGTCGGGAGACCAGGCGTCAAAGAATGGCCTGACGGACCTGCCTTTTGAGGGTGGTCAACTTTTTGGGCCTTCCCTGGATGAGATCATTAAGAATTACACTGGGGGGGGGAAGCCTAGAAGGGGTAAGGAGCCCCGGCGTAGGGCGGGCCCTTCCTTCCCTACTCAAAGGAGGTTTTTTTTGTGCGCCCCACACCTCAAACAAGGTCTCTCAGCCCGCCAAGGCCTCCACGGGGGGCCAGAAGTGTCCCTGGCAGCGTAAGGCCCAGAAGGCGGAGGAGAAGTCCTCCTCCGCATGATGGGTCTCTTCGCCAGCTGTTCGGGTAGGGGGGTGGCTCTTGCGGTTCGCGGACCGGTGGACCTCTCACATCTCGGATCTTTGGGTGCGCGAGGTGGTTTCACCCGGGTACAAGATAGAGTTCCGTACCCAGCCCCCGGACAGGTTCTTCGCCTACAATCTGAGGTTTCCCCCGGGGCGATGGCAGGCCCTGTTTGGGGCCGTGAAAGTCCTGCTCTGCCAGGGAGTGATTGTGCCGGTCCCCTCTGCGAAACGTTTCTGCTGTTTCTATTCAAATCTTTTTGTGGTTCCGAAAAAAGATGGGGTCAGGCCTGTATTAGACCTGAAGGCTCTCAACCTCTTTGTGAGGTTGCGTAAATTCAGAATGGAGTCTGTCTGCTCTGTGGTGGCGCTTCATCAGGGAGACTTCTTGGCCTCCTTGGACATCAAGGACATGTATCTGCACGTGCCCATATGTGCGTGTCACCAGCGTTTTCTGCGCTTTGCGGATCTCCACTACCAGTTTGTGGCCCTTCCATTCGGTCTGGCCTCAGCTCCGCGAGTCTTCACCAAGCTCCTAGCTCCAGTACTGGCTCTGCTGCGGCAGAGGGGCATAGCGGTGGTGGCCTATCTCGATGACCACCTCTTGCGGGCGGAGTCGGCCTCAGCCTTGAGGGACAGTGTGGCCATCACCCTTGGTTCCCTGCGTGACTTCGGCTGGGTGATCAATCTTCCGAAGTCGGTGCTGACTCCGTCACGCTGGTTGGAATATCTGGGCTTGGTCCTGGACACGGAGCGGGCGAAGGTGTTTCTTCCTGCCGCCAAGGTGTTGATGCTCCAAGTAGCGGTGCGGGCCCTGCTGTCCCAGCGGTGGTCCTCCCTAAGATTTTGCATGAGGGTGTTGGGGCTGATGGTGTCCACCTTCGAGGCGGTACCGTATGCCCAAAGTCACACCCGGTCCCTAGAGCGGGCAATTCTGCTGCGGTGGGACAAGTCTCCATTATCCCTGGATCAGGTGATTAGGTTGGATCGCCAGACCCGATTTTCCCTCGCCTGGTGGCTGCGGGCCCCGGCCTTGTGGCTGGGGAAGTTGTTTCTGCCCGTGGAATGGACGGTGGTCACGACGGATCCCAACCTATCCGGCTGGGGGGGGGGGGTCTTGGGGCTGTTATTGACCCAGGGTCGCTGCTCCCCGGAGGAGTCCCGTCTCCCTATCAATGTGCTGGAACTTCGAGTGATCAGGCTTTGCCTCTCCCACTGGTCGGGGAGGTTGCACGGTCGGCCTGTTCGGGTCCAGTCAGACAACGCCATGGTTGTAGCTTACGTGAATCATCAGGGTGGAACAAGGAGCGCAGCAGCAGCGTCAGAAGTGGCCCACATTCTGAGGTGGGTAGAGCTTCATGTGCCAGCAATCTCCGCCGCTCACATTCCGGGCATCGAAAATTGGCAGGCGGACTACCTCATTCGCCAGAGGCTGGATCAGGGAGAGTGGTCCCTGCACCCGGAAGTGTTCCGCCAAATTTGTCAAAAGTGGAGCACACCAGACGTGGATCTACTGGCGTCCCAGCTCATTCGGAAGGTGCTGGCCTTCGTGAACAGAACAAGGGATCCGTTGGCAGACATGGCGGATGCCCTCGTGGCTCCGTGGTCTTGGTATCAACTTCTCTATGCTTTCCCTCCGCTTCCGCTGCTCCCGCGCCTATTGCACAGGATAGAGGCAGAAGGGATCCCAACCATTCTGGTAGCGCCAGATTGGCCTTGATGTCCTTGGTATGCCGACATGGTGTGGATGGTGGTCAATGTTCCCTGGCGGCTCCCGCTTCGCGAGGATCTGCTTTCACAGGGACCCATCTTGCACCCTGCTTTACCCTCGCTGGCTTTAACGGCCTGGCTATTTAGTCCCAGGTGTTAAAGGATAGGGGACTCTGTGAGTCAGTAATCCCCACTATGCTCAAGGCACGTAAGGCCACTTCGCGTAAGATTTATCACCGCACCTGGAAGACTTACATTGCCTGATGGGAGGTGGGGGGATGGAACCCCCGTTCTTTCTCAGTGACTCGGGTGCTGGCCTTCCTCTAGCAAGGCGTAGATCACAAGTTGGCATTGAGCATGCTTAACGGACAGATTTCTGCCCTGGTGATTCTTTTTCAGCGTCCTTTGGCAATTCACTCATTGATTCGTACCTTTGTTTAGGGGGTTCGTCATGTCGCTCCCCAGGTACGGTCGCCTTTGGCGCCTTGGGACCTTAATTTGGTCCTCTCAGTGCTTCAGAAGCCGCCTTTCGAAAATATCAGGGAAATTTCCCTGCAGCTGCTTTAGCAGAAAGTGGCTTTCCTGGTGGCTATTACATCCTTTAGGCGGGTGTCTGAGCTGGTGTCTCTGTCCTCCGTACTTGGTCCTACATAGAGAAAAGGTGGTTTTGCGCCCTTCTCCTTCCTTCTTACCGAAGGTGGTCTCTTCTTTTCAAATCAATGAGGACATTGTCCTCCCTTCACTGTGTCCGCGCCCATCTCATCCTAAGGAGGTTGCTTTGCACTCCCTGCATGTGGTTAGGGCTCTGCGAGTGTATCTGGCGGCCACGGCCTCTTTTCGGAGGTTGGATGCTCTTTTTGTCGCGGGGGATGGCGGCCTCTTTGGCCACTATTTCCCGTTGGATACGACAGACAGTGACCCGTGCGTATGCTGTCCAGGGCCAGGAGCCCCCCTTTCCGGTCACGGCTCACTCTACCAGGGCGATTAGTACTTCCTGGGCTTTCCGACATCAGGCGTCGGTTTCTCAGGTGTGCAAGGCCACTTTTTGCTAAAATACATATATTAAAAAAAATATATAAAAAAACAAATTTATTCATCAGTTTTGGCCAATATATTCTTCTACATATTTGTGGCAAAAAAAGATTGCAATCTGTGTTTATTGATTGGTTTGCGCAAAAGTTGCAGCATTTACAAACCATGAGAACTCATTTATGGCATTTTTACTATTATTTTTATTTTTTTACTGGTAATGGCGGCGATCTGCGATTTTTATCGGGACTGTGCTATTGCGGCGGACATGTCGGACATTTTTGACATTTTTTTGGGACCAATGACATTTATAAAGCGATTCGATCTAAAAAAAATAGCCACTGATTACTGTGTAAATGTCACTGGCGGGGAAGGGGTTAACCTGCAGGGGGCAATGAAGGGGTTAACTGTGTTCCCTAAGTGTGGTCTAACTGTGTGGGGGCTGGGCTGGCAGGGGCAAAACAGATCTAGCTGATCCCGGTGACAGGTAGTCAGAGCGGGGAACCGCCGTGTTGGTGGTTCCCCGCTTTTCTCCTATTGTAAGCGATCGCGGGTCGCTGGCGGACATAGTCTGCCCGACACGTGGTGGGCACTCACCCCCTAGCTGCGACCCTGTGACCCCTTTTCATCAAGAGAGCGGAATAAAGCACTGCATCGTCCCGACTACAAGAGTCTGGATCCGCCAGGTGCTTGGACTGATAGCCGCCTCAGTCTCTCAGCGAGCTGCTGAGAGACTGAAACGGCCGCTCCGTGCCCCTCCACAGCCTAGCACTCCAGTGTGCATGGGGGAGCACAGTGGAGGGCTTGCTGATTGACAGCCAGCAACTCTCCGCTCGGGGATCTGTGAGAACTGAGGCATCGTGGTGTTCAATCACTTGGTTTTCAGTGTGGAAGCACCGAGAGACAGATGCAGCATTGGACCGATGCTGCATCCACCTAGGGAAGTATAAATCTGGGATAAAATGAAATCCCATACTTCTCTTTTAACATTTCACAAAAAACATCTTGCAGAGAATAGATTTCTTCATTTTTATTAGTTGTTACCTAGAATGTTAGAATTGTCATTCATATTTTTATATATACATTGTGGCAGAGCGTTGCCCTGATGGTAGGAAGGGCCCAGGATTCTCAACCTGCCAGGTTGAGGGGCTCCAGAGGTGTTGCGCATGTGAGAGGAAGCTGGCTTTTCAGTTTCCTTATTTGTTAAAGTCCACTTCGGGATCTGGAGCCCAGGGATCTCTTAGAGACAGCATTCTTGGAGGAGTGCTTTTTGGATACAATCCAGATCCCTGCAAAAGTGAGTTCAGCTGTTAAGTGAACTGTGTTTGCTGCATGAGACTGTGCAATCTGTGTGCAGGTGAGGAGGAATGGCAAGTGAAAAGGAACGAGCCTTCAAAAGTCACTGTTCCATTTTGTTCTGGCTGGACAGCGCAAAAGTGTTGTAGACTGTCTGTGAGGATAAAGCAAGAGTGGGATCCTGATGGAGTATATTGCAGACTGTTCTTTGCTTCACATAAAGGGGAAGTGCATGCTCTTGCTCCTAGCAACGCTGGTACAAGGAGACCAGCTATCAAGATGCATGCTGTTGCCCCTAGCAGCGCTGATGCAAAGAGACCGGCTATCAAGGTGCATGCTGTTGCCCCTAGCAGTGGTAGTGCAAGACTGCACCAACAAAAGTGGTTGCCGTGGCAACGAAGAAGTAATTCGGGTCATAGACTTTTGTAGTCCTATGTCACCCAAGGATGCCATTGTGGGCTATCTGGAGAACTTTGAATTCTGGGCGGTAGTTGAAAACTAAAAACCACTGGGCTGAGTTGGTACAGCCGCTTATTACTGAAGAATACAGAAAAGTTTACAGCGAGATGATTGCTAACAAAGGTGACTATGACAGCTATAAAGCCGCAATCCTGGATAAAGAACGCTGGAAAAATTCCAGAAGGAGTGAGCAACAGCTTGAGATGAGTGTGGTCGCCCCTAGCAACGCCGGTGATATCAGTCCCAGGAATCGCAAGCCAAAGGTATCACCTACATAGGATTATGACAAGCGTAAAGCAACACATCGTCCCAGAAAGAAAAGCCAAGTTGTTTGGGAAAGCCAGCAAAAAGTCAATGTTGCGTAGGAAAATTTTTTGTCTGCAGGCCCAGGTTTCTGTGCAAATATGTTTGCAGTCACCCCTAGCAACAGTGAGGAAGTACCTGTTGTGCCTGCAGGGGGTGCTAAGAAGTTCGGAAGGGCTGCTGCAGTTCTATCCTGTGGCCACCAGGGAGAGTTGGCCAGTGAAAGTGCGATAGAGGCTTCATGAGACCGCATACTCAATTGAAGATGGTGACCCCTACTACTGCGATGGCTAAGACTGTCTTTAATGAAATGTTGGCTGGAACCGCTGATTTCATGCTGCAAAAGACTGGTTTACGAGACTGTCCATGATGATGTGAGAGTGACCCCAGTTAGTGGGGCCACTGAATATGCTCTTGAGAGTGACTTTTCTCTGTACAGTAGGGAGGCAGGGGTTAAAGTCCAATTTGCACCTGTGCATGCTTCTCAAGAGGGGAATAATGCTGTGTTTAATGTCTGTAAGGTCCAAGTTAGTAGTGGGCTGGAACAGCCTACAAAAGGTAAAAATGCTGTCAAGGTTTATAATGCTGCATGTGCTGCTGTTGGGAAAACCCCAGGTTATGGTAAAGCTGAAGTGATAGACGGGTCGTTGCCCATAGCAACGAGTGGTCAAACAGCACAGTTGTCACTGGAAATCTCCAGGAACCTTCATGTATTTGAACCAGAGGTTGCTCTGGACAACTGCAATGTCACTGTGGGGGAACAGAGTGGAACTGCACCTTTTAATGGAAATGTAGTAGTGCAATCTGCTAGTAGTGAAAACGTGGCGGGAGATAATGGGTTGATGCAACGTGTGGAAAATGCAAAGATGTGTGAGGTTTATGAAGCGCCACCCAAGCAAGGAGCTGGATGTGGTGTATTGCAAACTATGGTGTTAAAATCTGTATTGCCAATATCTGACATGATTCCCAATAACTTGTGAAATAAGTCGGCAGCTAAGCCCGTCTGCTTGCATGTGTCTCCTTGTTCAGATGGTTCATTGCTGAGGAATCCCAATGAAGGGAGCACATGTGCAATGGATTGGGCGGGTATGGCCAGGCCGACATTAGCAACCGTGGAAGACAGGAATGTTCAGGAGAAATGTGTTTATTACCATGCTGACAATGTTTATGATGATGTTATTGAGAAGTGTGGTACTGACAAGTGCAGGGTTGCAGATGCTGTGGAGCCTTTTTTTTGTCCAGACCTCATTGGACGGATTTAGTGCTACAGATTAATGCTTGTTACGATGAGTTGGCTAAGAAAATAAGTGCAATGCTAGGTGGAATTTCAGGGGCATAGAGGAGAAAAGCGGGGAAAATCAGAGGGTACCCCTTAAGTTCAGAAGAGGTGCAAAACCCCATTAGGATGCAGGCTAGGGCGTGCGTTGAAACACACCCGAGAGAAAGAGTGGGCCCACGCAGCTGTCAGCTGGCGCAGAGGTCACCGCTCAAGAGTGTGGCCTGGTGTGTCCCGCCCCCTACGGGTTCGGAACGGGGGGGGGAGGATATGTGGCCCTGCTAGGGTTTAGATGGTAGGAATGGCCCAGGATTCTCAACCTGGCAGGTTGAGGGGCTCCCGAGTGCACAGAAAGAAGAAAAAAATTTGTGCAAAAGGGGACCTGAGACTGCAGATGGTAAAGGGTGGGGAATGAACAGTGACAAGGAAGACAAAAAAGGCAGGCAAAAAAGAGGGGCTCCCGAGGAGTTGCGCATGTAAGAGGAAACTGGCTTTTCAGTTTTCTCATTTCTTAAAGCCAACTTTGGGATCTGGAGCTCAGGGATCTCTTAGAGATCCGGGTGGGATGAGATCCCCAGTCCTGGGTCCGGGTTTTGTGGCCTACCAGGACCATGATTATACAGCTGGGTGGAGGCCTGTTAAGGCAGTCGGGACCAGGCTTCTGGGTCACACAATTGGGAGACTGCTTCAGAGAGGGAGACAGGTAGTCTCCAGGGGTCTAAGGCTGCAGAACGCAGCCTGGTCGACCACATCTGCAAGGAGGCAAGTGTGTGACCCGTGATCCCAAAGTATCGGGTCGCTTATAAGCCAGGAGGGCTAGAATGTCGTTGTAGCCAGGAGAGCTACTGACTGTTTATAAGCCAGGAAGGCTAGGGTGTCGTCGTAGCCAGGAAATCTACTGACCGTTTATGAGCCAGGAGGCCAAAGGTTTTCGTTTGAACATTGATGTTGACAACCCCCTGCGAGGGAAACCCTTTTGACCTTTGTTTTGAACTTTATTTTTAATAAACATCCCTCAAACAGAGATCCTGGCTGTCGCAACCTCACTGAGAACGCACCTACCACAAGAGCTAAATACCCCCATGTCACAATATATATAAAGCAAGGTCCATAAAGACATGGATGAGCGAGTTTGGGGTGGAGGAACTTGACGGGCTTGCACAGAGTCCTGACCTCAACCCGATAGAACACCCTTGGGATGAAGTCGAGCAGAGACTGCGAGCCAGGTCTTCTCATCCACATCAGTGCCTGACTTCACAAATGCGCTTCTGCAAGAATGGTCAAACATTCCCATAGACACACTCCTAAACCTTGTGGACAGCCTTCCCAGAAGAGTTGAAGCTGTTATAGCTGCAAATGGTGAACCAACTCAATATTGAACCCTACGGACTAAGACCGGGATGCCATTAAAGTTAATGTGCGTGTAAAGGCAGGTGTCCCAATACTTTTCACAATATAGTGTATATGGCCTCCATGAGATTACACAAGCAACATCATAATTTTAAGAGCAGGGTTGTAACTTATTTCCCTTTTGTCCATTATTCCATTATTATATTTTTATTAAAAGTTTCCAAATATGTATAGACCTGAAATAAAAAGAAAATCAACGTAGTAAGGGACTGTTTACACCAGCGAGCTGAATACACAGCTGCTTGTGTGTGCTGGAAAATACAATACCAATGCTCTGATCCCAGTAAATCGCACTGTTTACTTTTTACCCCCACAGGACAGTAGTGCCGACTCAAGGTAGGTTGAACAGAAGTAACCGCTATGGTAGAGGAGGGCTTAATGTAAGGGGGCTGGCTAGCCATCTACCCCAAATCTTGTAGAATACCTTACTCCTTTTCCTGAGATCAAATGTAATTTTATATAAGGGCAGTGCATCATTTATTAGTTTCAACCATAGCATTTTGTTCAGAGTCTGTGAGCACTTCCACAGCAGCAAGAGAGACTTCCTTGCATAGAAAAGAAGGATATGAAGAAGTCTCCTTGCCAAGGTCGACAGTGATAGGTTCCCAAAAATTCCTAAGAGGCAATTCTTGGGGTTAATAATGTTGGGGAGGCCCAGAGCTAATGAGAGGAAGGAGCCCAAATCTTTCCAGAAGCACTGTACTATTGGGCACATCCAAAAACAATGCATAAAGTCTACCTGCTGACCGCATCCCCTAAAGCATGTGTCTGTGGGTAGTAGTCCCATTTTATATAGCCTGCTTGGGGTAAGGTGGGATTGGTGGAAGACCTTAATTTGAATAACTCGGTCTCTAGAGGAGATGACCGATGATTTAAAGGTTTCAGTGAATTCCGACCAATCTTCTTCAGTAATTTGTATGTCCATGTTTGACCACTTAATTTGGGCAACCCGGAACCTAGGATTGGTGTCTGCAATTTGGGACATATAGTGAGTTGAGATAAGTTTAGTAATGGCGGTGTCCCTTAGCAATATTTCCAGTGAAGTCATGTGAATTGGGTTATCTAAGGTACCAAATTGCGCCCTAATTGCGTGTCTCAGTTGGTAGTAATAAAAGACATATGAATTTGGGAGTTTAAACTCTAGTTGTAGTTGTCGAAAGGATTTAAAGCCCTGTGCATCAAAAAGATGACATAAGCATTTGACTCCCCTAGAGGACCACCGTACTGGATCTGGAACAGATACCAGCTCGCTAAGAGTACTGTTAAACCATAGGGGTGCATTTGGTGAGGCACACCAAGATTCCTGAGCATATTTCTTTTTAATTGACCGCAATAAAGTAGTATAGCTACCCCAGGACGATCAGGGACACAGTCTCTATAGATCACATTATGAAGAGTCTCCATAGAGGATACAATGGCTCCCTCTGTACTGGTACAAGCGTTATTGGTATCTGGATGTAACCAGTCATGTATGGACACCCGCTGTGAGTCAAAGTATAGGCAAAAGTTAGGAAATGCAAGACCGGCTAGATGGGGAGTCAAAGTGTCTCGAGAGCAATCCTAGGTGGACTCCCCTGCCAGAGGAACGTGGTGCAGATAGAGTCAATACATTTAAAGCTAGACTTTGGAACCCTACACGGGGAGTTGGCCAAGACGTAGAGCAGTTTGGGGAGATAAATCATTTTAATTATGTTCCACAGGACAGTTCTATTCACCATAGTGGCATTGCAATGTGGTGGTTCACATCGCAACCCATGACCCTGAAAAAAATATTGCGTGCAGTACTTTTTTCAGTGCACACCATAGCAACACTGTGGTGTAAACCAACACCATTGGAAACAAGGCAGTTTGCTTGGTCTGTGCACATCAGCTGTGTTTACTCTTTTTAAATCATGACAACAGAAACTTCCCAAATCACCCTGATCAAAAGTTTACATACCCCAGTTCTTAATACCATGTATTGCCCCCTTTAACATCAATAACAGCTTGAAGTCTTGTGGTATTTGTGGATGAGGCTCTTTATCTTCTCAGATGGTAAAGCTGCCTATTCCTCTTGACAAAAAGCCTCCAGTTCTTGGAAATTCTCAGGCTGTCTTGCATGAACTGCACGTTTTGAGACCTCCCCATAGTGGCTCAATTATATTGAGGTCAGGAGACTGAGATGGCCACTCCAGAACCTTCACTTTATTCTGCTGTAGCCAATGACAGGTCGACTTGGTCTTGTGTTTTGGATCATTGTCCTGTTGGAATGTCCAACTACGTCCCATGTGCAGCTTCTTGGCTGATGAATGCAAATGTTCCTCCAGTATTTTTTGATAACATACTGCATTCATCTTGCCATCAATTATGACCAAATTTCTTGTGCCTTTGTAGCACACACATCCCCAAAACATCCGCGATCCACCTCCGTGTTTCACAGGCCTTGTTGACTCCTCTCCAAACATAGCGTTTATGGTTGTGGCCAAAAAGCTCAATTTTGGTCTCA
This sequence comes from Glandirana rugosa, assembly GCA_018402905.1. Lineage (NCBI taxonomy): Eukaryota > Metazoa > Chordata > Amphibia > Anura > Ranidae > Glandirana > Glandirana rugosa. Next base: position 195,819 of record BLSH010552894.1, on the reverse strand, counting down.
TAACTCCAAATTACTTTGTGCCAGAAGGTTTGAGGCTTGTCTCTGTGCTGTTTGGCGTATTGTAAGTGGGATACTTTGTGGCATTTGCGTAGTAATGGCTTTCTTCTGGCGACTTGACCATGCAGCCCATCTTTCTTCAAGTGCCTCTTTATTGTGTATCTTAAAACAGCCCCACCACATGTTTTCAGAGAGTCCTTATTTCACCTGAAGTTATTTGTGGGTTTTTCTTTGCATCCGGAACAATTTTCCTGGCAGGTGTGGCTGAAACCATAGTTGGTCTACCTGACCGTGGTTTGGTTTCAACAGAACCCCTCATTTTCCACTTCTTGATTAGAGTTTGAACACTGCTGATTGGCATTCTCAATTCCTTGGATATCTTTTTATATCCCTTTCCTGTTTTATACAGTGCAACTACCTTTTCTTGCAGATCCTTTGATGTAAACTTTTGATCAGGGTCATTTGGGTAGTTTCTGTCGTCATTATGATTTAAAAAGAGTAAACACCGTTGATTGATAATAAATGGCTTCAGCCAAACACTAACCATGAGTAAAAGAAAAGTTTTTGTGTTATCAATCATATTCTTTGAAAAATGGCCAAGAAATCATAAATTCTGCCAGGGTATGTAAACTTATGAACACAACAGTATTTCTTATTGCCACTTACTATATAATTTCCCCTGACAATTAGAATACAGAGATCAAAGCAGTAATTTGTACAGACATTCTCTATTAATCTCAGCTTACTGTGCACTCTAGGAATTACTAGCAGCCTCCTTTCCGCCAAGCATAACAGCTAATGCCAGAGAAGTGGGAAGGAGAATGCATTCAAACAGAAAGCTAATTAGCTGATGTTAAAGGAACAGCGTCATCAGAATTTTGTGCTGCATACAGGCATGTTTAAATATTGATTTATAGTTAGATGCATTGTCATTTTCCATGTTTTGGTAGCTTTTCACATGCCTTTGTACTCATTATTGATTACTCCAGGCACAGGGTTGTCTTTCTTTACCCCCCCTCCCTTCTTTTTATTATAGCGTGTGTTTGTATTATATACTTTATCAAAAGAGACAGGCTTTAGTCACACCTAAAGCTCCATTCACACTTGTGCAACCTATAAAGTTGCATGACAAGTCGCAGTCCATGTATTTCAATTGCAGCACTTAAAATCTATGCTACTTAAAGGAGTTACAAAAACAGAAGGTTTTTCATCTTAATGCATTTTATGCAGCCTCCCCAGCACCCCCTAATTACTTACCTGAGCCCCTTCTCTCTCCAGCAATGTCAACAAGTGTCTTAGTCGTCCACCCCTCCTGATTGGCTGAGACACAGTAGCAGCGCCATTGGCTCCCGTGGCTATCAATCAAAGTCAGTCAGCCAGTGAGGAGAGAGAGGGGGCGGGGCCAGGTCAGGGCTCCGTGTCTGAATGGATACACCGAGCTGTGACTCGGCTCGGGTGCCCCCATAGCAAGCTACTGGCTTAGGGGGCACTCGATAGGAAGAGGGGCTGGGAGCAGCAAAGGGGGATCTGAGAAGAGGAGGATCCAGCCTGTTCTGTGCAAAACCAACTGCACAGAGGAGGTAAGTATAACATTTTTATTATTTAAAAAAAAAACAATCCTTTACAATCACTTTAAAGTTGCAGCGACTGTAAAAAGATCAGCAGACAGATCCCCCAATGAGCAGGCAGATCCGCTTGACGGATTCCACTCCATCTGAAACAGAATCACAGTAAAGCTGGATACACACAATACAATTTTTGTTGTTTAATTTCCTTTAGATTTAACTTCATCTATGTAGTGCAAGGGCCTGCCTGAAGTGTTTAGGTTTGACCTCATATTATGTGGATTTGGTAAATCTAAAGGAAAGTTGTATAAGAACATTGAATAGTGTATAGCCAGCTTACACAGTGGAAATCAAATGTTCTTAGAATGACATGTACTCTTAGATGGATATATTATTTACTAGACAGTGCTCTATCATCTTTATTGAATATGAAGTCATGGTGCATTATACGTTGTTTTTTTTCTCTTTAGGAGCTGTAATTGTATTAGGAAAGTCTCACAAATTTCGATTTAACCACCCAGCAGAGGCTGCTGTCCTGAGGCAAATGAGATCTGTAAGTTATCACCGTAAAAATAATCCCTTCATATGGTATGCTACTGAATATGACACTGATTACATTTTTCAAATGACATCATCCAATGTAACACATTTATAAGACCACACCATGTTCTACACTGTGATCTTGAAATCGCCCTTAAAGCATTACAAAGAAATGTACAGCAGATTATCTTGCTGTGGTTTGATTTCATTGATTTGATGATTGGGTGAAATCTGAGGGACACTACTGCTTAGACAGTGGGTTTCATTTATCAGTGTCTGAAGCAAGAGTTCCTTGTACTTAGTATAATGAGCAGTTGAAAACTGATGGAGTTCTTTTTTTATTATTATTTAAACATTATGCTCCTCAGACTCAATGGCATGATACTTTTTTATATAGATTTTTTTTCTAAATTTAGTAAAACATAAATGCTAAAATATGCTATTGTAGGCAGCTTGCTGACTGCTTTCTATTCCCAGCTATGTGTTAACCATATATGCCAACAAACAAGACAAAGGAGAGAATATTTGATGTCTTTGTAACTACACCCATGGCCAAAAGTTTTGAGAATAACACAAATATTAATTTCCACAAAGTCTGCTGCCTTTTTATGATGGCTATTTGCATATACTCCAGAATGTTATGAAGAGTGATTGGATGAATTGCAATTAATTGCAAAGTTCCTCTTTTCCATGAAAATTAACCTAATCCCATAAAAAAACATTTCTGCTGCATTTATGAAGAAGGCTTCAGGGAGCCCAAGAAAGTCCAGCAAGCGCAAGGACCGTCTCCTACAGTTGATTCAGCTGCGGGATCGGGGCACCACCAGTGCAGAGCTTGCTCAAGAATGGCAGCAGGTAGGTGTGAGTCCATCTGTACACACCATGAGGAGAAGAGTTTTGGAGGATGGCCTGGTGTCAAGAAGGGCAGCAAAGAAGCCACTTCTCTCCAGGAAAAACATCAGGGACAGACTGATATTCTGCAAAAGGTACAGGGATCAGACTGCTGAGGACTGGGGTAAAATCATTTTCTCTGATGAATCCTCTTTCCAATTGTTTGGGGCATCCGGAAAAAAACATTCCAGAGAAGAAAAGGTGAGCGCTACAATCAGTCCTGTGTCATGCCAACAGTAAAGCATCCTGAGACCATTCCTGTGTGGGGTTGCTTCTCAGCCAAGGGAGTTGGTTCACTCACAATTTTGCCTAAGAACACAGCCATAAATAAAGAATGGTACAAAAACATCCTCTGAGAGCAACTTCTTCCAACCATCCAAGAACAGTTTGGCGATAAACAATGCCTTTTCCAACATGATGGATCACCTTCCCATAAGGCAAAAGTGATAATTAAGTGGCTTGGGGAACAAAACATCAAAATGTTGGGCCCATGGCCAGGAAACTCCCCAGATCTTAATCCCAGAGCTTGCAGTAAATCCTCAAGAGGTGGGTGAAAAAAAAACCCCCCACAAATTCTGACAAACTCCAAGCATTGATTATGGAAGAATGAGCTGCCATCAATCAGGATGTGGCCCAGAAGATGATTGACAGCATGCCAGGGTGAATTGCAGAGGTCTTGAAAAAGAAGGGTCAAGTTCAACACGGCAAATATTGACTCTTTGCATAAACTTAACCCTCATACTCACGCGCCAATTATCGTACAACAGCACGTCCAACTTTTGTCCAAATTGGCTGTCCGTGGTTTTGTCTAGCGTACTGACGGTAGTCAAGTAATCATCCAACAAGGCCGAACGTAGTGATGGGTTACAAGTTTATAAAGAGGAAGTTCAGGTGAATGTGATTTGTGAATTACGAAAGCAGGTTTACATGACCGAACACTTCCTGGCTTCCGAACATGCGTGTTTGTACTCCAATTTCTGTACACACGAGCCGAAAATTGGCCAACAAAAGTTTTCTAGTCTTCTCAGACAATTTCTGTTGGACGATAATTGGAAATTGGCTGTTGAATCGTGCGTACTAACAGTTGGATTATCGGACTACAGGCTGTTGTACGACTGTTGTTGGCTGATAATTGTACTGTGTGTATGGGCTTTTAATGTAATTGTCAATAAAAACCTTTGTCACTTATGAAATTCTTGTAATTATACTTCAGTATACCATAGTAACATCTGACAAAAAGATCTAAAAACACTGAAGCAGCAGACTTGTGAAAATGAATATTTGTGTCATTCTGAAATCTTTTGGCCACGGCTGTATAGTGAATCTTACCTCCTCTCATCATCACCTGCACACACTTTATCCTGTCATTAATTTCTGAACTGAATGTCCAGAGGTAGCCAGAAAAGGGAAGTAAAATGAGAAGAAAATGATTGCGGTTTGTAAAGTTAGAGGTTTAGTCTATCCTGTACCTCACAGCCGTAGGTACTGCCTTACAGATTCCATTATGGTAATCCTGATTGACACCTGGTGTTTTTGGTTCCATTATGGAAATCCTGACTGACACCTAGTAGTTGATCAACACCTATGCGCTTCTGTTACCTTGCATTAAATTTAACATGATGCGTTTCTGCCACGTTTGAGTTGCATTTTCCCCGTGTCACTTCCCACTATTCTAATGCGATTTTCATGTGATTCTAGTGCACCTTGCACTAGATTTGGGATGCTTAGGGAGGAGAGTTGAGGGTTAAAAAAAAATCCATCAAATTCGCATAGGAATGAAGGGCATTTCAATGGAGGGATGCATATTTGGTGTGCGTTTTTTTTTTTTTTGTCTTGTTTTTTTTTTATTTATTTATTTTTTTTTTTACCGCACCAAAAATGCAGCAAGCAGGACTTTGAACAATGCAAAAGACCTGCAACTGACCTGTGTGAAGAGTTCCATAGGATTTAATGGTCATGCATTTTTCTTCCACTTTTTAACGTAAATATGGAAGAAAAACAGCGTGAAAGCAGCCCAAATCAACACCCTAGTGTTTTTGTATTAAAAACAGGGTGCTGATATAGGTAATATCATCCTTTGGGGATGAGGTCACCATTAATGACAATCATTTGTAATAAAGTGATTTCACACAAAGCCCATGTGATGGTCATCTTTGTGTCAGGGTATGTCGTTCGCCTACTTATTCTGATGCTTTAGATTGTGTTTCCTGCTACACCCTATTGTGTGATGATGGTATAGGCGTCATTATGCAGAATGATATAATTGTTTTGATGTCTCTGTCATCTATGATATCTGATCAGTTGGTTTCTGACTATTGTATTGTCTTCAGTTGTGATAATGTTATCGGCAACATCCTCTAGATGTATTGTATTGTTTTTTTGTTACAAGAGATTCTGGAGGATTTACCAAGGTAGTGCAGTAATTGTGTGCAAAATGTACCAAAGTACAGTATAGCAGCCACTGACATTTTTGTAGCTGTATACTTAATTAAGTCAGAGTGATTAATTATATTTGGTTGCATTGAGCTACTTTATATAAATAAGATGCCTTCTGTTAGAGGTCTATCTCCAGCAGTCCAATACAACTCCTGAACAGTCACAATTACTTATTATGTAGATATTAGCATGAGCTGTGCTAACTGTAGAGCTGTAGTTGTCACTGTGCCTATGGGTGTTGGACCGCTGGAGAGAGACCGCTGCTTTCACACAGAGGAAAACCGTCACTCTCTTCACCCTGCTATGAGGATTCTCACTTTGGGCCTGACCCTGGGGAGCAATTAAAGGACAAAAATGTAAAGCATTAAAAATGCAATGTTTGTATGCACCCTATGTTGATCTATCATGTCTAAGGCTCCATGCACACTAGCGTTTTTTTTAAGCTAACAAAACGCTGGATAAAAAATGCTGTTAATAGCTTTTTGTAGTAGCGTTTTAGGAGCATTAGCATTTTATTGGCTTTTCTGCAGTAAAAGGGGAAAAAAGCTCAAAGAATGCCATTAGTAGCGTTTAGGAGCGTTTCTGCTGGAAAAAGGCTCTAGAAAACTTGATAAAAACAATCTTTTTTTTTTCAACTTCTAGACGCTGAAGCTCAAAAAACGCTAAGGCCTCATTTACACTGCTGCTGGTAAACGGACGTTTAGAGGCATTTGGGCGTTTTTTTCAGCTGCCCCTGAACTCCTCTCTGTTATCTTATCAGTACATCTACACGGGGTCTTTAAGGTCGTTTTCAGGCAGTTGAGTTTAGAGGCTTTTTTTGGAGCCGCAAAAAAATGGGTTCAGAGGCATTTGAAACGCCAAACAGCTTGTAAAGGCGCCTAAACGCGGTAACTCGCATCTAGGAGCATTTTGTTTACTGACGTTCCCATTTAAAAAATATATATATATATATATTTTTTTTTTTCAAAGATGCTCCTAGACGCGAACGCTGCAAAACTGAATTTTTAGACGCCGGTTTCTAGCTGTCAAGGTAAAACGTTCAGTGGAGGTTGAAAACAGCGTCCCGTGTAAATGGAGCCTAAAGTAGTTTGCATGGACACATAGGATAACAATAATTAGGTTCTAGGAGCAGAAAATGCTAGTGTGCATGGAGCCTTACAGAAAGCTACAATTGGAATTTAACTTAAATGAACACAAATAGAATAGAAATCTTATCATTGCTTGTTTTTTAAAAAATTTGAGCCCTTTTGTGTTGTCATATTATTTATATATATATATTTTTAGAGCTATCTTCAGGCAGGTCGTGTGATTTGCGGCCGCTCTACACCTTCGATCCAGGGCCACAGCAGGAGAGTCACGCATAACCCCCCCCCAGCTGAAATCAGAGGGAGCTCTCAACCCCTCCTGCTGTAGCCCTGGTGTAGAGCGGGCGCAAGTCATGTGACTGGATTGGCCATCGTTACTATAGTTCAGAAACAGATAACAATGAACTCAACATAGTGATAAAAGAGAAACAAGAAATACAACCAAGCAATATTTTATCCTCTTAGGCCTCATGCACGCAGGACATTTTTGCATGTTTTTCAGCAGCTGTTTTTAGCTGCAGATGTTTTTTTCTACAGTCAATAAACTCCCCATCATGTTATCCTATGTGTTCATGCACACATAGGTTGTTATCAACTGTTTTTGGCTGGGGCGTTTTTGAGCTGTAAAAAAAACCCCAAGACAAGTGGGTTCTGTGAGACATTTTTCAGCTGTAAAAACGCTCAAAAATGCCACTCGCCAACATTTTTTAAATCCATTGAGGGAAAAAAAAAAACATGCTGAAAAACTCCCTACAAAGCTACTGACGTTTTTAGAACTTGTTTTTTTTTTTTTTTAACATCCTGTGTCCATGAGGCCTAAAAGAGAACAATACATATATATTGCCCTCGGCTCCCCATCACCCCCCAAAAAAAAAGATTTTTAAGGTTTTTGGATAGCATAGGGAAGGGGTAACACCCCTGTAATATTTGTTTTGCTGTCTAATATGTTTCTGTTCAGAAGATTTCACCTCACTTCCTGTCCCAATGACAATTGGATTTTTAAAATTCTGGGTTGTTGTGGAAACAAGGATTGGTGATGCAGTTCCAGTGGAGACACCTTTTCCCATGAAAACTCTTAGACCCCATACACACTATTAGATCTTTTGCAGATTTTTGTCTTCAGATTTACCAAAATAATGTAGTGTAAGGGCCTGCCTGATTGCATACAAATTGAAACTCGTAGGCTCCATTCACACAGGGGTGATCCGACTTTGGCACGACTTTGCTAAGCAATTGCAGCGCGACTTACAACACGACTTATGCCAGGTGACTTTGCCTGTGGCCAATCGGAGAAGGGAGGGAGGGGGTTGCCCCAAATAAAATTATATTCTTTTCACTGTAAAGTCACTTGCTCTAAGATGGGGGATCCGACTTGGAAGCAACTTTCAGTGACCTCTAAGGGCACAAGTTGGATAGAAGTCGCCTTGAAGTTGTGCAGGAACCTTTTTTCTTTTTTCTTTAAGTTGGAGCGACTCAGTAGCGTACATTAAGACGGCTCCCATTCATTTCAATGGGATTTTAGCAGTCAAGTGACTTGGGGCAACTTGAGGCGACTCAAGTCGGAGCGCAAGTCACCCCTATGTGAACAGAGCCTTAAGGTTTGACCTCATATTATATGGTTTTAGCAAATCTGATGACAAAAATCTGCAGAAAATCTAATAGTGTGTATGGGGTCTTACAGGAGTGAATTTCCCTTCCTAGGGGTAGATTTCCTCTCACTTCCTGTTGTATGTAAGTAGGAGTCATTTGTAAGTCAGATGTTTGTAACTGGGGGACCGCCTGTAAACTGTATAGCACCTTTAACTGTTAAACGCCTATTAAATTCCACACCTAAACACTTTCTATTGTATCCCTGTAACTGAAGGTTTTTAGGAAAATGGTCGACATAGAATATCTAAAAAAGTAAAAATAATGCATCCAGGTTAGTGCACACATCCTTATGTGTGATCATCAACTGTCATCCAGTTTAATAATGTATCCATTTTATCATTTCATTTTGTTCTACATGAAGCCCATGAAAGTTTTCTGGTTGCCCGATCTAGGACACTGGCATCTCTGACTGTTTTTTTTTTGGGGGGGGGGGGGTGTTGTAAGAGTGTACATCTGCAAACAAAACTTAGTATCGCCCGTGTTTGACATACGTTTCTTATACTGCTTGTTCCTTTTGTAGGAGAATCAGGCGTCTTTTGTAAGCGATTGTTCTTTGGACTGGCTGGACCTGTCCGGAGATTATTCTTCTTCCAAAGAGAATTCACTCATCTTGAACCCAAGGTATGTTCTGCACCATCTAAAATTACATTACCTCCATGTTTTTCTTGGAAATTGATACCAGTGTTGTAATCCTTTTCATCATAAATACTACTCTGAGAACGAGCTATAGAGTTGTTTGACGCATTTAGTGATATCACATGGTACATTCAGTTCATGAAACATAATGAAAATACTGTGCCATGTATTATGCCCTATCATCGGCAGCACAGCTGCTTGTAATTTAAATATATTGCTTGTGTCGTAGAGCTGTAGCGTAGACCAGTGACATATTTTAGCAAAGTGCTTATTTGCAAGGGAAGCAGTAATTCTTTCCTTCTTATACAGGCTGCCACATTTGTTCGCAGAAAAAAAATCTATGGTATTTGTTTTTTTTTTGTCATTTGTTGGTGTAGCTCTGTGGTGTGCTTTTTTTTTTTTTTTTTTTTTTATAAATTATTTAGAGAGTTACAGAAGGATTTAGGCTCCATGCACACTGAAGCTGATAAACGACCATTTGGGCGTTTTTTTTAACAGCCCATAAACGGCCTTTTATGCTATCCTATGTGTCCATGCACACATGGACGTTTATTGTCGTTTAACAGCAGTGGTGTATTTGGGCTGTTATCTTAAAGCCCTGAATTGGCATTCAAGAGTCGTTCTTCTGACCACAAAAAACCCTGGAAGCTTAAAAACACTGATAAATGCTCAAAAAGTTCCTCACCAGCGTTTTTGGTCCTTTTGGATGCATTGAAAAAAAAAAAACAAAAAAAAAAAGCTGACGCTCAAAAGTGCATGAACGCTAATAAAAGCTGAAAGGCTCACTACAAAGCTACTGACATTTTTAGATGTTTTTTTAATGTCCATTGTGCATGGAGCCGAACAATGTTTGCTATACATGACTATTCCAGGTTGCTGACATACATATAGTATATTAGATAAGAACAAACATATGAATAACTGACTTGTATATCTAGTATGCCGTGTCCATAGTTATTCCATGGCAGGTCATCCGAGTCCAATGAATTCATAGGTAGAACTACAACCTTGGGTAGATTGATTAGGGATAGTTTACCATTCAAAAAGTAAAAATTCTGAAAATAAAATTAGAACAGAATGGTCTAATAAGGAAAATAAGGAAAGAGCATTTAGATGGAAAGAAGTGTGTGTGTGTGTGGGGGGGGGGGGGGGTAGTGGAATGATAAAGGTCTCTGCTTCTGTTTTAAAACATTTGAAAAACACTACAACACATGACATCACTTTAGTACACTCTTCCGATTCTATCTGAGATTAGCATGCAAAAAAAAAAACAGACGATCTGTCGTCCGATTTTCGGATCGTGTGTACGGGGCATTAGTGCAATAAATCTGTCTGTATACTGTGATGTCATACACCAGTTAAAAACTGAAGTTTAGGTGGGAGGCAGTCCTTACTAAACAGCACTCATGTACTGACCAACGTCTGGTGTAGTAAGGCTCTAAGACCAGCCTTCAGTGGGCTGTTCCATGACAGCCTGGGCTGGGATGATGTGGTTTGAATCACCAAGGCCAGTAATGGCAGAAATAGTAAGGTGATGGGGGGGGGGGGGGGTGTGTGTGTGTGTGAAGAAAGGTAGATTTACG
>BLSH010552894.1:171539-185426 GCA_018402905.1 Glandirana rugosa | reverse complement strand
GACATGCATATAGTATATTAGATAAAACAAACATATGAATAACTGTGGAATGATAAAGGTCTCTGCTTCTGTTTTAAAACATTTGAAAAACACTACAACACATGACATCACTTTAGTACACTCTTCCGATTCTATCTGAGATTAGCATGCAAAAAAAAAAACAGACGATCTGTCGTCCGATTTTCGGATCGTGTGTACGGGGCATTAGTGCAATAAATCTGTCTGTATACTGTGATGTCATACACCAGTTAAAAACTGAAGTTTAGGTGGGAGGCAGTCCTTACTAAACAGCACTCATGTACTGACCAACGTCTGGTGTAGTAAGGCTCTAAGACCAGCCTTCAGTGGGCTGTTCCATGACAGCCTGGGCTGGGATGATGTGGTTTGAATCACCAAGGCCAGTAATGGCAAACTTTGGCACCCCAGATGTTTTGGAACTACATTTCCCATGATGCTCAACTACACTGCAGAGTGCATGAGCATCATGTGAAATGTAGTTCCAAAACCTCTGGGGTGCCAAGGTTCACCATCACTGACCTAGGCTATCATTCACCCTGGAAGGCTGTGGGCATCTAGTGGGAAAAATGTATTGCTGTGAGGGATAAAAGAAAATGTTTGCTTATACACTCGCCCACCACTTTATTAGGTACACCTTGCTAGTACTGGATTGGACCCCCTTTTGCCTTCAGAACTGCCTTAATTCTTCGTGGCATAGATTCAACAAGGTGTCGGAGACATTCCTCAGAAATGTTGGTCCATATTGACATGATAACATTACGCAGTTGCTGCAGATTTCTTGGCTCCCGTTCCACCACATCCCAAAGTTGCTCTATTGGATGAGATTTGGTGACTGTGGAGGCCATTGGAGTGCAGTGACCTCATTGTCCAGTGGTGAGATGATTTGATCTTTGTGACATGGTGCATTATCCTGCTGGAAGGAGCCATCAGAAGATTGGTACATTGTAGTCATAAAGGGATGGACATGGTCGGCAACAATACTCAGGGAGGCCGTGGTGTTTAATTGATGCTCAATTGGTACTAAGGGGCCCAAAGTGTGCCAAGAAAATCTCCCCCACACCATTAGACCACAGCCACCACCACCACCAGCAGCAGCCTGAACCATTGATACAAGGCAGAATGGATCCATGCTTTCATCTTGTTTACACCAAATTCTGACCTTACAATCTAAATGTTGCAGCTGAAATTGAGACTCCTCGGACCAGGCAATGTTTTTCCAATCTTCAATTGTCCAGTTTGCCTGTGAGAATTGTAACCTCAGTTCCCTGTTCTTAGCTGACAGTAGTGGCACCTGGTGTGACCTTCTACTGCTGTAGCCAATCTGTAACAAGGTTCGATGTGTTGTGCGTTCAGAGATGGTATTCTGCATACCTTGGTTGTAACAAATGGTTATTTGAGTTACTGTTGCCTTTCTGTCATCTCAAACCAGTCTGCCCATTCTGCTTTAATATCAAGAAGGTATTTTCCTCCACACAACTGCCGCTCCCTGGATATTTTCTCTTTAGGGCCATTCTCTGTAAACCCTAGAAATGGACGGTGTGAAAATCCCAGTAGATCAGCAGTTATTGAACTACTCAGACCAGCCCGCCTGGCACCAATAACCATGACACATTCAAAGTCCCTTAAATTCCCTTTCTTCCCCCATACAAGAAAAAAACAGTCATTTCCAGCGCTAAAGGGCCTTCATGGTGGCAGGCAGCCGGGATACCAATGAAAAAAGACCAGGTGGATACTGCCCTCCTCGGATGGGGTAATCTGAAAGTAACTAAAAAAAACACAAGCATAGCTCTGAGGAAGGGGGTGCACCCCCAAAATGCTTCAGCTTTTATCCTGCCTTGTGCTCTGATTTTATATCATGCAATGTTTCCATACGGCGTATCTGTGATGCCAATTTGTGAGTATCCACTTTTAAACCATTTTAATTTTTATTAAATTGTCTATGGTAATGCACTAGGTGTGCGCGCCTTCCTTCTTTCTTTTCCCTTTCTTCTCCATTCTGATGCTCGGTTTGAACTTCAGCAAGTCGTCTTCGCCATGTCTAGAGGCCTAAATGCATTGAGTTGCTGCCACGATTGGCTGATTAGCAATTTGTGTTACCAAGCAATTGAACGGGTGTACCTAATAAATTGGCCGGTGAGTGTATATACATAACTCTCTTCCTGAGTGAGATAGAGTAATAGCACTAAGCCATAGCTAATATAAAATATATATATATTTATTTAATACTATAAGAAACGTATGGACGGTCAGGATTTTAAAAATGTGAGTCATATCACAATTTACTTTAAGAAAACACTGCAATGATAACCCAATATATGTGCAGACTAAAAATAGTTGAATTCCCCTTTAAGTGGAAAGGCTGCAATCAGCTACGCGTCACCATTACAACATTGTATATATGTGCATGCTGGCCTTCCAGCTGTAGTGTAATCCCTGAATAAGGGCACATTTTCAACAGTAGTAATGAAGAACAATGTGTTTTAACGAATTATTTTTATCACAAGCTAATGATATAAATGTCAGGCCTTCCTTGCAATTAGTAGATGATTTCCAGAATGCGGTCAGTTCATTCCCCTGTTCTCCATGCCTGAGCTACTATAGTAACAGAAAGCTGCATTATGCAGTAGAGCAGACTGTTTGCAGCCAAACCCCTGCACCAGCCTGGGCGGGCCTGAGCAGGAGGAATGGAGCGTGGAATGACAGTGTGTCCTGGCTGGAAGCATGTTTGGATGGAGACGATTTCTCTGTATAAATCATGGTGGGATTTTTCTTGCAAAGCAAATGAATTACACTCCGATTTGTTGTTTTCTTTTTCCCCTGCAAACATGGAGCTTGTCTAATACAGAGAAAGGTAAGACCAGCATATCTCTTTCTCTGCTTATTAAAATGCAGCATCATCCCCTTATAAAAAGGCTGTTTTTTAAGTTTACAATCAGATCATTTTAGTCTTATTTTTGAATATGTAACAGATCAGGGAGAATAATAATGTTTTCTGATGCATGGATAATGTTGGTAATTGTACTATTTTGTGTTAGCACCAAAAAAAGAAAATCTGTCAAATATTCAAAATTCACAGCAATAGTGAAGAAAACCATTTGAGGATTTTTCGGTCTGTCTTTTGCTTTGTAACCTCTCCTTAGGTACGAGGCACACGTTCTTGTTTTGTCTGTAGGCTTCTGTTCAGGGCAGACCCATGTAAAACTACCCCTATTCATAAAAACTTCAGGGAAGAGCAAGTAGGATCAGCTATATATTTTATTTGCATATATTTTTAAAATCTTATGGTCTAAAATTTGCTTAAATTCTAGTTTATTTTTACTGTATTTATCAACCATAAACACAAATCAGTTTTTTTACACTTTTAATACATTTAAGAATAACTCTGGTTAAAAAAAAAAAGCCTTGCTGGTATAGGTTTTAATACCAAAGCTTTATAGGCCTCGAAGTACAACTCCAGTAACTTGTTCTTTGTACTACCATATGACCACCACTAACATATCATCTAAGGAGAGAAGATAAACACAGTTGACGACTTACTATGCAGCAAAAGAAGAATGATGCCAGCCTCCAAGCGAGCAACTTTGAAAACAGGCCAGCAGTGGGAACTCCTTTTTATGGCTTCAAATTGCTTACTTCTTTATCAGTACTGTTGCGTTGTCTGCAAGGCAAAAGTGCCTTTACTATGCTTTCCCATAGCATCTCAGTAACATGGACAAGCTGTGAAAATGGCCCCTGTAGAAAGGTGTGTCTGTTGCTGGTGATGTCAAAATTATTATTATTATTATACAGGATTTATATGGGGTCAACAGTTTTAGCTTTACACTATAATAAGGAGATAATACAGTTACGATACAAGAGGATTTTTTTTCTTATCTGCAATGTAAAGGCATAATGTGCTAGTATGTATCTCATACTAGTACATTATGTGCAAGCGAAGCCCGCCTCGTCCCCGCTGGAGGCCGCATCCATCTTCGCCCATCTTCCTTCCGGATCCACAGACTCAGGTTGTGTGACATGCATGGGAGTCTCCAGTCATGGTACAGGCTTCTGAAGAAATGGCAGGGGCGGGCGTTCCTTCGGAGTGCATGCGCCAATGACGTAATCGGCGTAGTATATAGTAAATTATCTCCTGAATGGTGCAAGTTTAGGAGATATTTACAGTACCTGTAGGTAAATTGGCTTACCTAGGCACTAACATTAGAGGGAAGTTTACTTCCTTTTTAAGAGGGCCCTGCTCAGAAGACCTTACAATCTAATAAGGTGGGGCAAGTGGTACAAAAGTTTGTAACTGTGGGGAATGAGCTGATGGAAGTGGTAAAAGATTAGTTGGAGGCGTGATAAGCTTTGCTGAAGAGATGCGTTTTCAGGGATCGCCTGAAGGCAGCCAGAGTAGGAGATAGCCGGACACATTGAGGTAGAGCGTTCCAAAGGATGGGAGAGGCTCTGGAGAAGTTCTGGACATGATTCATGGGAGGAGGAGGCAAGGGAGCTTGAGAGCAGGAGGTCTTGAGAGGAGCGGAGAGGACGGTTTTGGTGATATTCAGAGATTGGTGATGTAGCTGGGCGCAGAATTGTGAATGGTTCTTTGTATGTTGTAGTTAGTATTTTGAATTTAATTTGCTGGGCAATCGGAAGCCAGTGTAGGGATTGAGGGACAGGGATGGCAGACACTGAGCGGTTGATAAGGTAGATGAGTCTGGCAGCAGCATTCATGATAGACTGAAGAGGGGATAGCCTATGGTTTATTTTAGCCAAAAAAGTTTACTTTGTATATATCAAATTCAACATAGTTGCCATTGGAATTTGTTGGTGGGTTGGAGCTGATGCACAAGAGGGTGGTTTGAGTAGGTGCTAACTGGCAGCCTGAGATTTTGGGAGTTGTGCCTGTAATTCCAGACTATATTTTGCCTACTTGCACTGCCAGAATAGAGTACTGGAAGTGACTTTACTAAGCACCAATTTTTGAACTGCTGTGGCAGATGTCACTGCTGACAGGGCTCAGGCTACACAGCACTTAAAGTAGAATTATAGGCATTTTTTTTTCATTCTGGGTAGAGTGAGAGAGGGTTATAACCCCTGCCCTGTCAGATTTTCTTTTTGCCATCTTTGTCCCATTGCAGAGATTTCCCTTCACTTCCTGTCCCATAGCCAGACAGGAAGAGAGAGGAAATCCCTGCAAATTAAGGAAATTCCTTGGAGACCCCTAGGTCATCAGAACTAGCGTCCCCATTGGAAGATTTCCCCCCTATTACTTTACAGGGGACAACCTAAAATTTGTGATTTTTTTTTTTTTTTCTTTTACGTTCACTTTCAATGATAAAGAGGACAAATAGAGTAATAACAACTGACAGGGGTTCTAATCCCTCTCCACTCTATCCAAAACGAAAAAAAAAAGTTTTGCTGTTGGTTATACTTTAAACTACTGCATTGCAAAATGCTTTTTAAATATTTACTAACATTTAAATGAGCTTGCATGTTGGGAAAGTGAAATTGCACTTCAAATGTAAGAGGGGAGGATATATCGGCCGTCTTTTTTTTTTTTTTTTTTTTCCTTTTTTTTTTTTTTGCTCAGAAATGAAACTGTATGCATGCTGAATTTCGTTGTTTTTTTTTTTTGTTTTTTTTTTGTTTTTTTTTTAATTATTGATAATTACCCAATGTGTTTAGCAGGAACACATATAGATGAAACTGAGCAACATAATTTATGCATGCCTAGATTCTCATGTTGTCTGAATGCATGCTGTGCTCACTAGAATACCTTAACTATATGCTGTGAAGGGTATGTTTTCCCTCTGACATAATTGTGGCCTTCATTGTTTAGCTATATGTTCACTAATGTGGTTCTAATTTATTACACATCTAAATAATGTATGATGTACACTATATTACTGAAAGTATTGGGACGCCTGCCTTTACACGCACATGAACTTTAATGGCATCCCAGTCTTCGTCTGTAGGGCTCAATATTGAGTTGGCCCACCATTTGCAGCTATAACAGCTTCAACTCTTCTGGGAAGACTGTCTACAAGGTTTAGGAGTGTCTATAGGAATGTTTGACCATTCTTCCAGAAGTGCATTTGGGAAGTTAGGCACCGATGTGGATGAGAAGGCCTGGCTCGCAGTCTCCACTCTAATTCATCCCAAAGGTGTTCTATCGGGTTAAGGTCAGGCCTGCAGGCCAATCAAGTTCCCCCACCCCAAACTCCCTCATACATGTCTTTATGGGCCTTGCTTTGTGCGCTGGTCCAAATCATTTGGAGGAGGGGGGATTATGGTGTGGGGTTGTTTTTCAGGGGTTGGGCTTGGCCCCTTATTTCCAGTGAAGGCGTCAGCATACCAAGACTTTTTGGACAATTTCATGCCCCCAAATTTGTGGGAACAGTTTGGGGATGGTCCCTACCTGTTCTAACATGACTGCGCACCAATGCACAAAGCAAGGTCCATAAAGACATGGATGAGCGAGTTTAAGGTGGAGAAACTTGACTGACCTACACAGGGTCCTGACCTCAACCCAACAGAACACCCTTGGGATGAATTTGAGCGGTGACTGCAAGCCAGGCCTTCTTGTCAATGGTCAAACATTCCCATAGACTCCTAAACCTTGTGGACAGCCTTCCCAGAAGAGTTGACACTGTTATAGCTGCAAAGGGTGGGCCAACTCAGTATTGACTAGAACTGGGATGCCATTAAAGTTCATGTGCGTGTAAAAGCAGGCGTCCCAATACTTTTGATAATATAGTGTATTGACAGATTGCAAGCAGGGCCATCAAGATCTTTGGTTTATTTTGATGTTTAGGGTCTGATCACTTTCGTCATTGTTGTCTGAACTGAATGAAAAGGCAAATACCTGTAAATCCTCTGCCAGGAAGTTGATTGTTATAAACTAATGCTGGAAAAGTACGGAGGATCTACATTCTGGTCTTTTTGTCTGTTTGTGAGAAACATTTAGTGTGGACTCAGCATAATGCCTTCATTTGCTTTCAATGTGTAATCCACAGTCTGCTGCATAGCAGTAATTAGAGACACTGCTGCTGTTTGCTGGACACTGGGAATTTTACAAATATTGCAGTTTGCATAAACAATAGAAGAGAGAGCATAGGTTCAGTCTGAAGCATCAAAAATGTGTGGGCAAAATGGAACAGTATTCCCTGAAAAGAAATGGGAATGTGAGAACAGTTCAAGCATTAACCACTTGCCTACCGGGCACTTCCACCCCCTTCCTGCCCAGGCCAATTTTCAGCTTTCAGTGCTGACGCCCTTTGAATAACAATTGCAACACAAATACAACACTGTACCCAAATTAAATTTGTATCATTTTTTTTTAGACAAATAGAGCTTTCTTTTGGTGGTGTTTGATCATCACTGGATTTTTTTATTTTTTGCTAAAGAAAAATTTTCTGTTGTTAAATTTTGCAACTAAGTCATTTTTCTTCTTCACTGATGTGTGCTGATGAAGCTGCACTGCTAAGGAGGTACTGATATGCTACACTGATGGACACTGATTGGCACGGATAATCAGGGCTCTTATCAGTGTAAATGTGCCCTGTCACAGGTTAGCGGCTTTCCTTTCCTCACACATTGACAGCGCTGAAGAAAGGAAATGCAGATAATCAACATTTGTTTACATCAGGGTTGCCCAACCAATGGCCCGCAACCTCCTGCTCTGGGATGGCTGGACAGAAAGCCCAGATTGCCGGTTGCTGATCCTCTATCCCAGAGCATCAGTGTTGTGAATGAAGCCGACGGTAGAGGAAGCAAGCAGCTGCATAAGCTGTTGCTTCCTGTATAGCGGATTGATACCAAATGAACTCTGCCTGAGACAGCAACAGCCGGTGATACCTGAATGGAAGACTGTTATTAACCACTTCCTATCCGCGCCATAGCCAAATGACGGCTACAGCGCGGCTCTAAAATGCCGGGAGGTCGTAATAGACATTCTCCCATTTGGCTCCTGCTGGGCGCGTGCCGCCGCACGCCGCGGGAGCATGCTGTGGGTCGGGCGGACCCGATGTCCGCCAGAGATCCGCAATCTGCTCACAGAGAGCCGGAATGGGGAACCACTGATGTAAACACGGCGGTTTCCCATTCTGTGAGGGGGGGCATGACAGATCTACTGATCCCTGTCACTGGGATCAGTTAGATCTGTCATGCCCCTGCCAACCCCGCCCCCACACAGTTAGAACACACCCAGGGAACACATTTAACCCCTTCCCTGCCAATGACATTTATACAGTAATCAGTGTCTATTTTTAGATCTGATCACTGTATAAATGTCATTGGTCCCAAAAAAGTGTCAAAAACGTCCGACATGTCCGCCGCAATATCGCAGTTCCAATAAAAATCGCAGATCTCCGCCATTACCAGTAAAAATAAATAAATAAAAACGCCATAAACCAATTTCCATAGTTTGTAGATGCTATAACTTTTGCGCAACCCAATCAATATACGCCGATTGCGATTTTTTTTTTTTGTTTTACCAAAAATATGTAGAAGAATATATATATCGGCCTAAACTGATGAATAAATTATTTTTTTTTATTTTTGGATATTAATTATAGCAAAAAGTAAAAAATATTGTTCTTTTTTCAAAATGGTCGCTCTTTATTTGTTTATAGCGTAAAAAATAAAAACTGCAGAGGTGATCAAATACCACCAAAAGAAAGCTCTATTTGTGGGAAAAAAAGGACGCCAATTTTGTTTGGGTGCAACACCGCACGACCACGCAATTGTCATTCAAAGAGTGACAGCGCTGAAAATTGGTCCGGACAGGAGGGGGGTTTAAGTGCCCAGTAAGGAAGTGGTTAAGCCTCATACACACGGGCGTTTTTTACAGCCACGTTGTTTAGAGCTCTCCATGTTATTCAATGGTCCCTTAAAAACGCAGATGTTTTTGAGCTGTAGAGGGGGTCGGCGTTAGTGAGTTGTAACTAGAATGCGGGACCAGCGCGTTCCGAGGTTGTAACTTTTGCCGTTTTTGACGCCGATGCCGCAAAGCGCTCATGAACGCCGTACTGACGTTAACCGGCGTTTTTGACGTTTTCAGGTTAAAAAAAATAGCAGAGGAATGTTTTTTTAAAAAAAACCCTGTTGACACCGACGCTCACTAACGTGCATTAACGTTCACTAACGCCAATGCAAAACGTTGAAAAAAACGGTGATTTTTCCCTGACGTCGGGCCCAAGGTTTTGCTTATTTTTTTATCATACGCCCGTGTGTATGAGGCCTTAAAGGTAAAAGGTTAGTAAAATCACAAGGTATATATGGGCATATCTATTCTACAGTAGTTACTGGTCTGCTTTCAAACTGATCCACATGTGTAGCACAGTGCACCTGCATGTTACCTGCACTGAGCTATAGACTTCTGTCATTACCTGCGGGTTTGAAGTGCTTTCAGAAAGTGCATCACACCTGCAGGATATAAGAGAAGTCTATGGCAAAGTGCAGCTAACCCGCAGGAAAGCCACAGATGCGCTGCACCTGTGGTGCTGGTAAACCGCAGTGCCTCAGTGTGAAAGCAGCCTTAGGCCCCTTTCACACGATCAGTCAGACCCTCCATGGACTGCTTACACCCGCCTACCTCCATAAAAACAAGAAAAAAGGAAGGTGCACACCTAGCGCATTACCAAAGACAATTTAATGAATATTTAAAAGGTTTACAAGTGGATACTCACAAAGTGGCATCTCTAAAAAAGCCGCAAGGAACACTGTGTGATACAAAACGGAACACAGCGAGGGGTGAAAGCTGACGCGTTTCAGAGCTGAGCAGCTCTGGACTCCAAAACCAAGCACTTTATATGAGAGTGACCAACATAAAATGAATTGGTAAATCAATTATTCAATTAAGAAAGCAAATTAATGTGACGGAATTGATTGAATAGAAAGACACCCACGCCCCAGGGAAAAAAAAAAAAAATATATCTATATATATCAATCAATAATATATATATGTGCATGTAGAAAAAGAAAGGAAAAAAGAAATTGGGTGATATATATATATATATATGTATATATAAAAAAATAGCACTCCATAACACTCACCAAAACGGTGTCCCTGTCCCAAGACATGGAGATATTAAACACATGGGGACACAGGACCCGGAAGTGACATAGCTGGGACCACTCGCGTTAAACACCCGCTCAAAACTCCAGGTGCAGGCATTTGTAACCTTGAAGAGGATAGGGGAACGGGAACCCCCCACGCCAAAATCCATGCCAGTCCCTTATTAGCGCACGCAGCCCGGCAGGTCAGGAAAGGGGGTGGGGACAAGCGAGCGCTCTGCCCTGCCCCGCCCCCCTCCTGAACCATACCAGGCCACATGCCCTCAACATGGGGGGTAGTTGCTTTGGGGCACCTCGTCCCCATGTTGGTGAGGACAAGGCCTCTTCCCGACAACCCTGGCCGGTGGTTGTCGGGGTCTGCGGGTGGGGGGCTTATCGGAATCTGGAAGCCCCCTTTAACAAGGGGACCCCCAGATCCCCAGCCCCCCACCCTATGTGAATGAGTACCCATTCACCTAAAAAAAAAAGAATAAAAAATGAAACACACTACACAGGTTTTTAAAGTATTTTATTAAGGCAGCTCCAGGGTCTTCTCCCTTCTCTGGAGTCTTCTTTCTTCTGAGGGGTCTTTCTTTCTTGTGAAGGGTCTTCTCCCTCTCCGTGCCATCTTCTGCTCTTTTGCCAGTTCTTCTCTCTGCCAAAGTGGGATCAGTTAGGACAATGATCCGACTTTGATCCGACTTTCATGATATTCGGTGGGCTGAAGTAGGATTAAAGTCGTCACAAAGGTAGTACAGGAAAAATTTTCAAAGTCGGTCCGACCTGTGTTGAACCAGTTAAGACGGCTCTCATAGGGAATCATTGATTTGATGAAGTAATGAGACTTGTGTGCCTAATGTCGGTCCGTTTGTCGGACTAGTGTGAACCCAGCCTTAAGCCCCATACACAGAAAATACCGATTTCTAAACGATCGTACGATAATCGGAACGTTATAACAGAGCTTTTGAGAACGGATCATGACAGGTCATCCGATATTATCCATTCGGATATGATCCGACATGCAGGAAAAAAATTCTCGTACGATTTTTGTTTAACCAGTACAGTTGTCATTCGAAAATGCAATGCAAATGCAGTACAACAATCACATCACTTGTGATTTTTTTATATTGTCGTCAAAGAAGAATTTTAGTGACTATAGTAAACTCTTCCGATTCGATCTGAGATTGGTCTGAAAAAAAAAAAAAAAAAAGATCATTCGCCCGATAATCTCATTGTGTGTACCAGGCATAAGGGATACTTGTGCACTTGTTTACATTTATTAATAACAAAATAGTGCTTGTTAGAAATATATAAGTATACAAAGCATACATGACATGCAGATTCTGTGACTTGGTACATTGAAAAAAGTTACATGGATTTTTCAACCAGTTATGCTATGGTAATGGGAATGTGTAACAAATATATAGTAGGTGTTATCCCAGTTTGACAGCAAAGGTAGAAAAACACTTCCAGCTAAAGTATTGCTTTTACTACAATTATTCACTGCTTGCATGTATTTGATTTTTACGCACAGAGCTGCTATGCAGAGACAAAAGGTCTCCTAATCCCGCTCTCTTTTTAGCAACAGTACAGAGACTGTGTCTGAGGAATATCAGCAGTGGAAAACAGACGTGGAATCCTCTTACCGACAAGTAGAAGAGCAGCAGAGATACGTGGAAGATTTGAAAAGGCAGATCCAGGTTGCACAGGTGAAGGGAGAGAAGGAACTGGAACAGGAACAGACTCTGCTCAATCAGCAGATACTAGAAAGTAAGAACATCATTTATGTATTATGTCATTTATGTATTTAAAGGGGTTGTAAACCCTCAAGGTTTTTAACCTTAATGCATTCTATGCATTAATGCGAAAAACCTTCTGTGCTGCAGCTGCGCCCAGAGCCCCCCTTTTCTTACCTGAACCCGATCGTTCCAGGGTCAAGCATGAACCCAGCAGCTCCAGGTGCTGTCTCGGGTCCTCATTCGATAGATTGATAGCAGCAGAAGCCATCGGCTCCCGCTGCCGTCAGTCAAATCCAGTGACAAGGGAGCCGGGGACAGGGCCGAGTCCTGCTGTCTGTGTCAATGGACGCAGCAGCAGGACTCAGGAGCGCGCCCACACGAGTGCCCCCATAGAAGGCGGCTCTCCATGGGGGCACTCAATGAACTGGAGGAGCCAGGAGAGGCGCCAGGGGACCCCAGAAAAGGAGGATCAGGGCACAGAGCAGGTATGTATAACATGTTTGTTATTTAAAAAAAAACAAAACCTTTACAATCACTTTAGGCCACTTTCACACTGTAAAGACTGGCAGAACGGTCTCTTTGTAGCGGCGCCGCTTTAGACTTGGGAGTGCGGTGCCCCCGAGGGGGTTAAAAAAGGGTTAAAAGTGCCGGTTGGTGCCCCAAACATTCTGCTTGCAGGACTTCTGTGAATGTCCCGCAAGCACACCCCCCACACTGAGAAGAATGGACAGAAGTTTTGAGGCGGTTTTCAAGTGTGATTTAGAGGCTATTTCTAGCACTGGAACGCTTTTTCCACCTTATGAATTAGTGTATGACTGCCTCATATTGATCCACAATACTGTGTATTGAAGACTAATTTATCAGTATCAGATCACAAAGGGGGCTACTGGTATTAAATACAAACCTCGATTGGACCACTCTGGCATGCAGAGAAACACATACAGTAATCACTGTACGCTCTGCAGTTTGATTTGAAATAGATGGGGGGGGGGGGGGAGGCTTATGTTTGCCAACTCTTTTTGATTTGGCTGATAAAGTGTTCTATTTTAGTAAATATAAAACATATTTAAAATGGGTGACGCCAATTACAGCGGTCCTAAAGTTAAACCTTTTTTTATTTTTACTTGCATCTCCTGCACTAAGGAAAAAAAAAAGTTTTACCACTAACTTTGCCCCCCTAAACACATACCTCTTGAGCCCTCTCTAAATCCTGGTTGTGCCTCCTGCTGCTGTCAGTCAAATCCTGGGAGGAGGCAGCAGGGGGAGTGGCCGAGCACTGCTGTATGTGTTTATGGGTGCACACAGCTCTGCTGGGGAGCGCACTCACACAGATGGCCCAATACCTTGCGATGGGGGTACTTGGAGGAGTGGAGAGTGCCAGAGGGATATTCCAGAAGAGGAGATAAGGGACCACTCTGTGCAATGCCATTGAACAGACTGTGGGTAGGTGCAGCGGCGGAAGATGGAGTCCCAGTGCAGATAAACGGGAATATATTGTAGCTGAAGTTCAGCAATACAGAACAGGCCTGGTGGGAAGGCAACCCGATCGGAGCACTCACAGCATGTAACAGAGATGTGACACTAGAAGTAGGCCTCAGGTGTGCTGATCGCATCTTTCTCGAGGGATGAAATGCGGCCTAGCCGGTCCTTACTCAAGTGGGGAGGTTTCTAGATGGGATAGTGTGTCCCTGCACTTTCCCTTCTCCCCCAGAACCTCTCCCCGACGCTAAGCATTTCCCAGGCCACATGGTGCATGCCCATGAGGGAGCAGACCTGTCCCTACTGTAGCCACATGTGCAATCATACCCTCCATTCCTGCATACCCAGGGCTGCCAATAAGGGGGTACCACCGGCCCTCCTGTAGGGGGCCCAGGCACACAGCACACAGGGGGGCACGGCAGCATGGGGGAATCAGATGTGGGCAGGAAAGGGAGGGGGATCGGTGCAGCGGTGGGGGGGGGATACGCTTACAGGAACAATGCCCTGTGCGTATCTCTGCAGCAGCTAGAAGTTAGATTCTCCCCCCTGCTGGCTTTTAGCTGCTGCGGGAAGAGACACATAGAACGTTGTTCCTGTAATTGCCCCCCCCCCC